>OY293308.1:32599269-33183875 GCA_958502075.1 Orchestes rusci | reverse complement strand
TTCGCTGAAAAAACAAAAAACGTAATTTCATGGTCCAAGACTGGGTCCCAAAAATTATCAAAATCGATTTGTACGTGTTTGAAAAATGGAGAAAACACCAAAATTTTTTTGAATCATTGACGCCCTCTGTAGACTTGACGAAGCAATTTTGGGTATAGGTGAGTTAGCCTAGATCGCCTTATTTTTGGTCAAGGAATTTGTGGTTAAACGTTGTACAACCATTTCAGGGACACCCTGTATAGGGGGGTTCAAAAAATTTAACTTTGATATGAATCACCCTTTATAAGCGGTGCGAGTGAAGTGAAACTATTTTAGGTTTGTAGCATTACGGTCTGTCTATCATGCTTTGGCAATGAATTTAAAAAATGTGCTTCTATAAACCGACAATATCCCGTCCACGCACTATTGGCGCACCCTAGTCAGGTATTTTGACGAGGATATTTTTCTCCCCCATTTTTTTTAATGTATCCTTGCCAAAAGGCCTAAGTAATAGCTCGTTTTGAAAAACTTAAATCTATTTGTCAGTTTACGTGCACTTGATAATTTTTCGAAAAAAACTAATTATAGTGCAAATCGAGGTGCAAATTATATACTTCCTGAAAATTTCACAATAATCGAACGAAGGATAATCTAGATATAGAACCTTGAACTGGGCAAAAATGGCCCATTTTTCATGATTTCTTCAAAAATGGGCGAGAAAATGGGTCATGTTTGCCAAGGTCAAGATTTTTTAAACAAATTATTGTGAACTCTTCAGGAAGTTACATAATTTTTGTCCCTCTTTCGAATGGTGCCAGCCATTTCAATCAAAAACTAAGGAGGAAAAGTTTTGAAAAGTGTCTCGGTGTCCTCTTTTGCTGATGAACAGTAAATGTTTTATCAAATTTTAGGCGATTTCTCCACTTTTGTCGGTTGGTGTACCTAGATATTTCAAAATACACTAAAGAGAACCATTTCTCAAAATCGACTGAGACGTGACCGTCAATTTTATCAGAAAAATATTGTTCTGCTTTGTCCGAGGCTTTGTCTTTGTGTGAGACAAACATCCTGCATATTGTTTTTAAGATCTGTCTTTTGATTTTTTTCACCGGTATAATCTTGACCGGTCATGTTTTTCTTTGAGTATTTGATGATTTATTTGCTGTAAAGTGCTTTAGCTTTCAACATAATGTATTATCGAACACTTGCGCAACGATATGGGGAACTTGTAATTGTGAGTCATATCCTAGCATATAAACATAAGAAATTCCTATTGTATTAAATCGACGACTAGTGTGGTATTGATAAAGAACAGCGATAAAGACACCGGTAAACACTATGTTCGCGCGTGAATATTTGAAGATTGCATATATTATGGCAGGCAACGAGAATCAATCGAATGTTTAACATGGGCTTATCAGCGAAAAATGTTTTGAAGATCTGAAAAGGTAATCATTGTATGCACTGGATTTAGATTCTATTATCACAGTGCGAAAATGTTGATTTGCGATAGTGTTGAAGCGGTTCATGGAATAACACATCAGGCCTGGGTAAAATGGTGAAGACTTCGAAGCAACTTTTTTTCTGGATATTTCAAAAGCGAAGAACAATATTTTTCAGGAAGATAATTGACAACAAAGAACTTCTCGAGAACTATGTAGGCATCCCTTTCTAACCCCATAAATGTCTAAATGTCTGCAGACGAATTCACTCAGGGAACTATATGACGACTAGTCAATGTATTGCCAATGCTTTCAATGGTTACTCTGTCTGTAGTATAAATAAAATAGTATAAATATACTATACTTTGAAGTATTTCGACGGTATCGAAATATCGCAGGCCGAGAACAAGGCACATTATCATACTAAATACAAAGGAAGATATGCCCTCGTTGCATCAACTGACATTATAACCACCAAGCGAATATAAAATGGCCCACAATGCCATTTTACTTTCGCCATGCAACTGGTCGAACGTTAAGTTGTTCAACTGATTCGATAGACAGTCTTCGCAACCAATTGAATCGTATTTTGTCCACACACCATTCAATTCTGTTGAACGACAAGTTGAACAACACATTGATTCGACCGTCTCATCGATACCACATCAATAGAATATCGACCCGAAGTCCTCTCAACTAGTCGAAGCGAGCACTCACACTATCCAATCTGTCGTATTTGAGGCTTTTCGAAGTCAAGTTGAACAACAGGTTTTATGACCCGGCCAAAAACCAGACACTCAACCCCGTCGCACAACTTGTACGATAACCCCACACACTATGCGACTATCTCTGCAACCGTCAAATCAACCTGAGGTGTTCAAGTAGTTGATCAACTGATTGCATAATGTGTGAGATGTTTAAAGCTCCCTTCGTTGAATGGAAAAAGCTGAACATGATTAACACTACATTGATGAAGCAAGAGTTACGAAAAGCATGGAAGTGTACAACCCACGGTTCAATCGTTTCATTTGTTCGGCAAATACGAAACTTGCTTGAAATTTAGACCTATAACCCTCTGTTCTTTCTGTATATGAGACTACAGTTTTAATTTCTTCACACAAGCTAAATACATTCTCTATTTGAAAAAAGTGAACTCCGCCACAAAGGTTAACAAACATGCAACAAATTTACAGCGAAATATAGTGGGATGAAGAAAATCAAATCACCTTTCTTTCTAAATTGTCGAAGTTTTGACCACCTAATTATCTCGGTCTTTTTCAAGCCTTAATAATACAGCTATATTTTGATTATTTTCAATCTTTGTTTTGACAATGTGTTTTTTGAGGTGTTTTTCTTCCTAATTGTAGCCTTGATAAAGACCGAAATAATCAAATGATCGAAACCTCAGCAATGTAGAAAAAAAAGGAGTTTGATTTGATGTCCTTCATCCCACTATACTCCGCAGCGAGAAAAATGGACAAACATCTGATTTTTTCCATGAAAACCAAGTTGTTATAGTATGAACAGCTGATCTTGTGTTCTTCATCACATTTTACTATGTGCCGAATTTTATCAAGAACGTCTTTCAATTGATTCAAAATGCGAGTGATATCGAGCTATGATAGATATACACTTGTAAAAACAATGTTGAAAATCAAAATAAATAACTACACTACATATGACGTCACCTTTATAAGACTTCCGGTTAATTTCAACTGGTCGCTATAGAAACAAAAAACGTAATTTCATGATCCAAGACTAGGTACCAAAAATTGATTTGAATATTTTTGAAAAATGTAGAAAAACCCATTTTTTTTTTAATCTTTGACGCCCTCTGTAGACTTAACGAAGCAATTTTGGATATGGGTAAGTTTGCCTAGATCACCTTATTTTTGGTTAAGGAATTTGTGGTTAAGCGTTGTACAGTCATTTCAGGGACACCCTGTATATTACTACATATTTGGGTTCCTCAGTCAATTTCAGATTGATTCTATGTAACACACATGGTATCTTAAACAAAACGTTCACCCGCAAATCGTTATTTTTTAAAAAAGCTGATGTTCAAAAAAAAATATCGCATTGATCGTAGGAGTTAGAGAATTGGGATCTTTTGGTAATGCCAACCTTGAAATGACCTAATGTAGGCCGTATGCACTAGCTTCAATTCTTTTTGAGTTATAAGAAATCGTTAAGACAACTATGAAAAATTCAATAAGGGATAACTTGATTTTTTCAAATGAAACCAACTTCCCTTTTTTATGCGATCGAATGAAGAATTTTATAAGCTTTCTGGCGATATACGGTTGTCAGTGTATATCTCTGATAGTTTTCCTTCAAATCCTCATTTTCCTAATAATTCGACGTTTCTTTCAATTCTCAGTACCTACCTAATCAAGTAGGCTGAAGAAAAAAGAATAAGTATTGAAATTTCAAATATTGTATCAGACATCTAAACACTAAACACTAAATTATAAACAGGAGACAGAACATCAAAAGAAGGAAACAAGGGCAGTATTATAATTATTATCAAAACACCGGGCAAAACACCGACCCATTATTCTATGCACAAATCAATGAATCTTGTGATAAAATGAATTCTCAACCGTATTCATAGACAAATTAACAAAAGCAAGACTGTTCAAGGGATTGGCGAAAGCGGGAACGCGAATTATTTGTTTTTGCGCTGGCCAGTTGAGACAGAACTGAACGCGCAGTCTCACTGATCAAACCTAACCTAAAATGAAAACCGTTTTTACACCGTTATGCGTTGAACTCATGAATTTCCAATTTTATGTTTTGTTTCGTATATATCGTGCAAAACGTTAACAAATTTGATACATTTTATATCTATGCAGAACAATAATTACTGTGATAATGAATAATATTGTGATTACATCTTTATCGAAGACAAAACGGAGATCCTACAAATCAGACCGTAAGTTATAAGTTTTTTTTTTTATCTTTTAAGTCTTTTTATGATTGCATTTATATTTCAGAATCGACGAAGTACCTACTGGTTGAAGTACCCACTAAATAATAAATAAGAAATTATTATAGTCTATGTAAGAAGACCACCAGCCATCACCTGACTTGAATTTTCCTCGGACTATAGACAAATTAACAATAAGTCTATGCCTCAGACTTTGATTTTATCTTTTATCCTTGATAAGCAAGCTCTTTTGAGTATTACTTGTAAGTTAACTTTAATATGTTTTCATTTTTTTAAAACTTTATTTTACAGTTATTTATCCCGAAGAAAATACGTGGGTTATTCCTATTCTCATCGTCAATGGAAACCATGAAATAATAGAAAAGTGCTTGTGATGAAAAGTAGCTCGTGATGACCATGTATTGTGTCAATCATAAAGGTATTTACAATATTATATACCATTTTATGGTATTTGAATACTATGTGATAATAAACAATATCCTTATTGTTATGCAATAGTACAATATAGTATAGTATAGTATAGATGTGGTGCTGTTTCAAATTGTCCAAATATTTTCTATTTTCCGATAAAGGACAAGAACTATAAAAATAAAAGATTTTTTGCATTGTTGGAAAAGATGTTTCTTGTAATTCCTATTATTAATATTATTAATGCTCTTATTTCGTTTGCCATGACTGTTTTTTTTTTGAAGATCTCCTTTTTTTTGTTGTTACCTTATTATACAGTGTGGTCACTTGAGTGTGCAACATATGGGATTTTTTTTAATTAACTGCACAACCAAAATACAAATATTGCCGAAAGTTGGTGCATATTTGATAATCATATTAGGTGCACTTAGGATGGTTGCAAGTCAAACAGCATACAGGGTAGGCCAAAAAATATGAAAATGGTACAAGAGTAAAGTACCATTTATTCAAAAAATTCGGCAAAATGTTATGGAGAAAAGTTCTTTAGAATTGAAAGTTATACCTAAATAACAAATCATGGCCTTCTGAAAAAAAAAATATGATTTTTTTTAATACATCTAATTAATTTCTTTTATATTCACCCTAAACCAGTTCCATAAATTATTCAAAAACAAATCAATTTCGCATAACTTAGTTCAAATTTAAGCATATTTAAAAAAAAAATCTAAATTTTAAATTTTTTAGGGAATCACGAGATTCATGTTTGTTGCAACGATATGAAAAAAAATCACTCCAAATGAGAGTTTTTTGATATGCATATTATCATAAATAATGTTTTACCTTTCGAAAAAAAATGTTTGCGATATTTTAAAGTTGTGTTTAATATCGTTGCAACAAACATGAAGCCGGTGATTCCCTAAAAAATTTAAAATTTAGGTAAATTTTCTGAATATGCTCAAATTTGAACTTAGTTATGCGAAATTGATTTGTTTTTTGATAATTTATGAAACTGTTTAGTGTGAATATGAAATTTTTTGGGAAATATACAGGGTGTCCCAGCAAGGGTGGCCACCGGCCATATCTCAGAAACTACTGGACCTAAGAGTTCAGGAAAAAAAAATTATCACTAGAGTGGCCACGAGAAAATGCTGGGAAATATTTAAAACTTCGAAATTTTTCCGCTAGGGGGCGCAATCAAAGCTTAATTATTAAAATTCGAAATTTCTCTGGAAATTCTCAGTTTGAGGTATATCTTTATCAACATGGTTAGAAAACCTAGACAATTTCACGTCTTTTTGGTACAGGGCTCATTGGCGTACCGATCTTCGTGTGAGTAGGGGAAGGTAGTGAAAGTGTAATTCAAGTGGCTGTAACTTATAAACGACTTGTCCGATTTTGTTGCGTATAGGCTTGTTTGGAAGATAAATGTGAGTACTTTCGTATATCGTATCCAGTGATGCCTGATTGTCTCCAGAAAAGTTGCTAGAAGGCGTAATTTGAATTAAAAACTGTTATTTTCGTTTCACCGCAAAAATCAAAATGAAGATTAAATTTACAAGAAAAAACCCTAAAAAAAAAAAAAAAAAAACCTTAAAAACCCTAAAACATTAAAACATTAAATTTTACATAATTTGGACTAGTTATTATCATTGAAGCCAAAAAAAAAGCAGGTTGCAGTAGAACTACACAACAAACAACTTTTCGAGTGTCAAAAACTCTTTTCTCGGCAATAACACGAAAACCAAAAAAGATATCCACCTGCGTTTCAAAGGTTTTTTCTTGTAAATTTAATGTACCTTTCGATGATCTTATCAGAATTATACCATACCATTTAGATTTTTGCGGTGAAATGAAAAACACTGTTTTTAATTCAATTCACCCCTTCTAGCAATTTTGCTGGAGACAATCACGCACTACTGGATACGATATTCGAAAGAACTCACATTTATCTTCTAAACAAGCCTATACGCAACAAATTTGGACAAGTCATTAATAGGTTACAGCTACTTGAACAATTACACTTTCACTACCTTCCCCTATTTACACGAAGATCGGTACGCCAATGAGCCCTGTACCAAAAAGACGTGAAATTGTCTAGGTTTTCTAACCATGTTGATAAAGATATACCTCAATCTGAGAATTTCCGGAGAAATTTCGAATTTTAATATTTAAGCTTTGATTGCGCCCCCTAGCGGCAAAATTTCGAAGTTAAAAATATTTTCCAGCATTTTCTCGTGGCCACTTTAGTGATCATATTTTTTTTCCTGAACTTTTAGGTCCAGTAGTTTCCGAGATATGGCCGGTGGCCACCCTTGCTGGGACACCCTGTATATCCATGCAATAGAATGTGACTTTTAGTCTTAAATTAGCCGTTAGCACAACGCTTTGTCAATCGTGTATTGCAACTTATAAAATAAAGTGTTTTTTAAAAACAAGAGTTGCATTCTTCAAATCATAATTGGCGCAGTCGGTAGGATACCTTTCCGGAGTACGAAACGTGTTGAGATCATTACGTCATTGAAGTCTGAATCGAATTAGTTCCGGTACGTTTTACCAAATAACGGTAGTTCCGGTTCGAATCGCATTGACTTCTTGTTTGGATTATCAGTGCTGCACTCTATCTGTTTCAACAGTTAGGAAAAGGATTCCGAACAACTACATGATTAAGGCGATCTGAGGCTCCTGGTATAATCAATTATTGGTACGTCATTTGAGAAACCAGTTCAAACGTATTGGCATAACTAGCGTTCAATACAGACAGTAATCTACCTGGATAGTGCATCTCTTCAGCGAAGTTATTAGCTGATACAGGACCAAGACTAGGAGTAAGTTTTGAAAATTGCTCCTTATAGTTGTGAAACCCTGTTAGTAAAGACATTTTTGAGAGTTTATGAAGAAATCTGCGAATCAATTCAAGAAACACCCTGTTGATATTACTTATCCCAGAAGGCGAAGAAGTAGTTTAGACAGTGATAATAGCAATTTTGACTTTGTTCAACTTTATTCTGAAATTGCTAATAATTTTCCCCTTAATAGTGAAAATAATTCTAGTAATCCTGTACATATTTCAACTTCCAATAATTCTGTAAATACTTCGGTTAATTTGGAAGAACCTAATCAACTTTATATAGTTTATAAAATGGCTGACGCTTTGAGATCAACGGTATCACTCCTTAAAAATGTTGATGGTTCACCATCAAAATTAGAATCTTTTGTGAATCAGATTGATACATTTCACCAAAGATATTTTAATAATGACTCATCTCAGCAAGAATATGTCAATTTGGCTATCAAATCCAAAATTGTAGGCTCTGCTGTAGATTTCCTTTTGACTCGACCCGATCTAAGTACTTGGGGAGAGATTAAAACAGCTTTAAGACAAAAGTTTAGTGATCTAGTCACTAGATCTAACTTGCGAGAACAATTGATATTTTGTTCCAAAAAGAGTAATGAAACTACTCAAGACTATATCCAAAAACTCAAAGCCTTGGTTACCCAAATAAATACTAAAATCTGTTCTGAAATATCTTATGTTGAAGCGAGAACAATTTTAATTTCTCAAAATGAACTCACGGCTACTCAAAATCTTCTTGCTAACATTTGAAATGAACTAAGAACCCTACTGATAGTTCAAGATCCTCAGAATTTGGATTCTGCTATTGATATAATAACCAATTATCAAATATTGTCAAGCCAGAGTCAGTTTGAAGACAATTACTTGAGAAATAACAATTTTAGATCAAACACACCTAAACCTCAAAATCCGATAAACAATTTTTATCAGAAATCTCCCAATTTCCAGTCTCGATCTAATTTTACCCCACATGTGAATAATCGTCCACATCCTTCAGGACAATCTTCGAATTTTAGACAACCTTTCAACCATTCATTCAGACCGCAAGGTCAACCATTCAATAAATTGCAAAGTCAACCCTTCAATAGACCACAAGCTCAATTTTTCAACCAAAAACCTCAGGATCCCAGACAACAATATCCACAACCCATGTCAGGCGTTTCAGTGCAAAAGAAACCCCTTTCACAAATGAGACCCCAGCAGTCATATTTCCAGTCCACGGGAAAACCCAACTTTTCCTTTCAAGAGTTAAGTAAAAAAGCAGAAGCAAATAATTTATTCGAAGCTTCAGGTCATTCAAATCCAGAATTTGATTACTATAACCCTGAATTTGACTATGATCAACACATTGAAAATGATAATTTTTATGATTATACTGATCAAGGACATTCTGAAAAGGAAAGTCTAGTAGATCAACAAATTTTCCAGCATCGGACAAAGCAAACCCTGCCTAACATTGAATAGCTTTCAAGTTAATCAATTACCATATTGCAACGAGTTTCGCTATAGAAAACACTTGTCCAGTTTTAATTATTTTATTTAAAGTCACTTACACAACCACAAATATTTATATATTTATGTTGTAACGATTATAATTCGCGGAATCGATAACTAACTCTCCTGTCCAAATGGCGGAGCTTCTTATATAGAGCCTCTTCAATGCCTCGATAGATGGCGAAAATTCTCCAATATTCTAGGTGTAGGCAACCGAATAAACCTTGCTATTCTAGAACTTAACAGTGGTTTGGGCTTGTGACAAACGGGACAAAAGCCGAGTTGTTCGATGGCGAGATGCAATGGTTGTAACGTCGTGTCCGCTGTCGACCGCCTTGGAAGTTCGTTCCACTGGGCATGTTTCGTCACATTGCTCCCTCCTTAGAGCATTTCGTCCCGAAATGTCCTCATGTCGATATCGGCAACTGTCCCCAAACCTGCAGTTTGATGTTTGGTGGAAATAGCAGTCCACTGTCTTCTGGTTCGTCCTTCTGGAAGGATAGCAGCACACCAGGATGTCAACGCCACGCCCCTTGAAGATCACTTCCAGCATGCTTCTCACCATACGCCAGTCCACGCGGTCATTGGTCATCTTCGGAATGGCCAAATGAACCAGGTCCTGTGACTGCATCAAGTCACGAAGATGACTGAGGGCTTACCGGACATCACTGTAGGTGGTCAGATGATGTGGAAGCTTCTTCGTCACAAGGTAGAACAGATGTCGTGTACCTTCCATGATTTCCAGTACCTTCCCCACCTCTGGTTTTTGTCGTCGTAGATATTCCAGTTGTCCAAATTTCCGCTTGAAAGCAGCAGCAAGACCACTCCTCATATCAAGGTTTTTAGTGAACCAGTGAGCCAACGAATATTCGGCCGGTGCTTTGAACAAATCCAGCTGCCTTTCTTGGACAACGCCATTCTGGACTTTCTGGCCATTGGAGTGTAGAGACATGAAAGTTTCCAATGACATGTCTTTCTTGGGTGACCTGATCTGCCTCACTTCAGCGTCCTGATCGCCATGGTTTCCAGCATACCGAGCTAAACGGTTGAAATGAACAACCCTCGGCTTCCCTCGTGGTGGTTTCTTTATCCGGTAGACGACGTCATTAATTCGCTCCAGAATCTCATACAGGCCCTCTCAAGAACTTTGCAGTTTTGGGGAGAAGCCACGTCGCCTCTGTGGGCTGTGAAGCCAAACCAGATCTTCAACCTGGTACCCGCCTTCCTCGGCGTTTACGTCATAGGCCTCCTTCATCCGGTCGCTGGCACTCTGGATGTTCAAACGGACTCGTTGATGAATGTCGTCCATCTTTCTTCGAAGATTGCTTGCGTAATCTTCCCCAGCGACATCTGCACCAGGTGGACAGCCAAACTTCAGGTCGCAGGGCAGCCGGAGCTCAGGACCCATGATGATCCTTGCTGGGGTTTCGCCTGTCGATTCGTGAACTGCAGATCGGTATGCCAAGAGGAAGGTGGAGGTGTACGTCCCAATCTCTTTGGTGTTCAGAGACAACTTTGGCCAAGTGTCTGTTGATGGTCCTGTTCATTCGCTCCACCATGCCATCCGATTGTGGGTGCAACGCCGTTGTCTTCTTGATCTTCAAGACATCGCAGACATTCTGGAATAGCGTCGATTCGAAGTTCCTGCCCTGGTCCGAATGCAGCTCCAACGGGACATCGAAACGGCAAAACCATTCCTTAATCAAGACATCGGCAACGGTAGCCGCCTCCTGGTTTGGCAAGGCATACGCTTCAGCCCACTTGCTAAAGTAATCCATGGCGACAAAGATGTCTTCATTCCCTTTGTCCGATTCAGGAAAGGGTCCAGCCACGTCGATTGCGATCCTTTCAAAGGGGCTTCCCACGTTGTATTGGCGCATAGGAGCTTTTGGCCGTTTCTGGGGTCCGTTACTTCCGCACATACGGCACATTTTCTGCACCATTCCTTCACATCGGCTTGACAGTTGACCCAGTAAAACCATTCTTGCAGCTTTCCCAGCGTCTTGGTTACACCCAGATGTCCTCCCGTGACGCCATCACGGACCTCTCTCATCACCTCTGCCTGTCTGTTTCCAGGATAGACTAACTGCCTCCGATCTTCCGTGCCATCCAGATTCTTCATCAGCCTCTTCAGAATGCCGTCATCAAGAACCATCGAGTCCCATTGAGCCCAGTAGGACTTTACGGTGGCCGAGAATCGCGCGACTTTTTGCCAGGTTGGTCGTTGACCTGCCACTCTCCATCCGATGACAAGCTTCAGATCTGGATCTTTCTCCTGGTCCTTGCGAAGCGCCTCAGACTGCTAAGAATCATCCACCACAGTCATCTTGCAAGTGCTCGCCTCCTTTTCCTCGGCTCTTTGACAGTGCTTACATTGTTCTGGACAAGGTCTCCTGGATAGGGCACCAGCGTTGTTGTGGCTGGATCCAGCTCGATGCTCCGTGTCAAAGTTGAACTCTTGAAGTCTCTCAATCCAACGAGCAACCTGACCCTCCGGATTTTTGAACTGTAGGAGCCATTTGAGCGGGGCGTGGTCGGTTCTCAGCAGAAACTTTCTCCCGTAAAGGTACTTGTAGGAGTGCTCTACCCCTTTGACCACTGCCAGTAGTTCCCTTCTCGTGACGCAGTAGTTCCGTTCCGGCTTCGACAAGGTTTTGCTGAAATAGCTGATCACCCTTTCATATCCCTGCTGAATCTGGGACAGCACTGCACCAAGTCCTACATTGCTGGCATCTGTATCCAGGATGTAGTACCCCTCAGGTAGTGGGTAGCCTAGGATGGGCGCGCTGGCAAGTGCCTTTTTAAGTGTGTCAAAGGCCTCCTGACAATCCTCGTTCCAGTGGAAGCGTCTCTGTGCCTCTGTGAGCCTGTGAAGAGGCCAGGCGATGTTCGCAAATCCCTGGACATAACGCCGGTAGTACGTGCACAGACCCAGGAAACTTCTTAGCTCGTGGAGGTTCTTTGGTACAGGCCACTCCTTAACTGCCTCCACCTTTTGCTGGTCAACGGCTACACCCTCAGCCGACACAATATGACCCATTGTACTTCCTTCCCTCCGGAACAGTTGGCATTTCTTTGTACTCAGCTTCAAACCGGAACTTCTGAGTCTCTGGAATACCTCCTCCAAGTTCTTCAGATGGTCTTCAAATGATTTGCCAACCACAATTATGTCATCCAGGTATACCAGACATGTTGACCAGGATAGTCCTTTGAGCACAGTCTCCATCAGCCGCTCGAACATAGCAGGTGCAATGCATAACCCAAATGACATAACAGTGAACTGCCACAGCCCAGCTCCAACGCTGGAAGCAGTCTTCTCTCGATCTTCGGGGGCCATTTCCACCTGCCATTATCATGCTTTTGAGGTCCAGGGTTGAGAAGATCTTCTTCGATCCGGCCAAGGTATACAGAGTGTCGTCGATCCGTGGTAGCGGGTAGCTGTCCTTCTTCGTCACGTTGTTCAGCTGACGATAGTCCACACAGAATCGAGTTGAACCGTCCTTCTTTTTAACGAGAACAACTGGCGATGACCACGGACTACTAGAAGGCTCGATGACACCGCCTTTCTCCATGTCCTTGATTATCTTGTCCGCCTCCTCCTTCTTGGCCAAAGGTAGTCTTCTAGCTGTTTGGCGGATCGGTCGTGCTCCTTCTGTGTTGATGGTGTGCCGCACCACGTTCGTTCGGCCCTTTTCCCCATTTCCGTTGTCGAAGATGTCGCCGTAATTCCTTATCAGGTTCCTCAATCGTTGTTTTTGTGTCTTATCCAAGTCTTTTGAAGAGGTGACAACTAACTTCTCCATCTCTCCGGTGAACTCAGAGATGGTTTGCTCAGTCTCACGTACTTGTCGCACCACAGAGGAAATTGACGAGCAGAGCCCCAAAACTGTGTCCCTTGCCAAACAAACAGAGTGATAGTTGACGTTCATCACTCTCTTGGGCACAGTCTTTTCCACATGTACCAGGCTCTTTCCATATGCAATGCCTCGTCCTACTTCAGAATCGTGTATTTTAGGCTCAAACATCACGATGCTTCCTTGTTTCATCTTCCCTTCCAGGCGAGCCCACAAAATCATCTCGCTCTTCTCAGGAATTGAAGAATCCCCAGCCAGCAAAACACGAACTGTCTCTTCCTCTCTCCCATGCGGTACCACCTCTTCGTTGTTGGTTCTCAGAGTTCCATTTTTGAAATCTAATTGGGAGCCTCGAGTGTTCATGATGTCCGTTCCAATTATGATTTCTTCCTCAATATCAGCAACTAGCATTGGATGTTCGGAACTAGTGCTTCCCAGAGTCACTGCTGCCTCCACTTCACCATGGATCCTAGCCAAGTCTCCTGTTGCCGTCCGTAGTCGCCACTTTGTTGGTTTAATCATTGTCGGTGTTGTGACTATGTCGGGCCGGATGATAGTCTTCGTCGCACCTATATCCAGCAGCGTTTCTCTACATTGACCAAGCCATCCACAAACACGCTGTTCAGTTTGGGTCCTAAAGAGGCAACAATGGCGGTTTTCCTTGGGGCATACTGGCTACAGGTCGCCGATTGCCCCTCCGCATCGACCCTCTCTAGTTTTCCGACGTCGAAGAAGGTGCCCGTCTCTCCTTCTTGCATCGCCTACGAATGTGGCCAAGTTCACCACAGTTCCAGCATCGCACCTCTCTGCGTTTGGAGGACTCCACTTCCCTGATAACTCGCCTCACAGTAGCTTCGACGGTCTCCTCCTGTGCGGGATCCTGCTCTTCCATCCTTCGCACGCGCGCAGGTGTCTTCACGGACTGCTTTGCCGCTTCAAATTCCAAGGCTTTGGCCAGAGCGTCGACTAGTCTGTTGGGTCGATAAAGTATCAGGGACTGCGTTATCTCCTGATCCCGAAGTCCCGAAGACCATCCAAAAAGGCCTGGACTGCCAGCCTTTCCATCACATTTTCTGGCGTGGTTTTGGATGAGCCAGTCTTGACAGGTGAGCAACATCCGCTTCAAACTTCTGCATGGTTTCGTTGGACTTTTGGATGCGGTTCTTCAACTGGGAATGGTAGACATCCTCCAAATGAGTTTGACCATACCGCAGCTCCAGATGATTGACGAGCACATCGTAGTCCTCCTGTTCTTGGGTGTTCAGTGTCTGCAGGATCTCCGTTGCCACCCCACGAAGCGCCGGAGTCAAAGCCAAGGCTTTTTCCGGTCCAGTCCATCCATTTGCCCTTGCTGCTGCCTCGAACTGGCGATGGTAATTGTTCCAGGGCAGCTTGAATTCTGATGGTATCAGCTTCCATCTTGGCACTCGCACCGTGGTTCCCGATTGTAACATCCGGTTGTTGCATGATTACTGCCACTTGCCTTCTCACTTCGTCGATTTCGTCTTCCAGAGCGTTTGCAGTCTCTCCGAGTTGTTTCTCCAGATTTCCGATTTCCTCTGCTACATGAGCCTTCAAACAGTTGTAGTTATCCGCCAGTTGCTCCTTGATTTCTTCCATAGCTCTGGAAGATTCTTCGAGCTTCTCCATTTTCCTCGAATTCTCTTCCATGGATCTAGAAGATTCATTAAACTTCTCTACCAATTTTCCTTCCATGGCTCCAAATTTGTCCTCCAATTTTCTAGAGTTGTCTCCCAATAATCTTTTTACTGCGTTGGGATCGGAAACTTCAAATTGGAACGTATCAGGATTCATGCCTTCTTCCATTAAAGCCACACGAAGCCATGTTTGTAGATCAGTTTTCTTATCACGGTAAAAACAAAATACTTGATCCAAATAGCTTAAGCTCATTTCGAGCATAAGTTAGCTTTGCATATACTCAAGACTATATCACCTTCATTTAAAAATAGCAAATTCTCGATATGTTAAGTTTCTTTCAAAAAGATATAATTCTTGATTAGACTATTTGAGATTTTTAAAATTGAAGATATACATCGCGTCATCCTGAACTTCTCTATATTCATTTACCAACTTGGATTGAGTATACACCAATTCGTTTAAAAAATATAGAGATACTCAATTTGAATAAACATAATTTTAGATTGAATGTTTGTATCAAATCAAATAGATTCCCACTCAAAAATATTCACAAAGTTTTTTTAAACCAAGCATACTTCAATTCCATCTGACAATTTAGACATGCTTTGTTTAATGATATCACAATTTTCTTTCTCTCTCAATTCAACCCCAGATTTTGAAACCATTTGGTTTGCAGTTTCAGTTTTTTATTTTTAAGGGTTTTTAATGTCATGTTATTATCGATGATGATATTGAGCTCACAGAACTTCAAAAAAGCGTTATAAAAGTAAAATATGAGACCACAAACGTGGCGATGAAAAATATGTACCAACATACAAGAAAATAATTCGGAAATAATGATTTGAAAACTGCTGAACCAAATGCTTTCAAAATCAAGGGTTGAATTAAAAATTGAGAGACCATAAGATAAAGAATCAATCCTTAGATCCTTTTTATCAAAAAAAGTGCGGTCAGCTGTCCGTTTGTGCTGTCATTTTATCAATGGTTGGGGAATGACTGCACTGAGAGTGAGAGTTGAGAGTTCATTTCAAAGTTCGGTATCGGTATACTTCGTCAGACTTCGTAAACCTGTCATCTCAAATCAAGCAGCAACGTGGGATTATATTCTCAAATAGAATATATATTTCAAATATATTTTAAAATTGAGAATATCAACATCATTAACTTTAGGATATCCTATTTTTGAAATAACCATTTTATACTGTTATATTTGTTGACATTGAGAATACGAAACAACCGTATACTTGAATGAAGAGTATTTTAATTTTTATCCATTTGGATTTAGTTTGAGGACATTTAAACCAAAAGTATAGTGAAATTTTCAAAATATTATTCTGGCTTCTCCTTGTGGAATTATTATAGATTATCATTTAAAGGAGGTGATAGTTTTCGAATAAAGAGCTGATGCAATCTCAAAACTAGAATTCTCAAGTTAAAAATAAAAATTTGAAACGTCTCAAAACAAGACTATTTACTCAAATGAAAAATATATCTTGAAAATATCATGTTCATTTTCCAAACATATTGCAATTCTTGATTTGAAGACGTGTCCTTAAATTAAATAAGTGAAAGCTTCAATCAAGTTGAAGATATTGAAAATATACGTAATTTAGAACCAAGAATATGTTTTTTTCCGTATCCAGGTCATGCTCCTCCAGCTTCCTCTTCAACTCGGCGACCTTCAATCCGGTTAAAAACACAAGTTTCGCAGCCATCACAGTGAATATTTATGTCCGTTTCTATAGCACACAATAAAACCCACTTTTGACACCAATGTAACGAGTTTCGCTATAGAAAACACTTGTCCAGTTTTAATTAATTTATTTAATGTCACTAACACAACCACAAATACACACACCTCCAAAAGTTTTGGCCCCCCTTGTTATATTTTGCCGTGTTTAATTTAAGGTGGTCATGTTTTGTATATAAATACCTTCTTATCTTAGCATAGAAATAAACAACAATATGTGGCAAAAAATTGTTTTAGGTCGACGATATACAGGTATTTATAAAATAAAGCAGTTCTGAACTGATTTCGAGTAAGAAACTATCGATTAATTTTTTGGTAAAATGCCAGGTAATCTGATTTCTCAGTTTAATCGGGCAAGAACAGTGGCTTTACATCAAGAAGGTTTATCAAATCACCAGATTGAGCGTCGTTTGAATATTCCACGGACTTCGATAAGGCGCATAGTGGCCCTTTTCCAGGAAACTGGCAGCGTTGCGCGAAGGCCGGTCACTGGTCGACCTAGAGTGACACAGAGAGGGAAAACCATTATATGGTTAATTTCACTAGGAGAAACCGAACGATAACGGTAACAGCTCTTCGAATTCATTTTTTGCGTACATACCGGAGGGTGGTTTCGACAAGTACCATAAGAAGAAGGTTGCATTCTTCAAATCTAAGGGCAAGAAGGCCTTTAAGGGTACCTAGACTCACACCTGAACATAGAGCAAGACGTCGTCAATGGGCTGATGAGCACCAGCATTGGCTTCTACCACAACGTCTTATTTTTGGACGAGTCACGATTTGGCCTACAGAGTGATAGTCGCCGAGAAAGAGTCTGGAGAGGTCCAGGTAGACTGGAACGCAGTGGCGCCTGGTCGGGGTAGGCAAGGTAGGCGCCGCCTTACCGCAGTAAATAGTAAATACCAAAATAAATTATTATTGTGAACTGAATAATTGAATCACGATTAATCAAGAAGATTTCCATTTTAAAACAATGCTTATTATATTCTTCATTACTTCTACCTACCAGTGGTGCGAAACTCATTCCTAAACACCCACAAGAGGACCAAGTCCTAGCCGTTGACCGCTGGTGCATTCAAAATAGGCGGCCGTCTCAGTTGCCTTTTGTCTCTGTTCTCGCGTGGTATTTTATGCACATGAGAAGGGGTAATCTTGAGAGTGGGGCAACGGCGAATATAAGGAAAATATAGGCGACACGATTTCCGCCTTCGTCGCGTGTTCGTGTGTTTTCGGTGTCGACGCGCGAAACGGTTATCCCACAATGACATGAAGCATGAAGCATAGGGATGAGACGAATGAAACGTATAAAAACGACAGTCGATACTCTTTTAAAAACACTTTTGGCATAAAAAATCTAGCCCGAGCATTATTCTATCTATACTCTTTTTTATGCAATTGCAGTGATGACTGCAATAAATAGTCGTTATTGGGGATATCGGTTGCGATTATCTATCCTAGGCCTTGAGCCCGAGAAAAACCAAACTAAATTAGACTGTATTGTTATACTTATCAGGTGGCGGTGTTTTGTGATTTTGCCAAGATTTGGATAACTACACTACAATTATTGATATAATCACAGATTATCAGATAAGTTTTAGAAATTAGTAAATTAGAATTTCTGTTTTGATATTTTCATTTTTTGGAAAAGGGTTTGTCCACACATAGAGGTAGAGTTTAGTTTGTTTAGTAGTTGTCGTTTTTTCAGGATATTCATTATTTATTTTTGGCATTTTTACGTAAGTTCTTTTTATTTTCAAAATGACTTTGCCAGCTCATGACGTTATTTTTTCCTTATTGGAGGAACAGTTTTCTAGGCTTAAGGTTGAAGATCGAAATCAAATAATCGCTGTAGGTCTAGGTCGCCCTACACTCTCACTTGACATTTTGAAACCGGATAAAAAACAAGGGCAACATTTTTCTCGCACTTTTAACACCCAATGGTATAAAAGCCACGGATGGTTATGCGGTAGTTTCTATAAACAGAGCCTTTTTTGTTGGCCCTGTTTATTGCTCGCGAAAGGAAGAAATAACGTTTGGGTACTGCAAGGATATACAGATTTGAAAAATTTGTCTGCAAGTATTGGAAAACATGACAGCTCTAAAGAACATCTGAGCAGTTACTTGACTTTAAAACGATTACAGACAAATTCTTCAACGATAAAAGACGCTCTTCAAATTCAAACCGCTCTTTCTTTAAAACTTTATAACGAAGACGTTCGAAAAAATAGAAATTTGATGATGTATCTAATAGACGTAACATGTTTACTTGCAAAGCAAGAATTGGCATTTAGGGGACATAACGAGAAAAATGAATCTTCAAACGTTGGAAATTTTAAAGAATTTTTCAAGGTTCTGATTAAACGCGATGTGGAGATGCAAGAACATTTGAAAAAAAATGGTAACATATTTTCGGGATTATCTAAAACTATTCAGAAAGATTTAATTGTATGCATTTCCGAGCATCTTATGGAAAACATTAACCGGGAAATCAAAGATTCTATTTTTTTTGCGGTACAGGCGGATGATACAACCGATATAGTTGGAAAATCGCAGTGTGCAATTTCGGTTCGTTTTGTCAATGAATCGGGAAAAATTCAAGAAAGATTTTTAGGATTTTACGACGTGAGCCAAGATAGAACTGCTCTTGCAATGTACGAACTGGTATCAGCGGTTTTGCGTCCGTTTGACTATAAAGCCAAGTAAGTTGGTCAGTGTTACGATGATGCTAGTGTCATGGCTGGTTAATTAAATGGCTTACAGATGAAAATCAAATGTGATGCACCAAACGCTCACACTGCAGCGCTCATAGATTAAATTTAGTTTTGCAAGACGGAACAAAAAACATTAAAAGCTGTCGTATCTATTTTGCCAGCGCTACTTCATTACCGGGATTTTTTAATCAATCAGCGAAACGAACATTTGTTTTAGATTCGGTAATGGCTAGGAGAATTCCTTCCTCTGTGGAAACAAGGTGGTCCTCCCGCTCTAAAACCATCAATATCATAGATTCAGAGTGGGAAAATTTGCGTACAGTTTTTACTGAAATTATTAATGATACGTCATCAGGAAAAGAGTCCATTTTTGGCGCAAGGGGCTACTTAAATTTTTTAGAAGATATTGAATTTTCATTTTTAACGGCTGCTTTCAAAAATATATTTGATATTACCGATTTATTATTTGACATTTTACAAAAAAAGTCTTTGGATATAACTTACTGCAAAAATCAAGTTTTTTCTGCCAGGGACCGCATAAAACTGCTGAGAACTGAAGAGAAGTTTAACGAGATTTTTGAAAAAGCGAAGGGAAGAATAAATAAATCTGCGTGCTCACCACCTCCACAAAAACGAGCTAGAATATCTGATGCTATTCCAGATAACAAAAAAGCCTCATTGCGTATTCTATTTTATGAAATCTTAGATAACGTCGTAACGCAAATAGAGGTGCGATTTGCGGATTTGTCACAAATGACATTTTTTGCGTTAGCTGACTCGTCAAAATTTAAACATTTTAATAATAACTTTCCCCATGATTTGGTTACTAGTTTGGTCGATTTTTATAAAGATGTTTTTGATAAACAAAGATTAATAAATGAGTTGTCTGTTATCTATCAGGATGAACAATTCGAAAAGTCAAATTTAGAATCAATTTTACAAAACCTGGTCAATAACGAGCTTCGACAAATATTTTCTGAGGCCTATAAAATGTTTGTTTTGATTGCCACGATTCCCGTAACAAGCGTCGCTGTTGAGCGTCATTTCTCGTGCCTTAAACGTATCAAACATACAGTCGTAACTCCATGAGAAATGAACGTTTGTCTTCACTGGCATTGTTAGCTATAGAAAAAGAATTGTTTCTTAAAATCCAGGCCAGTGAAAGTTTTCAAGCTGATATAATCCAGAAATTTTCGCTTCTAAAGGATAGGAGAATAAATATAATTTATAAAAAATATTTTTTTTTTCTATGATAATATTAGTGTATGGTGAGGTTCAGGAAGGCTGCATGGGGAGGAGGAGGCCTTATTTTTTGCAATCAAGATACATTCTTTGTAATATTTCAAAATTAAAATAAAATGACCGCAATATAAATTATTAGTCAAAGTTTGGGCAGGGTCTCGAACAATGATTTGTCTGCTGCGCATTCTCCACTTACTGGATATGAGGGGAAATTATTTATAAATGAGGAGAAATCTCACGAAAAATTCGCCTGCGGCGCAGTGGCGAAACTAGAACAATTCGAGGCGAAGCCCGGGGGCCCGTGAGGTTGGGGGGCCCTGGGCCCAGTCTCCAGTCGTCGCACTAAGAGACTTACTTATATATTGTCACAAAATATTTTTCATAATCAAATAACATCTACAAGTATACTAGTAGTAATTTACACTTTAATCTAATAAATCGTTAACTCTTTTCAAATACTTGCCATCTTTACAATCTGGCAACCTCGGAATTACAATGTGTCGGTATTTTCAACCCCGAACTTTAACTACAAGCCGGCATCATCGCATGTCATTTATATCGCGCGCCAAAAGCAAGGTATACCTAGATGAAGCGCGCTTCAACTTTTCGCTGCTCTTTCGACTGTGCTGCGCTCCGCGCTAATTTATTCGCGTCAATCATCGAATAGAAAATCTTTGTCTACAGACTCTTTATTTAAGATTAAAGTTAAAGTTGTTTCCCTCTGTTGTGTTGTGTTGTAGAGTTGTTTAGTTCCCCAATATATAGAGAATTGGAATGTGAAATGTCTCAGAGATCGGAGAAAAGAGCTGCTCCAGCAGGAAATACTATTCTCAGTTATTTTAAAAAACTGAAAACAAAGAATTAAATCGAAGAGCAAGTGGAATCAAACTCAGCCCAAATATCCCTTACTATAGAACGGAACTTCCCCTACCAGAAATGAGGGAAAATTAATTATAAAGGAGGGGAAATACAACCACGAAATTTTTCACCTGCGGCGCCTTCTGCACCAACAACATTTAGTCACGCTACGCCACAGGATTCCGCCTACCCAAATATAGGCGGCACGAGCCGCTACTGCTGGAACGACTCACTTTTGCCAGAGAAGTTGTTCCTTATCAAGGCGGATCACTGATGTTTTGGGGAGGTATAATGTATGGTCGCCGTACCCCACTTATTCTTATAGAGAGAACAATGACAGGTGCCATATACGCTGAGGACATTATTGAAGCAATCATTCAACCTTTGCGTAACGAATTTGGAAACAATTTCATTTTTCAAGACGATAATGCCAGACCACATCGCACGCGAAGGGTAGAAAACTTGTTACGGGAAGGCAATATCCAGAGAATGAACCGTCCCGCCAACTCTCCAGACATGAATCCCATTGAACATGTATGGGATTATCTTGGTAGAGCAATATCCAATCGAGACAATCCTCCTTTGACGCTTCAGGACTTGAGGATAGCTGTTCAAGAAGAGTGGGACAATATGCCAGAGAACTTTGTCAATAACTTGATTAGAGGAATGCCGAGACGTGTTGGTCTATTGATTGATAGAAGAGGTGATCATACAGACTACTAAAGTTATGTTTTTCGTGCCTATCTCATTTTTTTCATGAAAATAATTTTGTATAAAGTTTTCATTTTCAACACATTTTTCTTTTTCTTGCATTGTTCTACCTTATTTGGAAAGCAAATTAAAACATTCTTTGTCACATTATGGTATTCGAATAGAGAATAAAATGCAATATATTTCGAAAATGTAATTTGTTTATTTTTTCAAATAACCAGGGGGGCCAAGACTTTTGGAGATGTGTGTATTTATGTTCACAATCGCAGCGTATATTTATGTTGTAACGATTATAATTTGCGGCTAATCGATAACTTACTCTCCTGTCCGAATGGCGGAGCTTCTTATATAGAGCCTCTTCAATGCCTCGATAGATACAATTCAGAAATGCAGTTTCAAAACAAATTTACCTAATCATACAACATGGTTAATGCCCTACTATCGTGATAACGAAGTTGAAATTCAACCCACACTCGTGACAATTCGAAATAAAACTTATACCTTGGATATTTTTAACCATACGAGTAAATCAATGGCTCTTCAAGGAACCATAAATGAAAATTTACCTTTAGAACCATTTGAAATCAACAACTTCGGAATTCTTGACTTGAAACCACCAAACAATCACAGCAATCATGACAAAAACAGTTCAGATAACTATTGGAATTTAAAATTATTAATTAGGTATGAACATTTAAATATTGAAGAACAAACAGAACTTTTCAAACTGATTAAAAATTTGAATAAGTACTTCATAAACCCGGTGATGCTCTAACTTTCTCCAACCAAGTAAAACATACGATAGATACCACTGACGAAATTCCTGTCCACACGAAGAGTCATCGGTATCCGTATATTCACAAACAAGAAGTTAGCAGACAAATAGAACAAATGCTACAAGACGGAATTATCCAGCCATCCAGCTCAACATGGAGTTCCCCAGTCTGGATCGTCCCGAAAAAACAAGATGCTTCTGGTCAGAAAAAATGGAGATTAGTCATAGACTATCGAAAGCTGAATGAAAAAACTATCGATGATCGATATCCAATACCAAATATTGCAGATATTTTGGACAAACTAGGAAGATCGCAATATTTTACAACATTGGAGCGAGTGGATTTCATCAGATAGAAATGGATCCTAAAAGCATACCCAAAACAGCATTTTACGTAGAACATGGTCACTATGAGTATACTAGAATGCCATTCGGATTAAAGAATGCGCCTTCGACATTCCAGCGAGCGATGGACAATGTTTTCCGCGGATTACAAGGAAAGATATGTTTAGTCTATATGGACGACATAATCATATACTCGACCAGCCTACAGGAACATTTAGACTCATTATAACAAGTTTTTGAACGACTCATATCCTTCAACATGAAAATACAACTAGACAAGTCAGAGTTTTTCCAAAAATGGTAGAATTCCTAGGACATGTTGTGACCCTCGAAGGAATTAAGCCAAATCCCAAAAAGATAGAAGCCATAAAAAACTTCAAAATCCCGAATACTCCCAAAGAGATAAAATCTTTTCTCGGACTTGTGGGCTACTATCGAATATTCCACTAATGTACAAAAAATCCCATAAGAGCAGTTGAATTTTCGGAGGCTTACAGCGAATATTCCACTCATGTACAAAAAATCCCATAAGAGCAGTTGAATTTTCGGAGGCTTACAGCGATAACACCAAATCGAAAATACCACTCTGTCATGGCAACACAAATAAACACGTTGTCAGAGCAATCGATATGGCAACGACAATTTTTCGACCCATATAACCACGTTGTCAGGGCAATCGCCATGGCAACGCAAATTTAGTGAAGTTATATTCTAGAATTCGTGAAATATTCTTCTAAATACCATTCGTGCTTTAAAATTAACCGGATAAATTCTCGCTCATGCGTGTTTTCTCTACAAATTTCACTCGACCTTCGGTCTCGTGAAATTTTGAGAAAACACGCATTCGTGAAAGTTTATCGGTAATTTTCAAGCACTCGTGGTATTACCTTCGATAACACCAAATCGAAAATACCACTCTGTCATGGCAACACAAATAACACCAAATCGAAAATACCACTCTGTCATGGCAACACAAATAAACACGTTGTCAGAGCAATCACTATGGCAACGCAAATTTGAACGCAAATAATGACGTCGTCGTCATGGCAAATATTTCTGATTTATTGACAAGGTTTAATTGATTTCAAAATTATCCTCGAAATGAAACGTTTTGGAGAAATTTCCAATGAAGAAATTGAAAATGGAATTTTACAAAGTGAACCAAAAAACACCGCAAAAAGTAAGGCATATATTTGGAGGCAGTTTATGTCGTTTTGTGAACATAAAAATTATATTTTGGATCGGCATACGCCCGTAGTTCAGCTAGCTTCTATTTTAAAAAGCTGGGCATTCAATATGCGGAAAAAAGATGGAGAGGATTACAAGGATTATACGGTAAAAACTATATGGAACAGTACAGCAAATCTTTTAATGGAAAAATATTTCAATGAATATGGTATTAAAATCAACCCATTTGAAGATATTGAATTCAAGTCAGCCCGCGATGCCAAAAACGCCAAGAGGAGACAACTTCAGGTCAGCGCAGAAAAAAGAAAGAAAAGTTCATCATTTCTTACTTTTGGTAATCTAGAAAGACTTGTAGAAATATGTGATGAGGAAACTCCAGAAGGGTTAAATAAAAAACTTTTTTTTATATTATCGTATGAACTTGCTTGGAGGGGAGGCGAAGGATCACGGGCGGAGATCGGATTTTTCAAAGAAGAAGTCCTATTAAATGGAGCTAAATCGGGACGTATCGAATATAATCCGATATTTACGAAAACCACACAAGGAGGAAATAAAAGATGTGCTGACCCAAAATGGCTCGTCAGAAATAGTAACAATGTATCATTTTGTCCAGTGAGATTGTTTTTGAAGCTGATTGAAAAACGGGGCAAAGCCACAGTCCAGCGGCTATTTCTAACTGTGAATCCATTCCATCCTGGAGATTTGGAAATTCATGGTATAAAAACAGCCCTGTAGGCCCAAATGAAATATCCAAATGGACCAACAAACAAGCAATTAAAATAAGTCTAGACACTAGCAACAACAAAATCACTAACCACTCTTTAAGAGCCACGGCTGTGTCAAAACTAGCGAAAAGCGGAGTCTCCGAACAAAACTTGATAAAAATCACCGGCCATACAGGTGCAATTCAATATCAAGCTACCTAAGCATGGATAACGAACACCACGAACAAATTATTGAAAAAATGAGAAACACTAATAATTGCGGTAACCACAGCCAGTTAGCTGATATTCCGCAACCTATCAACAACATAAACCCTCCTGTGAACCCCAACGACTCCAGCCTCGAATCCAGCCGATCCATCAATTCAGGAAGACAAAATATTATAAATAATTACCATAATTGCACTTTCAACTATTATTCAACAAATAAATGAGTATTCAAACAGTATATTATGTATTCTTTTAGTTAGTAAAGTTATTTTCTAGAATTCTTGAAATATTCTACTAAATACCATTCGTGCTTTAAAATTAACCGGATAAATTTTCGCTCATGCGTGTTTTCTCTACAAATTTTGAGAAAACACGCATTCGTGAAAATTTATCGGTATTTTTTAAGTACTCGTGGTATTACCTTCGAAAATTTATCAAGAACTTCGCGAAAATTACGAAGCCGTTGACTCATTGTCTAAAAAAGAATATAAAGTTAGTTCACGATAAACCATTTATTACAGCGTTCAACCTTTGTAAAGATCTTTTGACCAATGACCCGATTTCACAATTTCCTGATTTCACGAAGCCCTTCATCTTAACAACTGATGCATCCGATTATGCCATCGGAGCAATTCTTTCACAAGGAACAGTTGAATCAGATTTACCCATTGCGTATGGAAGTAGAACCCTCAACCCTGCTGAGTGCAACTATATTCGACTACCAATCAAAAAAGAATTACTTGCAATCGTATGGGCCACTAAGTACTTTCGACCATATTTATTTGGTAGAAAATTCATAATCGTTACCAATGATCTAATAACTATAGATGAAACACTTCATTCATAAACTGGAAAAATTGTGTGGACAACATCGAACATAGAAGAGACGTGAGGAGGAGTTGAGAGGGGCACTGAGTGGGGATACGTTTGCACCTCACTAGAATGTGCTTCAGTTACTACACGCGAGGCTGCCAGTGGCGTAACTATTTTACAGAATTCTTATTTACTGCAAGCTTGGCACTTGCGAGTCATTTCAATATACCATATAAGTGAATAATGAAGCACTACAAACTTTAACCAGAATAAAAACACAATAATTCATTCACAAGATCAACACCAAACCCCACTCAAAAAACAAGAGACGCCAATGAGACGAAATGTGAATGAAACGTGTAGACAAAATCCGATCGATTAGGGGCGGACCCAATTTTGGTGTGTTGCCGTAATTCAGCTTTTTTAATTTTCAGAAGAGAATACTGGTTTTTCTTAACCCTAAATACCTAAACAAATCTTGAAGAGATGTTCCAATTTTAACAAAAAGGTTTACAATAAACTTACATTTGATCAAATTCATACATAAAATGGTTTCAATAATGATTCCAAACCAACGACTTCAATTGGGTTTGAAGTCGTTGTTTCAAACAATGTTTTGATCTTTTGCTGCGTGGTTGGCGTGGTAATACTTTCAATAGAGTAAGTTTGGCAAACAATGTGGTGGGAGAAACTCTGCACCCGAGTGCACAGTTCGATGTTGTCCTCATGTTTATCCCGATATGTTTCATCTATAGTTATTAGATCATTGATCGTAACTGATCATAAACCATAACAATGGTTATTCTCCATAAAGGAACCTAATTCCAAATTGGTCAGATGGAGATTGAAATTACAAGAATACGAGTACACAATTCAATATAAAAAAGGAACACAAAATGCAAATGCAGACGCATTATCGCGACCACTAAAAGAAATGTACCGGACAGAGATAACTAAATCACCACCAACCCATATGTCAGCAGCATGCAACGAAGAAGAAAAATCTGAAGATCAATACTAGTAAAGAAATGATAACTGATGAGTGAGTTCATTTTTGAAAAAATGATGTGGAAAAAAGTCTTCAATCTCACAAATTCCTACTGTTTATTCAAATATTTATTACGTGACTACCAGTTTCGGGGTCTACACTTTGCACCCCATCCTCAGGTCATCGAAACTAAAGGAATATTCAATAATATGTATCTAATGACGTCCTTGTAACTTGAATATTCCTTTAGTTTCGATGACCTGAGGATGGGTTGCAAAGTGTAGACCCCGAAACTGGTAGTCACGTAATAAATATTTGAATAAACAGTAGGAATTTGTGAGATTGAAGACTTTTTTCCACATCATTTTTTCATCAATACTTGTGGCTAGAAAAAATAAAACACTTTTTTGAATCACAAGAAAATTTTTTTGAACATCCAAGAAAAATAGACCAAAAGAAAAATCCAAAAATAAACGTAATATCGAACATAAAAATCAGATCTCCAGATCCACAACCATCCACTAGTAAAGAACCTTTACAGGAAGAAGAACAGCAACCCATAATCAACAGAATAGAAAATGTATCAGATACAGCAACGATACATACTTCGTTAGAGGATCCCATCATAGGAGCTGTATATGTAAACAGACCTGTAAATTTGTACAGAAATCAAATAATTTTTAAGTGGACACAAAAAGAGAAATCTTATGTAAATAGTACAAAATTGTTCGAAACAAAAAACGATTGATCATCTTCATCAGTCAAGATCCAACAACAGAAGAAATCCAAGAAGTCTTACGAGATTATCTACCACCAGATATATATTGCCTGCATTTTCCCAATAAGGAATTAAAGCCGGTGATGATAAGAATATTTCAAGAAACTTTCAGAAATAATGCATACCAACTTATTGTGATTTCTAACACCCTACTTCAAGATGTAGAAGACATGGACGAACAAAAAGGTATTATAGAAAGACACCATACAGCAAAAACTTCCCATCGAGGAATGACCGAAAACATCAAGAATATCAAGCGAAGATATTACTGGCCTAGTTTGGAAAGAGATGTCATTAATTACGTCAATACATGTGATATATGCCAGAAAACCAAATATGACCGTCATCCCTATAAAGTTATCTATAAGCCTACCCCAATTGGATATAAACCACTAGAACATCTGTACATGGATGTATACTCTATATCCGGTCAGAAATACTTGACAATCATAGACAATTTTTCAAAATTTGCTGCTGCTTATCCTATGAATGAAAATGCAATAGAAATTTGTCAAAATCTGATAAAGTTCTTTTCTAATCATGGTACCCCTTCAAAAATAACCACTGCATGACAATGCACAGACTTTTAGGAGTAATTTAGTGCAAGATCTATGCAAAACTTATCAAATAGAGTTACACTTCACTACCCCGTACAATCCCAACTCTAATTCACCAATCGAGCGCTTTCACTCAACGATTAGAGAAAGTATGCTAGCCTTAAGAAATGATCATAGAACTAAGACCATCCAAGAATTAATGGATATAGCACTTCTTAATAATTATAAAAATAGCATACACTCTTCACATGACTACACCCCATTCCAAATACTAAAAGGAAATTTAAACTACCAATTAAACTTCGAGAAAAATATCAATCAGATACAAACTGATTATACACGAACTTGCGCAGACTTTTAAAGACCTTAACGAACACGTCAATTCAAAATTAAATGCTAAAAAGGCAAACGTCTTGGCCAAACTAAATAAAGAACGAGAAAATGACCCAGAAACGCCCAGAACCACCGGACGGTACTAAACAACTCGTAGAAACACCACATAAAATAGGACTAAAACTAAAACCTAAATACAAGACAATACAATTTACAAGTCAAAGACATCCCAAGGACGTTAAAAGACATTCCTAATCTTTTCAGGAAATGAAGATCATTCTTCTACTCCTTCCACTAGTCATCCAAGCTCAGTAGAGCAGCGAATCCGAGAGGCTATCGTGTCGTTTTTTTTTTTCAGAGTAGAACTAAGTCAGACCTAGTAGGTTTTGTTAAGAATATCATTGAGCATATGAAATCGCATTTGACGACATTTTTTAGTGGTCGTGACTAATTTTATAATCAAAAAACCTAAAAAAAAAAAATAATTCGTGAAACATGTTTTTTTGCATTTACATTGCTCTATCTGCGGAAATATGTAAGGTACAAAGCTATTTTTTTTTTAATTGAAGGGCATACATAAGCGCTTCTAACAGAGGTAATATAATCTTCAAGTTCGTTTGTTTGTGTGTAAAAAAAATCATGTAAAGTCTGAAATCTATATTTTTGTAGTGACATTTTCAGTAAGCGAGAAACTTTTTTATTTTGAGAAATTTCATCATACATGCAGCGAATGAAATGTTGAGGAAACTGTAGGAAAATTTCAAAAAAAAACGCTAGTCTATCTATCATAGTTACTGAGATCATAGTTACTGAGATATAATTTTTTAAAGTTGCGACAACGACCGCCGCACCGACACGTGCAACATGTAGAATTTTTATACATTAATATTGTTAATTTATTTGGTTATCAAAATCGATATAATGGTATGTGATAATTGAGACAGGCATAACAAATGTTAGTTAATTTAATGAAATGCATTCACAATTATTGTTAAATAATATACAACCGTATTGAACTATTCAAGTGAATATGAATTCATCAAAAATGTAAAGTAAGTTGTAAAAGAGAGTAATTATTTTTTTAATTATGAATAAGTTCCGAACTTTTTACTCTAAGAGAATTCTACCACGTCAATTTCTTCTCTCGGATCTGCTTCTAATTCTATGATGTTATTGCAGGTACGGCACCTACACTCAGTACAACATTGTAAGCCTTCTTTGACACAGGTACATTTTTTACGGTTTGCGCAGTTTTTGTCCGAACAATAGATTTTTAGCGATTGACGAAAGTCAGGAATTGGCTTATCATTGGAGAAAGTTGGATTCCACACCTCGTCCTTTCTTCTTTTTTGTTCCACTCTTATTGCAAATCAGGCACATGGTTCTAATATCGAAGCGTGATTTGAGTCGAGTTCCGGAATAATTTGAAGCACCAGCCCCATCGCTGGAAACACTCTTTGATTGTAAAGCACTATGCGCTATGTTCACAGAACTAGTGTAAGTCTTACGGCACTCTATATGATATTTTATTTTGATTTTTCCACTCAAAATATCATCTTTTTTCGATATAATGTCTTTTGAGATATTGTCTTGTCTTTTTTCGGCACTAGATAATAATGACAACAAACCTTGTATTCTTGGTCTTTGTATAACAGATTTGTAACCATCTCCCACAGCTTTTTACAAATAATACACTCCATATTATTGTAAACTTCGAGAAATTAAACCATCACAAATTACAGCAAAAAATAACTGCCACCGAAAAACATGCACAACAAACAAGTCTCTCTCTACGTACTGTTCAAATATTTATTTGTTTTTTCACTTAGTGCGGCGAATATTTCCAACGTAACGCGCGCTAGCTATACCTGTCGCAACTTCAAAAAATCATATCTCAGTCAATATGATAGATAGATTGGCGTTTTTTTTTTGAAATATTCCTTATAGTTTCCTCTACATTTCGACCGCTGCATGTATGATGAAATTTCTCAAAATAAAAAAGTTTCTCGCTTAGCGAAAATTTTAATACAGGAAATATAGATTTCAGACTTTGAACTAATTTTTAATATAAAAAATGAATTAACTTGGAAGACTCACTACCTCTGTCATGACCGCGTATGTATGCCCTTTAATTTAAAAAAAAAATCAGCTTGATAACTTGAATATTTTCGAAGATAGAGGTATGGAAACGTTAAAAAACATGTTTCACGAAAAATCATTTTTTTTTTTGGTTTTTTCATCCTAAAACTTGTCTCGACCACCAAAAAATGTCGTGAAAAACGATTTCGTATATAAGGTGACCTACTTAAAGTATTGCACCAAGTCTGGTTTGGTTCTACTCCAATTTTTTTTTTCTCGGAAACTAAGCGACTTAGACGCTCGATTTTACTCCTCTACAGTACCATATCGAGGAAATAAACATATTACCGGTCTACCAGGGAACTAGTTACATAATAACTAATTACCATCATTTTTATTACCATGTAAATTTAACCAACATAAAAGATTGTGTTCAACAAACAAAATCAACAATTTTACGAATTAATTCGACTTTAGGAAATTCTAGTTTACTATTAAATAACTTGTTAATCAACAAAGTTCAGAATTTAATTAGTCAAATAGAATCAATTGGATCATTTGTAAACCATTATTCTACTCCAAAAAAAAGAGTTAAAAGAGGACTCTTTAATTTCTTAGGAAAAGCACAAAAGTATTCATATGGCAACCTAGACGATGACGATGGTGAAAGATACGATAACTATATCCGAATTCTCCAAACTAATCAAGAGACTCTACATAAAGATTTATCAGTTACCCAAACAGTCATGAAACAATTATCAAAGGACATGGATTCACAGCTGATCAACCTTAAGACGAATCAACAAACGCTCTGACCCGCGTTAATGAACTTGCAAAGACAACAGAATCCTTAACTACAACGTCATATCTCATTTTACTTCTCGACACTTCAGAAAACAATATACGTTCTATTCATGAAATACGTAGTAATGTGCAAAACGCAATTAACTTTGCAGAACTTAATATAATGCATCACAGCATTGTTAAGTACAAAGAATTAAAAACTATTGTGTCAAAACTTAGTCCCAAAGACAGAATCCCGTTTCATAATATAATTCGATATTATGAAGTGGCACACGCGGACGTGACAATCAAAGACGACCTAATATCATTTTACCTCGCAATTCCTTTGATTTCAAACAAACCCTATATTTTGTACAGAATTTATCCAATTCCAATTAATAACAAAATAGTGACAATGAATAACCCCTATCTATTAAGATCTAGTGATAACTTCTACAATATCAAAGAGAATTGTTACGAAACCTAGAGGAAGTCTCTTTATGTCCCTCAAATTTGTTAAATCAAAATGAGCCTTGCATTCCAGCAACCATGAGTTTGACAAGTCATTGCCCTTTGACCCCAATCAAATATAAAGACACTTCTGTTACACAATTGGAAGATAATTCCATCATAATTGTGGGGGTTTTCTTTCAGGACTTTGATTGAATAACACTCCTCGTGAATTTTTATTTTTGATTTTTTATTCGTGATGAATTTTACATGCAACTTCAACTTGACAACTTCTATATATTCTATCCATAGACTAATATTATATACCCAGTAGATTGGGAGCTCTCGGGTTTTTTTGGAACCAAATTTGCGCCCTCTATGCGGTCAGGGGTTAAGTAGAAGGAGTTTTTGCATTAAGGGATATATCGTTTCCGTTATTTTTATTTACGTTAACGTTATATTTTTCTGTTTCTCATGATACGGTATTACATATTTGCATTTGATCTGGCTACATGTATAGGGTCATAAGTTATGGTTACTTCCCTTCCCTATAGCCGTTATTTAAAGAGTTTTAAAACAGTGACTGATACAAAAATTGTATGTTTTGAGTCAAATTTTCATAATTCGGTGTCAAAAAAAATACAAAAGAATATTAGAAATGTCAAAATTTTGAAAACATATTTTTTGATCAAGTCGAATGTCTCTAGTATTTTTGTCTAAAACAATAGATATTTTGAATGATAGAAAATGAAACTCCAAACTGGAATAGCGCAAAATGGCTGAACGAAACATGAACTTATATGGTATTTTCCGTATTTTTGATCTTTCGTTTCAGACAAGAATATATTTCTCCCTTTGAAAAAAATATTTTCAAATTTATGACGTTTCCAATATTCGTTTTTTTTTTTTCAACACAGGATTATAAATTTTAACCAAAAACATATAAATTTTGCATAAAACAATTTTTTATAAGTCATGAAGTAACGGCGATGAGAATGGGAAATATAACGAATGACCCTGCACAATTACCTATGTTAGTGAACATAACCAGATCATTTGCAAATAAAGAATGTATTGTTATCTTGTTCAAAATATTTTAGAAGTCTGAAAAGTTGGAAGAATCTGGATAGAGAATTCAAAAGGCGGAATTCAGTTTTCTTAACGTTTATTTAGTTTTTTGAAATTGGAATGCTTCACATACATGTTTTTAGCATTTTTAAAATAGTTTGAGGCATTCGGAGGAACAGGCCTCAGGTTTTTGCCTTTGATGATATTGTTCACCTGTTTTATTATATGAAAAGAATACATTTTCATCAAGTAGTTGAAGATGGTATCACTTATTAATGTATTATGTTTACAATTCTCAAGTTTTACATTTCTGTTCAAAACATCCATCAAATTAAATAGAGTGCGTTTTTTGTGAAGGTCTGGTCTCATAAGATATTTCATTATAGAGAAGGCTTTTTGTCGACCTTTTTGTATTTTGAACAGAAATTCTCTATTTACATAATATAAACTATTTCTAGTTTTCACATACTCCTTTTCACGGGTGAATTCGTCGTCTTTCTTGTCCACTTCGTTTCCCCTCAATAAAAATGTTTTGCTGCAGTAACAGCCTTTTATTTTCTTTCTTTTGTTCTTTTTCATCAAAAAGCCGCATACACTAATATTTTTCTTTGTAGCGGTGTTGGCTTCACAGGCAGATTGTCAGGCACTCTGGTGAATTCTTCTGATTCTTCTTCATTCGTTATTTCGTTTTGCTGTGATAAAATAATATAAATCATTATTCGACATTTTGGAGAAGAAAAAAAATCTAAAATAAATCCAAAATTAGACCAGTATTTTAAGCACAGGTGCCTTTGATGCGTTATTAGGAGATCTGATTAGTTTTAATAAAAATAAAAATATACCGGATATTTTATAGAAATATTGGCCAATGAGTCGATAGGGCGATTCTTCATTATAGAAAATAATTTACTCATTGATACTCAATTTTAAAATTAAAATGATCATAATTATTTTGATGACATCTTTTTTATAGTGTTTTATTCAAAGACCAAGGATTTACCCCAAATTTATTCTATGTAGATTTGTATTTTTCATGATTTCTCCAAAAATGGGTCATTTTTCCAAGTAGATGCTAGGCGGTGAATACATTTTGCCTACTTTCGAATAGTGCTAGCCATTTTGCTCATTTTTATCAAAAGTTACACAGATAAATTTCGTCTGTTCATGTCAATAAGAAGACTTCTAAATGTAATTTTGTTGCATTTCCAATTCATGGTAACCACTATCACTGATCACATCATTTTGGGGCTTTATGAAATTCAAAAATCCAACCAAAATGAAACTACCTACATAAAGTATTTTCGTGTTTAAAATCATTTTTGTAGATGTAGGTATAATTATGTGGAATAATGCACAATACATTTCTTTAATAATAGTGTGAAATACAACCAAAATCACGGATAATTAGAATAACTATAATAACCAAAATCACTCAAACAACTGAATTACTTACTTTCATAGCAACTGCAAATTTATCACAACAAAAGTCCAATGAAATAATGTCTTATTATTATACGAAAGCACAATCAAAAATCCCAAAGAAAAGCACAAAACCAGAAGAACACTCCACAATCTAACGACAAAACAATAACAATCCCAAAATTCCCAAAGGCAGGTTGACAGGTAAAAAAATAAATTAGCTTCATTCAATTCCAAAAGACGGAAACGTCATCTGTCATTCTCGTAGCAAATGCGACACCTTGCGGAGAGGGGTACAATGAATTTGGGTCCATAATTTCACGGGTAACCCGTATTCTATCATAGTATAATAAACAACAAGTAGCGACAGCTCCATATACCTAGAGGTGATCAAATTTCGTCTGTCCCAATGACAGAAGTTCGCCTCATTTATACACTGCTTACCTTATGAAATGTGAAATAAAACCATACAGTAGCCGATTCCATGAATTCAATGATACTGATACATATGTGGATTATCAATCAAGTTATACAATACGATTACCCACTATGTAGTATGTCTAAAGATCTATGCGAAGTTTCAAAGTCTTGATTTAGAAAACAGTTTTACATTCCAAAATATTAGCAGGGTATAAATGAGTCGTATTTCTGTCATAAAGACAGAACGAAATTTGACCACAGATATATGGAGCTGTCGCTACTTGTTGTTTATTATACTATGATTCTATTATTTCACCTTGCCAACAGGGACGTCACTAGGCTACACTAACTGCGTTCACACTACAATGAATATTTTGTAAAAATGAGTCAATAGCCTAGTTTACACCGATAACTCGTTTAGTTCGGTCCGATAGGACCAAGCTGGTGGGGATAGTATGGTAGGACCAATGCTTGCTTCCTGCTCGTTTACACCGTCTTGCAACGCGTGAACTAAATGTGTACGCCCGCAATTCGTCAAATGTCAAAAACAAGTCGAAATTATTCATCAACACAATTCGTAACCAAAAAAAACATGAGTAAGTACGCTCAGATTGCCTTAGAAACTCAGAACCAACACAATTCACAATAATAACAATCAACATAACCTCATAATTTTGATCCAGATCGAGCCAAATTTAATTCGGTACACTTGCTGGCGAGTACCGAACCAAGAGCGGACCAGCTTAGTCCACAACTGTTTACACCATGCGAACCAAATACCTATTTGGTTCGGATATAGTCCGAATTTGGTACTTGGTCCGCGGACCAAGTTGTCGGTATAAACTAGGCTAATATTTAACAATAATAATCCCGACTTCTTCAGAAAATATTTACTTCCAATGTCCCAGTCAACACACCATTAAAAATTAAAAATATCTACGATTCTCAAAAAATTGATACTATCAGTTTGAGACTAAAACTTCCTTCGATATCTATTGATCAAAAGTTAGTACAAGAAATCGAACCTTTGGAATTGAAAGAAATAAATCTCGAAAATGTTCAAGAAGATTTAGAGAACGCCAAGAAACTTGTCGTTCAACACTTAAAAACCTTTGATGTTAAAAGTAATGGACTTTCAATTACCACATTTATATTAATCACTGTTGTAATCATAGTGTTAATCAATTATGTGTGTTACAAAAGAACTCGAAAGAATAAGCACGATGTAAAGGTGGACATAGAACTTGACCCTTTCGAAAATCAACCCCGATTTTCTCAAACTTAAGGAGGGAGGAGTTATATGGCCATTCATGCTTTTCTTTATATAAAATAATCCCGTATTTAGCTTAAGCTGACACTGCATATCGTAATCATATCCATGCAATAGAATGTAACTTTTAGTCTGAAATTAGCCGTTAGCACAACGCTTTGTCAATCGTGTTTTGCAACTTATAAAATAAATTGTTTTTTAAAAACAAGAGTTGCATTCTTCAAATCATAATTACCTCAAAGAATATTTGTGCAAGAGATATTTAGTGTGCAAAGTGAGGTGCAGATAGTATATTTGTTGATTTGTTGATTCCCCTTTTGTTTTTTGTCGTTAAGTTCAGATAGATTTTTGAGAAGAGAATAAGGTAAGTGCCGCTATACTCTATATTTTACACACAACTTATATCGGAGGACAAGATATTTTTGTCATACAGTGTGACCCATTTGTTTTGGGAACACCCTGATAAAAAGTTTATTTCTTAACCGATTTGGTTCGTTTTTTTTTGGATTGTAGAGCTCGAAAAATTGTATATTCTTGGCAAAAAGTGACCTTCGCCATTTTGACTTCAAGGCCTACTATGTCAGTTTTTAAGAGCAAAATTTCAGGAAACCATATTAGCGATTTTTTTAGAAAAAATGTGTGTGCGCCACTGGCTTCAGAATCCTTTAAAACGGGTCTATACAAATTTTCAACCGAAAATATCAAGTTGAAAAAAATTAAAAATTCGCACTTTAACAATCTTTGATTCTATCAAAACAAATAAAAATGACATAAAACTAAAAATTTGTAACTTCTACCAAACCACCATCAACTTCAATGCATTTATCATTTCTTTTGATAGAATCAAAGATTGTTAAAGTGCGAATTTTTAATTTTTTTCAACTTGATATTTTCGGTTGAAAATTTGTATAGATCCGTTTTAAAGGATGCTGAATTCAGTGGCGCACACAGATTTTTTCTAAAAAAATCACTAATATGGTTTCCTGAAATTTTGCTCTTAAAAACTAACATAGTAGGCCTTGAAGTCAAAATGGCGAAGGTCACTTTTTGCCAAGAATATACAATTTTTCGAGCTCTACAATCCAAAAAAAAACGAACCAAATCGGTTAAGAAATAAACTTTTTATCAGGGTGTTCCCAAAACAAATGGGTCACACTGTAGAAGGAAATGTTAAGAATGTTGATAGTGATATAATGATTTTCTCGGGTGATTTTCTGGAAACATTTTGGAAATAAAAAATGTGTTGCGCATGCAAAAGTACAAGTTATTCATAAACTTCTTTGTTATTCAGTCGAACTCATTTATTTTACTCAGTTTTGAGATATACAGTGTGTCCAAGATAAGAATGTCTATCATGGGGATCTTGAAAACCGTGAGAGATACAAGGTCGGTTAAATGGAGGCAAAGTTGCGTATTTTGATGCTTAACAAAATGCCGTTTTGAATGCCAAGAAATTCCGACTAAGTCCGAAATTATCCGAAAAAAACCGAAATTTTTCAAAATTGTTTTCATTTTTTTCTGACCACATTTGAAGAGATATTTTGAAATGAATGGAACTTCTTCATTGCCACTTTTTGCCCTTTACAAGATAGCGTTATTAAATTGAAGAACCGACGTTTCGTCTATGAGCAGCCATCATCAACTTTGTTTTTTTAAATACGGTCCTGGATTTTTTATTACGGATTTTAAGAGCCTCTCATGTTCCTCAACCGACGATGTATCGCATTCATTAAAAAAGAGGTGTGCGTTTTTGATCCTATTAAAAATGTATTTTTTGTCTCTCTCTAACACATGAGTTCTCATGGAAAAATCCATCAACATAATTTTTTTGAATAATTGCGATACATTGTTGGCTTAGGAACATAAGAGGCCCTCAAAATCCGTCATAAAAAATCCAGGACCGTATTTAAAAAAACAAAGTTGATGATGGCTGCTCATAGACGAAACGTCGGTTCTTCAATTTAATAACGCTATCTTGTAAAGGGCAAAAAGTGGCAATGAAGAAGTTCCATTCATTTCAAAATATCTCTTCAGAAAAAAATGAAAACAATTTTGAAAAATTTCGGTTTTTTTCGGATAATTTCGGACTTAGTCGGAATTTCTTGGCATTCAAAACGGCATTTTGTTAAGCATCAAAATACGCAACTTTGCCTCCATTTAACCGACCTTGTATCTCTCACGGTTTTCAAGATCCCCATGATAGACATTCTTATCTTGGACACACTGTATATCTCAAAACTGAGTAGAATAAATGAGTTCGACTGAATAACAAAAAAGTTTATGAATAACTTGTACTTTTGCATGCGCGTAATTTCAAAGTTCCTGCAATCGATTAATATTTTCGATGCGTCGCGACGCTTTACTCTTGGTAGGCGTCGAATTTTTTTAACTGTGAAAATAAGTACTCGACCCCATACATTGACTACTTTTTACAGAAATCAAATATTCCTATTCGTTTCGAAATATTGACGTGGGGAGTTTTAAGTGAAAAACCCTGTATAGACAAAAACAGAAATTATTATTGAAAAAAGTTGATCAGAACTGAAGACCACGTTCAAATATGCAATTAGGTGATTAAAGATAGGTTTCTTTAATGCCACCAATTTTTCTATTATGAATGATGAATATTTAGCTCTTGTGTGATTTCTAAAAAACGATAACTTTTTTGTGTCTTGATCTTGTCTAACAATTTTGCAATTTAAACACGTGATGAATGCATATTTAATATTGCCAATGGGAAAATACATATGAATAATGTTTTCAGTATAAATGGGTGTAATGACTGTAATAGACAATTGGCAATTTTTACGGAAATATGAAAAATATCAAGAATATTAAGTACTGATGCCATCAATGTTTAAAACAACAATAAACGGTGGCCACGGTGTCTACTAATGTAGTAATCACCGATTAAAGACCCTCAGCCAATCTCCAATTTGCTCCAATAGTCACGGCTTATAATATCCAAGAGTATTCATATAGATACTCGATTTGCTGATATCACATGATCAATTAAGTATTTACCTGGCGTATAGTACTGCAATGAAAAGAAGAGAGTGAGAGAAATATACTTATTATTATACGTATATGGTGAGAGAGAGGATTGCTTCACCACCGTCCCTTTTTTGATCATGTAGGGAAATTCGCGTTGACTTTTTCATTCTTTTAGTTTATTTTTGGGTAGGTATTTTGAAAAATTTTTTTGCTGACAAATTTTGGGCAGAATACGTAGAAAATATCAAGTGATTTGAAAATTTATACAAATTGTCCATTGCATTGCGTATTTAAACGTGTGGTTCTTAGTTTCGATCAACTATTTTTGGAAACAACCTTTCATATTGTCAAAAATAAAGGTTCTTTACTCTTGAGCAATAATAAAGCTCGTATATGACTAAAAAAAATTTTACCACATGATTGTGTTTCAGACATGAACATGTAGAATTTAGAACTTTTTATGAAGAATAACTTGTTTTCTTTAGACTAATAACAAAAAAGTTTTCCATTTCTCCGTAACTTGGAACCATATGCCATTGGTTCCAGGTTACGGTAACGTACTGTATACCTGATCTTCATTCTTCACCTGCAAAAGAACCCATTACCATTTTATAATTTTCAATAACAAATAAAAATCAAGTACCTTTACAGTTCACTCTGAAACACGTTTATTAATTTCCATATACAGGGTGTTTCAGAATAACATGCTAATAATAAAGGGGGTGATTCTTGGGCTCATTTTAAGAAAAAAAAATCATATGAACGTATGTCCTAAACGCCTCAACTTTTTTCCCAAAAAATATGCAAACCAAAACCCGCATGGACGGCACTGGTCAGAATAATTAAATTGTTGGTGCATCAAAGAATGAGTATTAATGCCTAAAATACATATGACTCAAATTTCATAAAGATATCTACAGTAATGACAAAGTTATTGTAAAAAAAGTATCTATTTTTTAAAACTTTGACACCCTGTATCTCAAAAGTTAAGGCGTTTAGGACATACGTTCATATGAATTTTTTTTCTTAAAATGAGCCCACCCCATAAAGGGGGTGACTTTATTATTAGCATGTTATTCTGAAACACCCTGTATACATTAGAAAGTACCTATACAGGGTCTTTGTTCTAACGGGACAATCAGCCTTATATCGGAAAGTAATAGTGATACGCTTATACAAATTCACACTCTTTTTTTTAAATAGTGGCGGTTTTCTATCAATTCCGGTTATACCGGAAGTAGATACCAACTTCCTTATTTTAAATGGGAGCCCTCATTTTTTATTTCCCATTCAGATTGCTTTTTGAAAATTGAGGACAGATTATCCAATATTATCCATGGCCATCTTTGATGATTTTGGAGATATTTGCATTTTAAGAAAAAAAATGAGTTAGGTAAGGGGGGTACTTTGAAGCTTTGTATCTCAGAGACTATTAGATGTAAATCAATAAAATTTTTGAGGTTTCTATAGTAAATGCTGGTCATCCAAATAGCCTTGATCAATTTTTAGAATAATCTACAGGGTCTTGACAATTTAAGAAAAACAAAAAACTTCGGTTTTTCCAAAAAAACTCGGGTTTTTCAAATGGAATACCCCATTTTTAGTTCAGATATGGATTCTTGGCAAAATTTTCTATCGATTGACACTACATTGTCACATACCTTAAATTGATAGTTTTCAAGTTATCTACATTTTAAAATTAATCCATTAAAAAAAATGCAAACAACTTGAAAACTATTAATTTTAAATAGAGTATAATGTTATTTATGTCTCTGTTTAAATATTGAGATCAGTTGATCAAGTGACATCTATGGCCATCTCTCAACGATCTGGAAATATTTGCATTTTAAGAAAAAAAAATACAGTTAAGTGAGTTACTTTGACGCTTTGTATCTCGGAGACTATTGGACGTAAAACAATATGAATTTTGAGGGTATGCTCCTATAAAAAATGCTGGTTATTTAAATGATCATCATCATTTTTCACAATTATCTACTACATACCACAAATTATAAAAAAAAAAGTCTTTTTGAAAAACTCCGGTTTTTCAAACGGAATACTTCTTGTTCTAATCCATTCCAGATTCCAGTAATTCTAGACAAACTCTTCATTCGATAGACATGACATTGTGCTCTACATAAAAAAAAACAAAAGACTTATCTACTGTTGAATGCCCCTTTTTCCATTTCAGATATTGATTATAGATAAAAATTTCTTTCAGTTGACACTACATTGCCCTACAGCTAAAAGTGATATCATGTTATTCAAATTTTTTTCAATAAAGTAATTTGAAAATGTGAATAACTTCAAAACTATCAATTTTAGGTACAAGACAATGTAGTGTCAATCAAACGAAAATTTTGTAAAGGCATTAACATCTAAAATTAAAAATGGAACATTCCACATAGAAAACCCGAGCTTTTTTGGAAAAACTGAAGTTTTTTGTTTTTCATAATTTGCCAAGACCCTGTAGATTATAGTAAAGAATGATCAAGATCATTTGGAATACCAGCATTATAGGTAACCCCAAAATCTTTTTACGTCTAATAGTCTCTGAGATACAGAGCCTCAAAGCACCCAGGTTAACTCTCATTTTTTTCTTAAAAGGCAACTATTTCCAAAATGGTCAAAGAAGGCCATATATTTATTCACTAAACTGACCTTAATTTTCAAAAAGGAATCTTAATGTGAAATAAAAAATTTGGGTTCTTATTCAAAGTAAGGAAGTTGGTAGCTACTTCCGGTATAACCTGAAGTTATAGAAAACTGCCAGTATTTCAAAAAAGTAGTTCATGGTCGAGAACCTTTGTGTGAGAATTTTTATGAGCGTATCACTATTACTTTTAAGAGAAAGACCCTGTATAAGCACTGGTTTGATTAATTTTTCAAGTGAACAATCACTACTTGTTGAATATATCTTATTGGATTTCCAGATAAGTGATTTGGTGTGAAATTTTTGATGGGATGTGGCGGAATACCCAACAAAATCTGGTGAATAGTGTAAGTAATAATAATTGTATTAAAATAATTTAGTTCAATTGTTTCCGATACATACAAAAATATACATATTATTTCAATCAGATACTTAAATCAAAGAAAAAACGTTATGCACAGCTGGCGCTAGTAACCTGAAATTATTAAATTTACATATTGCATTCCAAGAAATATTCCGGAGAATAGCATCATAGCATAAAAAGCATTCTGAAACATTTACGCCGACCCCTTACCAGTTTGATGGTTTGAATCCGAGAATAACGTACCATCATGTTGCTCTGCGACTTTCTTTTTCGACGTGATACCACGCCTTCTTAAAAAAGAGATTTGTAGTGGGTATTCTGTAGGAACGAAATGCCGATTATCGTCAACAGAGGGTTTTTTAATTTTTGTATAAAAGTGCAGCTTTGCGCCACCTAACAGGCTTTTGTTTAGTTACTAAAGTTTGGAGAATTGCTTCCATAAGAAATATCCTAATATAGTCTTATTATAAAATGATAGTATGAAACTCAAATAACAGGAACAAAATAAATTTCGTGTTGTTACAAATTAAAAATCATAAAATAAGGGAGTTCAAAAAGGTGCGTCAAAGTCAAAGTCGATAAGGGTTGTAACGTTGAAAGTAAGTAAGAAAGCTTCAAAATAAAGTAACTGTGGCGAATAAACTTGCTGGCCAAAATCCCTGATGATGCTGAACTCGCCGGAGAGTAGGGGGGTTTAATCGAAAATACAATTTAATTAAATTATTGATGAGCGCCACCTGCTTTTAAGGGCCGTATAGAAGTGGCAAGTTAATCAGGCTGTAAACAAAACAGGAAACTAAAATAAGAACACCAACACTCCTTTACCAGCAATTCTATTGATCCAAATTATGATTATGGATTGATTAAATTATGTACGTAGATTATATGAATAATTAAATTATGAACGCAGCCTCACGAGCGGTACTTATTCTATATAGTTGCTCTGGAATGCCAAGAAAATATGGGTAAATAATGTCGACGAACGTTCAGATGTGCAGGATTTTAGTGCGAACAATTATTATTAATAGGGCTATTGTACTTGCTTGGATTTAACTCTGGTCCGGGGGGTCGATTTATCGGAATATTCCGATGGTGGCTCACGTGCGTCGTCGTTCACGTATCACCAAGATAATGGGGTTGAACTGGGGGTGAATACTGGTGAATGATGACTCAAAGGGCACCAGGGAATCAGACAGAGAACGAGTAGTGGGCAAGCAAGTAATAGCGAATAAAGGTATCAAATAGGGCCTGAAATGGAAAGTTAAATAAGGGCGCTATCCTAACAGGTAGGTAAATGGATTGATAATTATTAGGACTGAGACTCACCGTAGATAGTAGATGGCCCCTTGGAGTGAGTCAGAAAGTACTAACTCGTGTAAAAAAAATAAGGAACGTGATCAAGAAAAATTGACGAAAGGGCCTGGAAAGAGATTACTGGATAAAATGGCGAAATAAAACCACAACAAACTGGAATGTTATGACAAAAAAAATGGGACTCACCAATGATGATATCTGGCTCGAGATGATCTCGGTAATCCGACACAAAAATTCTTCACTATCAAAATCCCAACAGACTTAAATATGCACTGGGCATCGATTGTTTCCAACAAAATCACTGAATTGAAGGGACGATTGAAGATTTCCTCTAAATTTGCAAGAATGCAATTCCGGTAAGTACTTTATCGTTTCACCGTTTTTAGGAAAAGTGAATGTGTCAAAAACCATTGGACCAAAATGTGAAAAGTGAAATGTCACTAAAAATTGGCAAAATTGACCTTGACCGTCAAATCGTAGCTAGCTGATTGGTTGATCGGGTCTCGAAGAATAAGTGGACTTCTAATGTTAGCAACATTGCTAAAAGTTGACTGTCAGTGAACGTTTTGACAAATTGCGGACTTGGACAAAAAAATGTAAATATTGAAAGTGTTAGAAAATGGCTAAGAATTCCCGATTTTTCAGAGATGCAAGTGAGGCTGGTTTCATGAATGAGATTGCGCTGTCCCTAAACTAATTACATTGAACTATCCTAAAATTAAGAACTACAGACTATCACAGCTTTCTTATATAAGGTAAGTGAAAATATTGTTTGTGACATAATATTAAGATACGCTATTATATTTCAGGTGCAAACGTTTTGTTCCGATTGAGGAGGATTCATATGGTACATGATCGTCTTTGTTAATTTATTTATCTATTAAAATATACGTTCAACATTACTAAGTGTATATTTTTTTTCTTACAATTCTGGTGGATGCGCATGTATGATGATCCTATTTATTTTTAAATAAATTTGGGTATTTTGAAAATAACTTGTAACAACACCTCTCCTTCCTCAATAGAAGTTTTTCCAAAACTTTGATAACGTAGTTGATTTGAACAATAGCAAAAAAAAATAATTACAAATAAGTTCTGGTAAATTAAAAATGAATTTCTTTTCCGATCTTTATTTTCCCTTCCTTTTTTTTTTTAAATTCTTGTTCGCCCTCTGTTTCCTTATTAAGATGGACATACTCTTACTCGTTATTTAGCTGTCAGGTGGATGAGACTTGAGGTCCTTAGCGTGCCATTTACCCTGAGGTTTTCCTGTCGAATCGATCAATTCATATGACAAGGGTGAAACTATTTTGTTGATAATGAATGGGCCGATATACTTAGGTGCAAATTTGGCTGTAAACTGTTTGGCAGAGCTAGAAAGAACATAATTCTTGTGCCAGACTTGTTGATCCAGATTGAACTTTTCATCCCTTCTTCGCATGTTGTACTTATGCCGACTCTTATCGTAGGCCAGTTTTAGTCTATTGTGAACATTAACAAAGACTCTTTTTAGTTCCTCTGAACGTTCTTTCGGATCATATGGTTTGGTCGAAGGCTGAGAGTTTCCATCAGAAGGTAAGAAGGTAAGTTCACGTCCGTACATAATGAAGTTGGGAGTTAGTCCGGTTACTTCATGAGTTGCCGATCTAATGGCACAGCCAGCCTTTGGTAAAATTTTATCCCAATTCTTGTGGTCATCTCCAACATATCCAGAAATTATTGTCTTGAGAACTCTGTGCACTCGCTCGACGGGATTGGCCTGTGGGTGATAGTTTGCCGTGTAGCGGATTTTAATACCATAACCTTTCATAGTCTCTTGAAAAGGTTTGCTTCGAAATTGCGGTCCGTTGTCAGCTATGATGGATTCGGGGATACCATAGATGAGTAGTGCATGGTCTTCAAGCCATTTCAGAATGTTTTTTGTGGTCGCCGTGCGGAGAGGATAAAAAAGCGGATATTTACAAAATACATCATAAATGGATAAAACATACGAATACCCAGACGACGACTTAGGCAATGGTCCAACAATGTCTATACTCAGAATCTGCCAAGGGCGTGATGCTGCTGGTTGTTGGCTGAGCATCAGTCCAGCCGGTGCTTTTGTAGGAGATTTCGTCTTTAAGCATATATTGCATCTTGAAATATATTTGGCAACATCATACTTCAAGGTGGGCCAGTAATAGTGGTGCGATATTCTACTGACTGTCTTGAAAATACCCAAGTGCACTGAGAAAATGACCAGCCAAAAACACTTTACTAGTGTATTTTTGGCTGTGACAGCATAAATCTCACCCGAAATAGTAAAGCAGCTCTCTTCTGACAGCAAAAAGCTCTTCACTAGTGTGACTTCGTTATGATTATAAAGTCATTTGCTACCATCAATAAAACATTTCATGTACAGCCAAGTTCTTGGCTGTTGCAGAGGAAAACTCTTAAGAGATTATTTCTTGTAGTCCCTATGAAGTTTTTTGCTACCCCAGCAAAGAGCATATTTGAAAAAAAGATGTTCGGTTGTTTCCGCCTTCGACGAAATTGTTTTGGACCAATCGCATATCATAGTCGCCCTCCTCTTTCAGTTTCAATTCAATCGTGTTTTCATAACTTTGTGTGCGAGCAAGTTTCTGAGGGTTTACTCTGGTTTGGTTTCCACGGTGCTTTTCTCTTGTTGCTCTAGGCTCTACAAGACTTTGGGAGAGCAGAAATGTCGGCAAAGGTGAGTGAGTATTTTGAATATTATGATGTGGCTATATTTCATTAAATACCTTAATATTTTGGCTATAAAAAAACTTCAATCATTACTCAAGCGAGGAAATTCCCGCGAAAGATAAAATATTTTGGCTAATTTTGTTTTCAACTTGTCTCTTTCTCAGCAGCCAAAGAATTAAAAGTTTTGCTATTTTGGACGGCGGCGGCGGAACCATGCATAAAAGCCCTTATTCCAAAAAGCGGCCAGCGAGGATCATTATCAAGGAAAAAATCGATATTTTCCGATCCAGATCGAAGCCGAAATCAGTACCATGTAAGTGAAGTATATTAAAACATATGGAATATTCAAATGTTATTAACTATAAACTGGTTTTTAACTTGAAATCCATCATTAACAAAACAATTCATATTATTTTTGATCCCCACAAATATGTTTTTTTTGACATTCATATAAAAAAGACCTTTTGTTCCACAAAGGTTGCTATCTGCATATTATCACAATATCCTTAATCATCACAATTAATTATAGTTTCTATTTTTAGGTTTTTGACACATTGCCGCAAGAGCATCTACCGATACTTTTGATATTGGAGGTCTATATATTTGTCATTTGAATCAGATGCCAATTTCCCAAACCCCTTGGCTTTCTTCTACTTCAACTTTTACTTTCAACGCCCAATTTCACGAAACAACTTGAAACATTTCTGGAACTAGAAGTGATGGAAGAGGCCAGGCCAGAAATCTTAGTCTTATAAGAAGGTACAACCCAACTAAGGAGTTTTGTAGATTATACCACCTGATTTGGTAATTCAAAAAGAATAAATTATATTTTGTAGTATTTCCGATTTTTACTGTCCATTTACTTTCTCCAAAAATGACCAATGTTTGGTGTGGTTTCTGCTATAATAAAAAAAAAAATTACAAATTTGAATTTTTTTTCGAGATTTTTTTGTTCTAATATTTTTTAAAATAACCCTTCTGCTTCTATAGAAAAGCCACTATCAAAACGTATCGATTTTTTCATCGTGATTGTAGCATTTTCTATCTTGACGTTTTTATAGGATTCTTCCAGTATAGCTAGTGACAAATAATTCATTGTAAGATGTTCTGATTTGTACGCATCATCAGTTCAAATTGAAACACTTGCTTTGGAATTATTTGTTATTGATAAGCTAGGTGAAACCTATAAAGATGAAGATCAGAACTGCTATAACAGGATAAATCAATTTCAGCAACAGGAAAACAACTTCCCGCACTAGCATATATTCTTTGTTATTGTAGGAGATTCTTTTTCTACAAATAGAAAAAATTTTGCTGTCTTATGAAAAATCGCTTTGCATAAACAGCAAAGTAACTTTATAGCCACAGCAAAGTTACTTTATACTGGCAGAAAAAATGTTTTTTATAAAGTTAGTCTGGCTACCACAGTGAAGTGTGTTCAGCAAAGTGAACTTTATCGTGATAGTAAAGAGCTTGGCTGGCGCCTATTCTAAAAAGAATTTTAGCTGTGGCTGCTAGAATTTCAGCAAGGAACATAAATAAAATTTCTCAGTGTGTCCACAGGTAGGTGGATCATGATGAGATTTTATTATTTCAGTTCTATCCTCTTTCGGCACAACCAGGCTCCATGGATCAGTAGAATCAGCCAGAATGGGATATGGGCATTTAGCTCGTTTATATAGCTTTTGGGCTTCGACGCGCCACAGGGGATATTTGCTGGGATTGGCCTGGATTCTCGCAATCATTCTCAGGTACCATTTATCTGACGTTTGCTTCGTATTATCTGCTGGATCCAAGTCGCACTGAAGAGCATCTAATAAGGGAACAAATCTAGACAAAGCATCGGGAACTACATTCTCCTTTCCTTTTCGGTGTACAATATCAAAGTCATATTGTTGTAGTCTGACTGCCCATCTTGCAATACGACCAACGGGATCCTTGATGGAGTTGAGCCACTTCAAACTATAATGATCTGTGATGACTATGAAGTGTGTACCTTCGATATAGGGTCGCAACTTTTCTATTGCAAAGAGCACAGCCAAACACTCCTTTTCAGTAGTACTGTATTTACGCTCGTTTTTGTTCAAAGAGCGACTTAGGTAGCAGACTACGCGTTCCTCTCCGTCCAAAGTTTGAGAGAGAATAGCTCCAAGGCCATAATCCGAGGCATCACATTGGATCACGAAGGGCTTTTCGAAGTTGGGACATGTTAGGACAGGTGCTCGAATGAGATGTTCTTTGACTTTATTGAGAGCGGTTTCACAGTCTTCATTCCAATAAAATTTAGTATTCTTCCTAGTCAGCGCTGTCAGAGGTGCCATCAGAGTTGAAAAATTAGGTACAAATCGTCTATACCACGAGGCTAATCCGACGACTCTCCTAACGTCACCTACATTTCTTGGGGTTGGAATACGAAGAATGGCATCTACTTTTTCTGGGTCCACTAGTAAACCTGACGAGTTGACAATGTAGCCGAGATACTTCAATTCTGATTTACAGAAGATGCATTTTTCTCTATTCAAAGTAAGTCCAGCTTTTGAGATACGACTGATAACCTCCCGTAATACCTGCAAGTGCTGTTCGAAAGTGGCGGTACATATAATTACATCGTCCAGGTAGACGAAAACATTTTTCTCCAAGTCTATCCCCACAACAGAGTCAATGAAACGCTGCCAGACTGCCGGAGTATTAGTTAGTCCGAAGGGCATTCGTTTAAATTGAAAAAGTCCCCTCGTTGGCACAGTGAAAGCAGTGAGTGGTCTTGACTCCTTTGCAACTGGTATCTGCCAATATGCGGATTTTATATCCAATGTGCTTATATATTTCGCGTCCCTTAGCTTGTCTAGAGTAGATGATACAAATGGGATCGGGTAGGCATCAGGAACAGTAACTTTATTTAGTGCCCGATAATCAATACAAAATCTCCATCCACCTGATTTTTTCCGTATCATGACTATCGGCGAAGACCAGGGCGAGATTGATGGCTCCACAATATCATCAGCGAGCATTTGCTCTAACTCAATATTAACTTCTTTTTGAAGAGCATGGGAGAGAGGGTAGTATCTCTGCTTGATGGGCGGCGACTCTGTTCTGATAACCAATTCAACTGCGTTTGTACATCCCAATCTTTTATCCATAGTCATGAAAATTTCATCGATTAGCCGGTTTAACTCGAGTTTCTGTTCAGTAGTCAAAGTTTCTGCTGATTGAATGGAATGGATATCTTCTACAAGAAAGTGAGATTTTTCTTGAAATGACCACTCGTCAGATAGCAAGTCTGGAATAATACCCATTTTTTTCCAAAAATCAATACCCAAAATTAGTCCATGTGGTAGAGATGGCACCACGAGAGTCTCCAAAACAATTATTTTGTTTCGCAGTCTCATAGGCAATATTACTGTACCTATGACGTCACAAGTCTGTCCATTGGCTACTGTGCACTGAGGAACTGAAGTCTTGCATAAATCACTTGATGATTTCAGGATTTCCCATCCTGATGATCCCACTATCGTCCGTGACGCTCCGCTATCCAGCAATCCATACATTTTTCGTCCATAAATATCAACAATCAGATAGGGTCGTCTGTCATCTTTGATATGAGCTAGAACGTAGTCCAATACGGCGGCAGTAGCAATAGGTCCAGATGATGAAGCTCCATTGGCCGAATTTGATTTCTCTATCAAGCAAGGTTCACGGCCTAATGCCTTGCCGAACTGGCGTTTTTTGAACACGATTCGCAAGATCTGCTAGTAGTATTCTTCCTTCCACAACGATAACAAAATATGGTTTTGGGTTTACGACACTCCCGAAATCTATGACCATTTTCCTCACAATTCCAGCAATGTTGAGGGCTCTTATTAACATTGACTGGATCAATATTTTGGACCTCGTTTATAGTCGATGTTTCTGATGGGATGTCGGTGGTTTCCCAGTCGATGAGTGCTACTGTGGAGGATGGTTTACGGTATCCTAGTTCAGGTTCCAAAAGTTGGCGGGGATTGGTAGGTGGAGGTGCAAATCGTTGAACGCGAATTTCTGTCTCCTCAATGGCTCTGGCTAATTGGATGAGCTGTTGAAGGTTTGTGATCTCATGAGTTGCTAGGCGGCTCTGTATATAGGGAAGCAGGTTACGGCGAACGATGTTCAAGCTGGTATTTTCAGGAGGGATATTTGGCAGTTTCTTAAATAAGTTTTGCATGGCCACTACGTATGTCAAAACTTTTTCTTGGGCGCCTTGAGTGCGTTTCCGTATTTCGTCCCATAGGCTGAATTCGTAATCGTAGGGTTGAAAGGCTTGACGTATCTTATAGACAAGATCGTCCCAATCGGTGAAATCACATGTTCTGTACCATAGAAGAGCATCTCCAGTGAATAATTCAGGTGTACAACGAAAGAGCTGATCTTTGGTCACTCCTCTGGATTTCCTGATTTCTTCTATGCGCTCTAGGAAGTTGTTCACACTAGTTTGTCCATTGTATGATATATTCCAACGACTAATATCATACGTAGCTTGTGTTTGTCTTTGATTTGAGCCTGGAAACGTTCTATTCATAGGGGAGTATAGCATATTTGCGAAGTGATTTGCCAAATCCATACTATGCGGATCTTGTTGAGGGATAGAATTTCCAAGTTCTTGGTGTAATTCATGATTAAAATGCACTGATGGACGGTTAGGAGGTTGTGTATTCGTTGGTAAAGAATGATTAGAAAGTGGATCTCTTGTTTGATTTTGATTCCTCTGAAAATTCAGATAAGGGCATTGGTTTGTTGTTGAGGCGTTTATAAATTGTCCAGAAAAAGGCCTAAATCTGAAGTTAGAGTCAAACGATGAAGCTTGATTTGTGAATTGATTTGATTGTAGGTGGTGTTCCGTTTCAGTCTGCATTTGACCGGTTTGAAAAAATTCGATCATTGATGTTCTCGATAGGCTGATCCATACTTTGGGCATTCTCTACTGTATTTCTTGATATGTTCTCATTGTTTTCAATGGTATGTGAGTTCTCTGGTTCACGACTATCAAATAGAGCATTCATAGTAGAATGTCCTGGTCCTGATGACCGGCAATCTTCATCAAGCTCGATGAGATCGTATGATACGGGTATATCCATTTTAAAAAAGAACAAAAGAGCGAGAAAAAGAAATCAATAATGCGATAAGTTTTAATTATTTTTCGGTAGGTAATAATACTGAATGCAACCCAAAGCCACCAAAAAAAACAATAAAAAACAAGAGGTAAAGGCAGACCTCGAAAGCGAACGCTTAAAAAAAATGCGCAGAAAAAAAAACAAATTTAACTAGGCAATTGGATTCAAATTCTTAAGTCAAGCTAATGGAAATTGATCCATCAGCGCAATCTCAAAACTTAAAACTAAAATAATACGTGCGTATTCAATAATATGCCAAAAAAAAAACAATATGGCAGACCAAATATATACCAAAATATCGTATACTAAATTCAAAATAGTAAACTATAAAATAAATGCACACTATGTAACAATATACGATATCACAAGATTATCATAAATTGTTCTCCAATATGACCGTACTAAATAAGAATTCAATCCTGCACTCAAATGTACCTACATACTTGACATTCCAAAACAAGCTAAACCGCAAAAAAAAACCAAACGGTTAACAAAACCAAAACAATTTTCAAAACTGCGTTCGATAATTCCTACTGACTCTAATCACAAATAAGTCTCAACAACACCCTTACACGTTGGGCGCCAATTTGTTACAAATTAAAAATCATAAAATAAGGGAGTTCAAAAAGGTGCGTCAAAGTCAAAGTCGATAAGGGTTGTAACGTTGAAAGTAAGTAAGAAAGCTTCAAAATAAAGTAACTGTGGCGAATTAACTTGCTGGCCAAAATCCCTGATGATGCTGAACTCGCCGGAGAGTAGGGGGGTTTAATCGAAAATACAATTTAATTAAATTATTGATGAGCGCCACCTGCTTTTAAGGGCCGTATAGAAGTGGCAAGTTAATCAGGCTGTGAACAAAACAGGAAACTAAAATAAGAACACCAACACTCCTTTACCAGCAATTCTATTGATCCAAATTATGATTATGGATTGATTAAATTATGTACGTAGATTATATGAATAATTAAATTATGAACGCAGCCTCACGAGCGGTACTTATTCTATATAGTTGCTCTGGAATGCCAAGAAAATATGGGTAAATAATGTCGACGAACGTTCAGATGTGCAGGATTTTAGTGCGAACAATTATTATTAATAGGGTGGGCAAGCAAGTAATAGCGAATAAAGGTATCAAATAGGGCCTGAAATGGAAAGTTAAATAAGGGCGCTATCCTAACAGGTAGGTAAATGGATTGATAATTATTAGGACTGAGACTCACCGTAGATAGTAGATGGCCCCTTGGAGTGAGTCAGAAAGTACTAACTCGTGTAAAAAAAATAAGGAACGTGATCAAGAAAAATTGACGAAAGGGCCTGGAAAGAGATTACTGGATAAAATGGCGAAATAAAACCACAACAACTGGAATGTTATGACAAAAAAATGGGACTCACCAATGATGATATCTGGCTCGAGATGATCTCGGTAATCCGACACAAAAATTCTTCACTATCAAAATCCCAACAGACTTAAATATGCACTGGGCATCGATTGTTTCCAACAAAATCACTGAATTGAAGGGACGATTGAAGATTTCCTCTAAATTTGCAAGAATGCAATTCCGGTAAGTACTTTATCGTTTCACCGTTTTTAGGAAAAGTGAATGTGTCAAAAACCATTGGACCAAAATGTGAAAAGTGAAATGTCACTAAAAATTGGCAAAATTGACCTTGACCGTCAAATCGTAGCTAGCTGATTGGTTGATCGGGTCTCGAAGAATAAGTGGACTTCTAATGTTAGCAACATTGCTAAAAGTTGACTGTCAGTGAACGTTTTGACAAATTGCGGACTTGGACAAAAAAATGTAAATATTGAAAGTGTTAGAAAATGGCTAAGAATTCCCGATTTTTCAGAGATGCAAGTGAGGCTGGTTTCATGAATGAGATTGCGCTGTTCCTAAACTAATTACATTGAACTATCCTAAAATTAAGAACTACAGACTATCACAGCTTTCTTATATAAGGTAAGTGAAAATATTGTTTGTGACATAATATTAAGATACGCTATTATATTTCAGGTGCAAACGTTTTGTTCCGATTGAGGAGGATTCATATGGTACATGATCGTCTTTGTTAATTTATTTATCTATTAAAATATACGTTCAACATTACTAAGTGTATATTTTTTTTCTTACAATTCTGGTGGATGCGCATGTATGATGATCCTATTTATTTTTAAATAAATTTGGGTATTTTGAAAATAACTTGTAACAGTGTCGTTTTGGCGGACGCAATCAAATGCAGCGCCACGCCGCTTCGAATAAGTGTGTCGGCCGGGGAACTGAGATCATAATAATGCCTTTTGCTTTTAGCATTGCAGTTTCCGTTCTAGAGGGTTTATTGTTTAGTGATTTAGGAATTTTTTATGGTACAAGCTGTCACCAGTTGACAGGTTTCTGAAATGCCCTATAATATGTGATGATATACAGGGTCTCCGGTAAGTATATGGCATAATTTAGGGAGCGTATAGGGGAGGTTAAAATAACCCCAGTTTGTCATAAAACTTTTTTTTCTAAAGTGCCTTCTAACGGAGATACAGAGCCCTGAAGGGTTACTCATCGATTTAATTTTTAACCTCTTACTTTTGAACCTTGTATAATTCAATGAAATTTTAGTATGTTGTGCAGGCCATAAAGACTCCTAGAACCATAGTAAAGTCAGAATTTGAAATTGTGGGGGGAACCAGGAAAGGACTGGCTATCAAACCATTTGGGCCCAATTTTTGACAGGTGTTATTTCACAGAGCTGAAAAGTACTATTAACTCTGGCCCTTTTTCATCAAAAAAGGTATTTTTTTTTTGTTCCGATAAAACTAACCGGTTTCGAGAAAGATAGGTTTTTGTTTTGCAAGTTATTGCAATAATACACTAAAATACTACTGCTAGACACCAGTTCTTGGTATTTTTGGTATTGAAACATTTTTTGACACTCTAAGATTGATTGCCTACATTTCAAAAAAAAACAAGTAAATTCATTTTTTTTTCTTGTTTTTTTTCTTCAATATGACAAATTCTAGTACAGTCAATCACTCTGTGTGTCAAAAAAATGTCAATACTAACAATAACATCAACTGGTGTCTCACCGTGGTATTTTAGTGTATTATTGCAATAACCTGTAGATCGACAACCTATTGATTTTCTCGAAACGGTTAGTTTTATCGGAACAAAAGAAGAGCACTTTTTTTGTCAGAGTATTCGAAAAAGTAGTTTTCAGCCCTGTTGAATGACACCTGTCAAAAATTGGGCCGTATTGGTTTGGTAGCCAGTCCGTTCCTGCTTCCCCCTACAGTTTCAAATTCTCACTTTACTATGGTTTTATGAGTCTTTATGGCCTACACAACAACACAAAAGTTGGAGCTAAAACATTAAATCGATGAGTACCCCTTTAGGGCTCTGTATCTCCGTTAGAACGCACTTTAGAAAAAAAGTTTTATGACAAACTGGGGTTATTTTAACCTTCCCTATACGCTCCCGAACTATGCCATATACTTACCGGATACCCTGTATAGGGTATGCCAGTTTAAAAAAAGTCAGTCATGTCAATAATTTTGACATTTGACAGTTTAGAGAATGTTTGACTCAGTAGCACAAAACTTTACGAAAAGCCCTAGAATTCCTTTTTTTTCTGTTCGACTCTTTAATAATAATAAAATAAATAAATATTTTACAGCCTTTTGAAAGTGTGACAAATTAAATTGAAAGCACTGTACAGGCATAACGAACTTCCGGGGTAATGTCCCTTATACCGCAGACTCTAATGGACTGGACAGAACGTCGGGCTGTTTCCTCCTCTTCATTGCATAGTTCACATAATATGGGTTCATCTTTTACGAGGTCCATGGTATGCATTAGTTTTCTTATGGTACAGCGTCCAGTTAATATCGTTGATTTCTACTGAGCTCCAGTCGACTTCTAGTGAACGATTGTTGGATTTCCTCTGCCAACATTGTTTTACTGTGTCGCAGTCCTGGTAATTGGCATCTTGCCTTCTGTTGTTTTTTGGACGAACAGTTCAGCCAGCCTCTTAGTTTGGCGATTAGTCTGGATTATGTTGGTCCTTTGCTTCATTCAAAAAAGAACAGTTTCAGTTTTTCTTTTGTTTTTTCAAGCGGCAAAAGCCAAGTCCCTTGTAGAGATGGTGGAAAATTTCTATTTACTCTATGGTACTCCGATGTTTCTGACCTGTGACAATGGTGTCCAGATGAAGTCCAAATGAATTTCAAGACCTGTGTGAAAAGTATCATTTCCGATTTTTTTTTAACGCCAACTATAATCGTAGGGCTAATCCAACCGAATCTTGAAAAACTGCTAAACAAATCATCGGGACTTTCAATAGATGACGATCGACGAAGTTTTTAAGCAACCTATCATTTAGTAACCTTGGGCCACCACCAAGAAGTTTACCCGGTAGGCGCTAAACCACATAGATCCAGTGGGTGTCACCCGAGTTTTTGAAACATATGATTTTCGAGCCCCCGATAAAGTCACCAAAAAACCCGAAGCATGTCACAGTACCACCATACACGGCTGAGCAAATATGTGCCAGTTGCCTATCGTCTGGACGTAAAAATACCGGCATCGTTGGTAGTAGATCCCTTTGATGTGTTTCACTGCACTCAAAACGAATGTAATATGTATTCCAATATCAACTTAGCGATAGAAGAGCGCATATTCGCAAAGTGTTTCCACACGACATGGCGAATAACCCAATAGCCAAAATGGGCCATGTCGTCGTCTGGATGAAGCTTAAGTCGGTTTTTTGTGCACACGTCAAAACAATAATTGGCTTCAATCTTGGAACAGCTTTTACAGGTTAATTGGATATTTACTGGAGCCATGAATAGTTAACGTGAAGTCCAACATCAAATTATCTATAAAACTTGAGAATGGAATAAAATTTAAAAAAAAAACTGTATTCATCACAACATGTATAGCAGAAACAGTTTTATCGATATCATGAACATTCAAAATTATCAACAATTTGCAAAAAAAGAAATATTGGGTTTTTTATTTATGTATAATATCTTATGTTATTTTGGTAGATTTTTCGTATTTTCTAGTTCTAATCTTTCTTTATGTTTTCTCAGCTCTTCCTCATCACTGAAATATTCTGCCAAGTTATCTTGAGGTTTCAGTAAAAGCTTTTTAAATGGTTTCTTCTGTTGGTTCTGCTTCGTGACTGCAGAATAAACGGACATAGCCTGTAACATGAAAAATAGATTTGATAATATATAATAACAATACGGTACATACAGTACACAGTACAATAGGAACAAGCTCGATCTGTATACGGAAAGTCATACATAGAAAAATTTTGAAAATTTGACAGTATACCATCATCGATGGGGGCAACCAGGCTAAAATATTTTCAAGATGGTAGTACTTCCGGTAGTACCTACTTCCGGTTGTACACGAAGTAGGAGCCAACTCGCTTGTTTCAAACGGAACACCCTATACAGAGAGACTCATTTGAAAGCGGGCCACCCTCATAACTTTTTAATTTATTGATCGATTTTGACGAATTTTTTTTGAAATGTAGAGAGGGAAAAGGTGTATTTTGAGGCCATACGTCGCCTAGTTTTTTCCAAAAACAAAGGCCTACTAGAGGCTGAAAAATCCAGAAAACATATTAGCGATTTTTTAGAGAAAATCTGCCTACGCCACTGGATTTTTCATCCCCTGAAATGGGTCTGTACCAAATTTCATGGAAAAATATTTAATTCGAAAATATTATTTCAGTGTGTAAATTTTTTTTCTATTTTTTTTTGTCAGTCTGGTCTGTCTGTTTTCATTGTATTTTGACATGAGAATATCTTTTAAATGTTTATATTTATTAATTTTTTTCTGATAGACTTGCTATCGCGAGAGTTTCGAGGTAAAATACTTCTTGGTGCATAATAAAATTAATCTTCAATTTTTAATATTTTTTCATGAAATTTGGTACAGATCCATTTCAGGGGATGAAAAAGCCATTGGCGTAGTCAGATTCTATCTAAAAAAATCGCTTTTATGATTTCTGGATTTTTCAGCCTCTAAATATGCTGTAGCAGGCCTTGGTTTTTGGAAAAAACTGGGCGACGTATGGCCTCAAAATACACCTTTTCCCTCTCTACATTTCAAAAAAAAAATCGTCAAAATCGATCAATAAATTAAAAAGTTATGAGGGTGGCCCGCCTTCAAATGGGTCACTCTGTATTTCAGAACGTTTGTCAATTCTACGTAAAATTCTAGGAAGACTTCATGTATGATGTCCTATACCTAAGTATAAGCGTTTTTGAAATATTTCAGTTTCCATGTCAAAAATGACGTTTGTAGGTTCTTATTAAAATGTAATTTTTTTGTATAAGAAAGCCTTTATGGTTTGGGTTATTTTGGGTTAGTTAGTTTCACAATAGTTTGATGACTATCATTATAAGTTGGCCCAAAAATAAGATCAAAAATAAAATTGAGAAAACTCCCAAGTCATTTTTTTTTCAAATGGAAATTTTCATCATTTTATCTTATTAAGCATTGAAAATGAAGGTGAGTTTGTGGAAGATTGTCCACTCCAAAAATTTTTATTTTTATTTATTTTTTTGAATGTTTGGAATGGACAATATTATATAAACTCACCTCTATTTTCAATGCTCAATAAGATAAAATTATGAAAATAGGGGGTTTTCATTTGAAGAAATTAATTTTTGACAGTTTTCTCAATTTTATTTTTGATCTTATTTTCGGGCCACCCTGTAATAATAACTATCAAAATATTGTGAAAAATCTTTTAAAGTTGGTCCCTTTCAACAAGAAATCCAATACAAGTTAAGCAATAAAGGCTTTCTTATACGAAAAATTTACATTTTAATAGGAACCTACAAACGTCATTTTTGACATGGAAACTGAAATATTTCAAAAACGCTTATACATACTTAGGTATAGGACATCATACATAAAATCTTCCTAGAATTTTACGTAGAATTGAAAAATGGAATAATATATAAGGTGTTCCATTTGAAACAAGCGAGTTGACACCTACTTCTGGTACAACCGGAAGTACTACCATCTTGAAAATATTTTAGACTGGTTGCCCCCATCGATGATGGTATACTGTCAAATTTTCAAAATGTTCCTATCTATGACTTTCCGTATACAGATCGAGTTTGTTCCCGGTGAGACACTCTGTGTAAATATGACTATTTTCATGTCAGATTTACAAAGTATTTCATAATTATTGAAATTAAGCAACTAACAATACAACTTTTTTGTCCCCTGAAATTTTGCCGTATTTTGAGATAAGAAAACCATTCATCATACAAGGGGTTTTAAAAATTTAAGATTTTGATTCTTGCGGTATCTACAACGGGGGCCATAAAAATACAGCCACCGCAAAATTTGATCAGTTATCAAAGAAGTTATGGTATTCAAAAACTTCAATCCATTTGTCAGTTTAAGAGTTTTGGCGATTTTTTTCAAAAAGTATTGGTCGCTGTTTTGTACGGAAGCGCTGAGAGACCACACAAGTTTTTTTTTTTATCTGGCTCGAGCCAGATAATAAGTGGCCCGAGCCAGATAATAAGTGGCTCGAGCCAGATAATATCTGACTCGAGTCAGATAATAAGTGGCTCGAGCCAGATAATAGGTGGCTCGAGCCAGATATTATCTGACTCGAGCCAGATAATAACAACAACCGGCAACTGCGGTATCCTCGGGAGTTATGCTACATTGCTCAACAATTGAAGTGGATATTTTAAAATCTCGTATTTTTTTTGTTAATAATTTAAAATAAATTTGAAAATCATGTGAAATACATACAATTTATTGAATAATCACACAAACCAAAAAAAAAACAATTCATCAATGTAAAATTTAACAATAATTACAAGAAAACTGAAATCGAAAAAAGTAACAACATACAAAATGATTGTATCGCGCAGTTCATGATATCCATATAACAAGATTAATATCTTGTTGGACCTCCCCTGGCCCGCCTTAGTGCTGTCACTTTATTTGGAAGGCTCATTATTAAATTATTGATAAATTCTTGAGGTACGATATCCCAAATTGCCTGAAACTCATTAGCCAACTGTTCCAAGGTTTGAGGAGGCTGTTGAATCCTGTTTAATCGACTATAGACATTTCGGCCCAAAACGTGTTCAATACAATTCATGTCCGGTGAACAAGGTGGCCACTCCATTCTTGTAATTCCATGATATTAAATGCGATCGTTTACAATTCTCGCACGATGAAAAGTGCAAAGGCTATGTTCTCTCGACCACCGATATGGGCATGCACGCTGTTCCTCCGTCAGTCTTGGGTGTGTAGCGCGACGTCTAGCTCTCAAGTCACACGCATGCAAACTTTTTCTGAAAGTCTGACCAGAAATTACTCTTCCAGTAGTTTCAGTAGCTTGTCTAAAGAAGCTGTTGATTCTTGATACTGTGTATGTTCGGTTTCTTCGTGCAGTCAGGACTATAAAGCGGTCTTGAGCAAGAATTGTAGCTCGTTCTCGTCCCGATTCCATGCACGACTCACGACTCTTTGAGAAACATTCAGCCGCCTGGCGACTTCTTCTTGGGACAAACCTTTCTCTATCCACCGCACTAATTGCTCGAGTTACACTGCTTCTAATCTCCGTAAGCCGTAACGGCATATTCTTTGAGTGATTACACAAAATTATTGAAAACAGTAACCAAATAAAGTGAGCACAAAGGGTTTTTTACAACTGATGCTTTAAGATGTTTGAACAACATTCCTGCATATATTCGTGAAAGAGATGAGGGCATCGACAAAAAACCAAAACCATGTGAAAAGTAGGTATTCGCTATGAATACTGATTATTGATAATATAGGACACTACTTTTTTGAAACATTTTTAAATATGTATTTCAGGATTTTTGCAAATATCCAGTTCAATTGTTGAGCAGTATTTATTCTTTACTTTTCAATCAAACACCGACTAGTCGCCTATCTGGCTCGAGTCAGATAATATCTGGCTTGAGCTACTTATTATCTGGCTCGAGCAACTTATTATCTGGCTCGAGTCAGATATTATCTGGCTCGAGTCAGATATTATCTGGCTCGAGCCACTTATTATCAGATAATATCCGACTCGAGCCAAATAAAAAAAAACTTGTGTGGTCTCTCAGCGCTTCCGTAGTTTTGTCACGTTTTTAAGAAAGGGTTAAAAATAATAAATGTTTCTGTGTAACTTTTTAGCTTTGTTTTGGTTCTAAGTTTAAGCAGTTCCCGACAGTTCTAAACATGCGCACTTCAATATGCCATGGTAATATTGAAGTGCGCATATGTACACTGTGGGCCAAATTAAGTTAGAACCTAATTTGACGCTTGATAACTTTTTTGTTTGTTTATGGATTTTGATGATTTTTGGATATGATATTGGTCAATATGTTCTGATTATTACCCTAAAATTGAGCTTCCGAATTTTAGCCAGGACCGGACTTAGAACGTTTCTATGAAGTAGGTGCATTTAAGCTCGTTGCAAAAACAAACTGCGCTACTCACAGACCCACTGATATATTTTTTGAGAAGGGCATAAGTGGGAAAAGGAATCCTAAAAATATCAATATTTTAGAACCATAACCTAAGAAACGATGTTTTTTTCTGTTTGATGATGCTTGTCGGTATAAAAACTGTTTCACTTTGTTTTGATCTGTTTCTTGAAATTCCATAGCAACTTTGATTGTTTGTTAAATATTTTTAACATTTTTGAGATTCTAGAGTTTGCCTGTTTGATTTTAAATATTGTAGACATGGTTCTATATTTGAAAGATAAAATCTCGATTAAACAATTAATGGAAAAGAATATGGATGCACGGAAATGTCGCGGTCTCTTTCAAATTATTGAGTAAAATTTAACAAAGATTATTCAACGAAAAAAAAAATCGAAAGTTATATACTTTTCCCGTGGAACTCGATTCTGCCTTCGGAATTAGTATACGGGGTCAGGTCAAAAAGTTATAGGCTAAACATTTTTTTTTTTAAGTGCATACTCATACAAGACAGATCTTATGGACTATAAATACACAGGGGGTTCCATTTAAAAAAATAAAGTTGGGTCCGATAACTTTTTGACCTGACCCCGTATACTAATTCCGTAGGCAGAATCGAGTTCTACGGGAAAAGTTATATAAGAAACAGTTTTCACATTTTCCATAGCTTATCTGATAGTTTAGATACGAGGGGTACCTTAAAATGCAACATTTTCAGTTTAGCCCTGTATCTTAAAAACTAAAAGGGCTATGAAAATTTTGTTAACGGCATCTTTAGTTTCACGAAAAAGTAGCACACTGTCGCGAAAACCGCAACTTTCTATCTATAAGAATAACGGAGATACCCCGCAAAAGTACCCAAAATGGGACACCCTGTACAGGGTGTCCCAACGATAGAGTGAAGTAGGTTTTATCATATAGGATATGAAAAATATCAATATCAATATGCGTTACAGGTTAGGGGTGTAAATAGCGCACATTCTGAAAATATTTGGAAACATACAGGGTGCGTCACAAAAGTATGGCACGAAAAAGTATGATTTTTTTAAATGGAACCCCCTGTATGTTAATTGATATTTCAATTCTTTCTTCAATTTGGAACAAAAATTGTGATACAACTAATGATCCTTAATTCAACCGTTATCAAGATATCGCGTTTTAAAAATGGCATTTTTGCAACTTTGACATGCTATAAAACTCAAACTATTCAAGTTAGAGAAAAATGGATTGCACATTCCTGTAAATTAATTGATATTTCAATTCTTTCTTCAATTTGGAACAAAAATTGTGATACAACTAATGTTCCTAAATTCAACCGTTATCGAGATATCGCGTTTTAAAAATGGCATTTTTGCAACTTTGACATGCTATAAAACTCAAACTTTTCAAGTTAGAGGAAAATGGTTTGCACTTTCCTATCTTAACTTCTCAAGAGCTCTTCTGTCATCTGGATAGAAGGTAACGTCAACTGTCAACTTTTTTTGGCACATTTTAAAATTTTTCACAATAATGGATTTAATCTCCTTGAATAGCTCTTGAAAAGTTAAGATAGGAATGGGGGAGACTGAAATCGACCATGTAGATGCTTTCAGCAGTTGATATTGGCGATCCCGCTACTCACACGACGAATGTGTTGAAAAGGACCTGAACTGTTTCGAAGAACAAACCTCTGACGAACTTCATGGCGAATTCGGAGACGCCGACAAATTCCGCATGTTTATAAACATTCTTCCTTACCTAAATATGATATATTGTATATTTGATTTGTGTGTTACAATTTCATTTTGAATTTCGATAGATCAATACCAAATAATGCAATTTATTTTTCGAGAATTTGATCTGCCATCTGGATCCGCCATTTTGAATTTTGGAAAAATAATGTCAAACATCGAAAACATAAAAAAAAACTTTTGAGTAACCAGAATAACAAATTTGATGTTGAGGTGGTAGCGGAACAACTACAAAACGCCATAATTCGCTCTTACCATCAAAGTTGTCCGCTAATCCGGCGTTCTTCATGCAAGGACACAACCTGGTGGAACGAGAGACTTGACAAGATGAAAGGGTGACACGCAGACTTTTCAATGTGGCCAAGAAAACCGGTGAATGGGATGAATACCACCATACTCTGACAAAATACAATGAAGAAGTAAGGGAAGCTAAGAGGAACTCCTGGAGGAAGCATTGCACTGAGGTCGAAAAAACCTCGGAAGGCGCACACCTTCAGAGAATCCTAGCTAAACATCCCCTTCCTCCAATGGGAACACTAAAGAAACCAAATGGGGAATACACGAAAAATGGCGACGAAACCATTGAGACATTACTCAGGGCACACTTTCCAGACTCGACTATAATCAACTCGCAACAGGGAACCAACTCCCTTTCTCCAGAGATCCTCCTGATGAGAGGATCAAGAGAAGATTGGGTCACAGCCCGATAAATTGTGACACCAAATAGAATTGAATGGGCCATAAACTCATTCGAACCATAGACAGCACCTGTATGCGAAGGAATAATACCGGCTCACCTGCAGCAGGGCAAAGCCCAAGTCATACCGATGCTTTGCCAACTATTCAGAGCAAGCCTGGCAACGGGACACATACCCATGATCTGGAAACTCTTACGAGTGGTCTTTATACCGAAACCCGGGATAGATAGCTCTCAGCCCAAGGCATTCAGACCAATAAATCTCTCGTCGTTTCTACAGTGTCTACTATATACAAGACACTGTAGTCGTTTCTACTTAAAACGATGGAGGAAGTGATTGAAAGGCACATAAGGAAAACCTCCCTGATAGAGAGGCCACTACACAAAACCCAAAACGCCTATACACCTGGTAAATCATGTGAAACTGCTCTGCATGAACTTGTTCATTAAATAGAGCAACCACTGAACAACCAAGGAATTGCCCCAGCTGCATTCCTTGATATAGAAGGAGCATTTGATCATACTTCCTTCAATTCAATGACCACCGCAATTAACCGGCGTGGAATTAAAGACAAAGCTTGTAGGTGAATGAGAAACATGCTGAAAGGTATGAGAATTCAAGCAACTATGCTTGACAAAACTGTAACTATAGAGGCAGCTAAAGGCTGCCCCCAGGGTGGAGTCTTATCCCCTCTCCTCTGGAACCTAGTCGCAGATGAACTACTGGTGGAGTTAAACAGCAAGGGATTTTATGCCCAAGGCTATGCCGATGACGTAGCAATACTTATCACTGGCAAACACGCCAAGACAATATCAGAACTGATGCAGACAGCTCTGACTATCGTAGAAGATTGGTGCAGGAAGGTGAACCTGAAGGTCAATTCTGAGAAAACCTCCCTGGTCAGCTTTACGAGAAAGAGGAATATAGCGGAATTATTCAAACTCATATTCTTTGGTCAAGAACTACAGGTGGTAAGAGTCAAGTCAAATACCTAGGAATCATCCTGGATGACAAACTCACATGGAATTCACACCTACAGAAAATAGTCAATCGAGGTAAAGCCACAATAGCGAACTTGCCCATTTTTTCTTTATCTTATTTATTTATTTTGAAGTGTGTTCATGTCTAAAAACACCGTATACCAAATAAAAGCCCTTAAATCGCACTAGTTATTTCACAATAGGCGGATTTTGGCGTTAACCAGGTTACGAATTTTCCAACCCAACTTTCCTTCGCAGAAGGGGCAAATCCCTTGGGAGGAACCTAATTGAGTAGTTACGTTATACCATGAATGATACTTTTAGTAACCAGAACGTAATGACGTTTGATCCCGAGCTGGTACCGATATAGTAACCAATTACTTACCAAACCTGGTAACGACAAATCGTAACCTGGTTAACGCCAAAATCCGCCTAATAATTGATCAAAATTGACATCGACGCTGTGAAAATTCAAACGTAGCAAAAAGCGCGGGAAAGTTTTGACGTCATAACGCGTATCTTTGGCAACCATTTGAATGTTTGAAGTCTGATGTGACATTGAGTTAGTTTATTCCATAGTTTTTGAAAAAAATCAAGGATAGTTTATATCAATATTGCATTATGCCACTGTGTTCGAATTCAATTTTGAAATTTCCAAACAAATTATCATTCGCGTGCCTGATGACAAAAAGCGGCGAATAAAATTACTAAAAGCATGCAGAAGCAATGAGGGAAATTATTTCGTTGAAAAGCAGTGCTATTTATGTGTATGTGGAGATCATTTTCATGTGTGTATGTATTTTGACAAAAAATACCATTACCTAATTATTGTGTTTTTAGATTTTGAGAGATTATTTCTTGGGTACATATTACTACAGACAGATTACAAAAATAAACCTTTTTATTTTATTTTAGCAGTATACAGTATGTGCGGCGATGAGGTATACAAAAGGACAAATTATGGACCAAAATTTTTATTTCTCGAGAAAGTCATTTTTATAAAAATGTTGCTTGTTAAAAAAATATGATTGTCGATGAAAAAAAAAATACATGTTATACAAGAATACCCTTCAAAAAACAAGTTAGGATAATATTTCTTTTTCAAGCGGAAAGCGTGGATTACCTCGTCATATTTGAAAGTTTCTGGCAAAAACAAAAAAAAATTAAATTGGGAAACCAAAATTGTGTAATAGACGCTAGGTCACAGAAACAGATCTTGAGGGTGAAGAAAGAGGTGACATCGTAACACTTTTGGAAAAATGTCTAAATCTAGATTTCTTCAAATTTGATAATGAATTCTATAAAATGAATGAAGGACTACCCATGGGATCTAGCCTTTTTCCACTCTTAGAAGAAATCTTCATGTCCCATTTCGAGAATAAAGTGCTTTTTCGAAGTAAAGACCATATATTGAAACATGTGTTGTTTTGACGGAGATATGTGGACGACACGTTTGTGATTTGGACAGGCTCGAGCTCCTCTCTCGAGCCTGTCCAAATCACTGGATGAATTTTTGGGTTTTTTGAACAGCTTACACCAGAATATTAAATTCAGAATAACATCCACTTTTTTTCAAAAACTACGGAATAAACTAACTCAATGTCACTTCAGACGTCAAACATTCAAATGGTTGCCAAAGATACGCGTTATGACGTCAAAACTTTCCCGCGCTATTTGTTTTGTTTGAATTTTCTCAGCGTCGATGTCAACTTTGATAATTTATTGTAAAATAACTAGTGCGATTCAAGGGCTGATATTTGGTATACGGTGTTTTTGGACATAAACGCACACTCAAATAGAAAAGAGCTGGGGCTAGCATGTCTCTGTGTAACGGGAGCCATGAAAACCACTCCAACACTTGCCATGGAGGCCATGCTTAACCTACCTCCTTTGGATATCTACCTCACCGACAATAAATTCGGGACAAGAATATTTTGAGTCAAATTGATATCCTTATAACTTTTTTATTTGTTGTCCGATTTTAGTGAAATTTGCCCTATGTCTTGAGATATTACTCTTGATTTTGGTGTTGGAAAAATACCGATGGCTTGGTCATTTTACAGGGAGAAACAGAAGCTACTTTTTTACCCTTAAGTTTTCAACACCCTGTGGAAAAATTGAACGGCAAAATCTAGCTCCATCATTTTCTGTTGTGAAGTGCGATCTTCTCTTAACAAAATGTTTTTTTGGTCATGTCAATATCTGCTTTTTTGGAGAAGATACAGATGTTTAAAGAAAATGCTGCAGTTTGTCGATATTTTTACCAACAATGAATGAGAACATTTTCATAGATTTGCATGAACAAAGTGTTTTCGAATTAATAGCGCGTATTGTCACATCGTATCCCTATGACTTCTGCCATGCGAATGGCATGCTTTGTATGCCTCTTGAGAAATATTTGTTATTCTTCAAGAAGGGCTTCTCGCAAATCAGGCAAGGTTTTCTGACGTCTATTGCGAACATGTCTACCTAGCAATACTAGCGTACCTATCCCATGTGCTTGATTTCCCATTTTCAATTAATACAAGATCTGTACGGCCATGTAGTGATACCCCAGTCAACACCATGATACTTCCACCTCCAAAGAGTGTTCGGGGTGAACAATTTGCTCAATATGGAACATTGGGTGAATGGGGAGGTTTCATGAATTCGAAATTTAACAAAAATATATGAACATGTTTTTTAGAATTGCTCAAACAGTACTCTGTGAGAGTTTCAAGTCATTTGGTGAATTTGTCAATTTACTAGAGCTGTTTGAAATTTTGATAGAAATTTGAAACCAATTTCAATGGCACGCTCTGACGTACTATCCCTAGCTTTTCCATCTTTCTCGATTAAACAGAGACAACCTTTTCCGATTTAGCGTGCATTCTGCGCATTTGCCACAGTTTAAGTTTCACTCCTGAAAATAGATGAGTGGGGTTATATAGAAACAAATCAAACATTTTCGATTGAATATTCCGAGTTATCAAATTGATCAACCATTTATTTATTCAAGTTTGAGCCAAATTTTTAAATTTATTCAAGACTAAATCATTTAATATTTGGTTAACAAGCATGATCTCATGTGATTTCTGTGTCAATGTGGCAACACAGCGCTGAGCGCCGTCTCCTTCTACTCCTAACCTCAAATTTTGTTTAGTTTTGCTGTTCTGTTTGCTTCTCAAAAACTGCAAACTTTTCATTTTTTTATACGTTAAAACCCAATCAAAACCCTTCAAAAGACCTCATATATGTATATTCGGTGAAGCTCTCATTCAGTGAAAAAAAGGAAAAGCTTGTGTTTGTGAATCTGTGACAAAAATGAAGAAAAAGTGCTTTTTGCCATCATTGTTATCAGTGGCTTCCGGGTTTTATGCTCTCATATACCAGTGAAACAGTTTATATATTGCGTGACAATAAAAGGTAAACACTCATTATTGTCTTTTATTGTCCAAAATTCATAAACATACTCCAATACAAAGCTTCGTAACTTCTTAGAAAAAACACTTATTAAGTCACCTCGAACAACAAGATGTTCAGAAATGATGAGGCTACAATATTTTAACATAAGAAAAAGTCCATCTGCACCTGTATCCTGTATACTACACAGACTGCTTTCCAGAATATTTCACGGAGTCGAGGCTTTTCAACTGGCTTTTTCGTCTCCAAAATTTTGAAGCACTCTATGGAGAACTTAGACAGGTGGAAATGGACATTCCATAATTTGTGTGTGTATTGGAATATGTTTAGAAACAATAATAACAGTAACAAGTTACAGTTCCCAAATCACGGACGTAAACATTAAAAACAAGGTTAGGTTACCCACATGATATTGATGCGGCGTTGTCAGCTCGTTCGCAATATATCTAATAGACTTTGGTGTACGAGTAATTTCATTGGTGGACGCGCTATAGAGCTAAACAAAATGCTACGCTAATTTCACAACCTGGCAACAAACTTAGAATGGGGCGTCACCAGTCTTTCGAGTCGTTTCATTTGTTGATCAGGATCACGTGTCGGTGACGTAGTTTCCCCGAGAGTATTTTGAATGAAACCGTTAGAAAATTAGCAGATATTTATCGAGTTTTCTAGAATAAATATGGATACAAAAAATTGAAAAAATTTGTTTTGGCATTAGTATGCATCAAAGAATTCACAGAAAAGAAAACAAAAAAAAAATATCTCCCCATTGGGACAATATGGACTCTTTGAACATTTGTTCATGCGAGTCTATAGGAATGTTTTCATTCATTGTTTATAAAATATCGGAAACTGCAGCATTTTCTTGAAACATCTGTATCTTTTTGAAAAAAACCAGATATTGACATGACCAAAAAAACATTTTGTCGAAAAAAGATCGCACTTCACGACACAATATAATGGAGCTAAATTTTGCCGCTTAATTTTTACACAGGGTGTTGAAAACTTAAGAGTAAAAAAGTTGCTTCTGTTTCTCCTTGTATAATGACCAAGTCATCAGTAGTTTTCGAAAACAGAAATCAAGGGTAATATCTCAAGACATAGGGCTAAACTTCATGCAAGTCTATAAGATTGTTTTCGTTCATTGTTTATAAAATATCGGAAAACTGCAGCATTTTCTTTAAACGTCTGTATCTTCTGTAAAAAAGCAGATATTGACATGACCAAAAAAACATTTTGTTGAGAAAAGATCGCACTGCATAACAGAAAATGATAGAGCTAGATTTTGCCGCTCAATTTTTCCACAAGGTGTTGAAAACTTAAGGGTAAAAAAGTAGCTTCAGTTCCTCCCTGTATAAATCGGACAACAAATAAAAAAGTTGTAAGGATATAAATTGGACTCAAATTATTCTTGTCCCGAATTTATTGTGGGTGAGTGTATATCAAAATGGAAGCAAGAATGAGAGCATACAGCAACTGGAGCTACTCGAATCCCCAAGGACACACTAAGATAACCAGCACAATCACGAATCACCTAGTAACAATGAGGAGTGATATCATGCTGAAAAATATTAACTAGTACGTCTCCCAAGACCAAGCTAATATGGAAAGAGGAAACGGTGATACAACTCCGGATGGCAAATGGGGCGATATGGTACACAGACGGCTCCAAAACAAGCCGGGGAACTGGTGCCGGAATCGTAGGAGAAAATCCAAAGTGGGAAACATGTGAACCACTCGGGATGTACGCTACAGTTCTCCAGGCAGAAGTACATGCAATAAATGTATGTGTGCAAGAGAATCTCAGGAGAGGCTACAGAGGAAGGAAAATCCTTATCCTTAGTGACAGCCAAGCTGCAATCGAAAGCATCTCCTGTCGGGAAACCAAATCTAAACAAGTCATAGACTGTCAGCAAAACCTTGTCACACTGTGAGTATCTAACGATGTTACTCTTGGATGGATACCAGGACACACAGGGATAGCTGGGAACGAACGGGCGGATTTACTAGCACGCAAAGCTGCAAACACACCACTTCTGGGTCCAGAACCTGTCATTGGTATTACAAAATCCTCTGTAAGAGGTTGGCTGAACTGTTGGTCCAAAAAAACAACAGAAATTGATGATGGCAGACGAGATCGAACAATCATTTTCTGGAAGCCTACTGAAACTCAGCAGGAATCAGCTTAGGAAAGCAACAGGTATATTAACTGGACACTGCACTCTGAGGAAACACAAAACATGCATATCATGGGCCTTTTCAACGAGGAACCCATATGTAGGCTGTGCAACGAGGACGAGGAAACAGCCTCCCACATTGTGTTTGAATGTGAAGCGCTGGCGTACTGGAGAAGAGATAACGGGGAATTCTCAACCACTCCTCAAAGGACGGACAGGTAAACAGTAGAACGAGTTATAAACCTTATTCGGGCAATGGAGCTCTTCGACTGAGAGACAGGCACAGAGAAGATTCAATAAGCCCAACTAGAGGCTACGGTGTCGGGGCCAACAGCCCGAAACTCGTAGCGCCTGTACTTCAGTGAGTAAGTAAGTGACAAATTTAATATGAACAGATGAAAGTGCGGTTAGTGGTTGCAGCTGATCATGCAAACGTTCATGAATATCAATCTACTAACTGCTACAAATAATTTTGGATGCTGAATGTATATTGATTATGTGCAACGCCTGAAAACATTTTGGTTTAGTTCGGAAACATTTGTAAAGAAGACAAACAAGAGCAACTTTTCGTGATTTTGGGATATTTTGAGTATAATCCATCTGAGAAGTTTGTTGAATATCCGGTCGAGTTTTTTAATGTTAGTTCCAATTTTCTGATATTATTGTTTATTTTCTATGATTAACTATCCCAAGAAAGCAATCGAAACTAACACAAAATATCTCAAATTAACCCAAACACTTTTTTTTTAAAATCGCCTTCGACGATTTGCCTGCGGCGCTTTACGTATTAACGTTTGCCTACCATCATGCTATGGCAACTTCAATCAGAATGACGGTTCACTGTAAATTGTTCTTCCTTAACTCACCAGGGAGCCCAACTAAGCTTCGCGACAGCGCAGGGTTTATCGATTCATCCCAACAGCTGGTTGAGAAACGTCATAATGGACGCCATTATTGAGTTGTTGATTGAAATGCCGAAATGCAAGCTCAAAAAGGCGCAACATTATCTTCAACATATATACTTAGTATCTGACAATAGTTAGGAAACCGCCCAACATTTGATAAAGCTTTCATACTGCCTCAGGTAATTCCCCTGCCTTTTATTTTTGAAGAAATCATCAAAAATGAGTAATTTCAGCCAAGTTTTCGTTTAAGACTTTATAGCTTGACTATCCTTTGTTCAATTATCAAATTTTTAGGAAGTACTCAATGTTTGCCCCTCTTTCTAGCTATTTTTATTAAAAATCACACTAAAAAAATGTATTTTTAATCCTTTTTCAAACTTGACAAAACTGCATCAAACCATTTTTTGAAAAAAAGTGGTCAAAATACGTAAACTGACAAATCGATACACGTTTTAAATGCACTATTACTTCTTAGATACCGGAGACAGGATGAAAGCTTTAATAAATGTTTGTTGTATAGTGTATTTGAACTGAAAGTATTGAAATCGCAGATTTTAAATGGCCCGCCACATTATTTTCGGCCTGTGTTATTTCCTTACCTCACCAGGTGGCGCAAATCGCAATGTTCAGAAGTTAGCATGGCAGTTTCCAATCTATTCCCGTATATATATTTTTTATCTATGCCTATCATACTATAACTACCTGTGCACGCGACTGTTGCAGGGACACCTTGTATATGGAGAGGTAAGAAAAAAAAGGGTCTAAGTGACGATTTTTTAATGTGCAAATTTGATAGCTAAAGCTAGAAATTATTAACTAGCAAAACGATCGAAGTTGTTTTTGGACGTTTACTGCCATCTATTATGTTCTAAAAAAAGTATGTTTACAAAGATTTACGGAATGACAAAACGATCCAAGACTCGATTTAAGGTTCATATAATCTTTTTTTTTTTTTAAATCGAACATACCCAAACGATACCAGACCCATTCTTATAATAAAATTGGAAATTGATAAAATTATCCTAAGAGCACCCACTCAAATCATCTACACAGTACACACACACAAATTAGTTTGTGGTACAGAAAGGTTAATTGATATGTTAAGGTTGCGCCGTAGGGAATCGGAAATGCACGAACGTTAAACCGAATCGATCCCGTATTGGTGACGTCACGGAGCTCCATGATTGACGTTCCTGTCATCGGGCATAACATATCCGTATTTCAGGGTCTTAAAACCTTTTTTACCAAGTGTCGGCCGTTTTAAAACGTGTTTGGGTTAGTTTGAGTTGAAATATCTTCTCATTGTTAAGTGTGAACCATATATATATTTTTTTAAAATGTGTATTTGAATTTCGGAACCGAATCGGAGCCGACTGACGACATTTTTGTCTGAATTCTGATTCGTCCGACTCCCGAACTATCAATCAACCTTGGTGGTACAGAGCATAAAGCATAAAGAACAAAAATATGTATGAGACGTCAGAAACAAAGAAGTAAGGTTAAATCGAGTTCCGTAGTTGAGTTCGTGACAAGGTGTGTCAGATTGTTTAGTAGATCAATCCACAAAATATCCCAAATAGAAATATAAGCTAAATCGCAACGACTGGTAGTAAATCTTTATGCGGCACGTCGCTTGGTGGCGCTGCACTCAGTAGGATTGTTATTTCAAGAATGTAATACTAGGTGACGCTGTTTGATGGTCGATAAAGACTTTTTCTGTATATTTGCTGATAAATAAGCGACATTTTACGTCTGTGTGATATTTTGCGCTTGTTATATTGCGATTTCATGATCTTGGTTGGCAAAATCAAGTGACCACGATGCTTGTTTTGTTTGGTGATATAAAATCATTCAAAAAGGAGTGTGACGTGCCGTGCTGTTACGAAAAATACAATAATCACATCAGTTTGTCCAAGCATTTTCCAGACCAGAAGGCTGTTCGCCGATGCCTTGACTCAATGTATTGCCTACATGAGATTTAACTGATACTGAATGTAAGTAATTTTATCTAGAACCTCAATTTATTTAAATTCATGACAATCTTTTATCATAAGCGTAGTACAAAACTATGGATGTGTAGAAGTGCCACCAGAATTTTATTTTCATTTTTCCAATTTGCAAGTTTTGGGTTTTTGCTTTTCTTCTTAAAAAAACTGTATTGAAAAATGAAAACCACGAATTTGTATTTGTTTGATGTATTTCAATGTTCAATATAAAAAAGAGAAAAAAACAATGATTATCAAGATTTTTTTTTTCTGAAAAATCGAAAATAAGAGAAGACATTATCTTTAATTTTTTTTATGAAAATAGTTTTTTTGTATTTCTAATACTATTAAAATTATAGGTGATGAAGAAAGGTTGTTGTTGCTTTCAAAAAAGCAGGGAAGTTTGACTGAGAATATTGAGGAGGAATCAGCTTCAGAGACTGCTGTGAAAGAACCTGTAGCAGATGGAAAATCATAAATTCTGGTATCTGGTACATTCTACATTATCAATATCACATTATTTACTTAATTTTGTTTTTTTTTAGCAAATATATTATATGTTTAATCAACTTGACTTGTTTTTATTGTAAAATGGATTTTTTACCCTATATATCTAATTATTATCAAGATATACCTAGTTGTGAAAGGTTATAGGACGACATAAAAGACCAACTTTTCTTCTATTTCGTACTTTGTCTAAAAATCTTTCAAAACTAGAATTGTTTTTTGTATGCCCATCAGAAGTAATTTTTTGAAATCCGTCGCCAAATCGTCAAGAAATTCAGGGCAAAACTTATGCGGCATGTCGCAAGATGTCGCCTCAAACATAGTTACAACCCGTATCATTGGAGATTGGTTTCTATTTGGGATATTTTGTGGATCAATCCGAAAAAGTATGAAATAATAGAGAATATTGTACTAGTTTTTTTTTGTATGTAAAACATTCCATTTTGGTTTCAGCGATCGTTTAGTTTAGTGTCATGTAAAGTTGTTATTTGCATCATATTTTGATGAATTTCTTAAGAAAAAATGATTAGCATTAATCTATCCATGTAATTCTACACATTCCGGCAGCATCGCTGTTTAAAAATAAGCATTAGGTACGATAAGATCTTCCTTATATCAAAGGAATCCGTTATGGGTACGATAACGACCACGGAATGAGAATTTAGGAGGTGTAAAAAGTCTCTGTTTTGGTGATTTACCTGAGTAACAATATTTGAGACGTCATTGGCATTTGCAGGAAGAATGAGTGTGTTATTAGTCCTTGCTAGATTATCAAATGCTCGGACATACTGTTCGGCTATGCTCAATGCTGCAGCATTTGAACCGCTCTCAATCTCCAAGGCTTGAGCCACTAGCTGTAGATTAGAAGCTTGATATTGGGATTCTATGATATAACTTTTTATTGACCTGTAATGCTTTGGCTCTCGCTTCAGCTACCGCTTTGATCGCGGAAGCCTCTCCGATAGCTTTGTTGATCTGTTCCTGTCTTTCGGCCTCTGATGCTAAGATCCTAGATTGTCTTTTTCCTGAAAAATACGCAACAGAAAAAAATATATTCTCTATACAGCAAAAATCAAATGTCGTCACCTTCGGCAACATTGATTTCAGCTGCCCTGACACCTTCAGATTCCAACACTGCCGCCCGCTTTTTTCGTTCTGCTTCCACCTGTCAAAGTTATGTTATATTGATTCAGAGCAAGGTGAAATATTGGTGATACCTGCATTTGCATAGCTTCCTGGACCCTTGGAGGAAGTTTGATATCTCTTATTTCATATCGAAGACATGTCATGCCCCAAGCCTCACTTGCTTTATTGATTGAGTGTACAATTGAAACATTCAGACTTTCTCTTTCTCGAAAAACTTTATCTAATGAGATCTTTCCCAGTTCGGATCGCATAGTGGTCTAAAAGTATAAAATAAATTTGAGACTTTCCTAGCTAGCAGAAAGAAAAATCTCTTTGTGATCTTGATATTGGTCCCCATTATTTGAGCAACCTCACGTTCAATTAGTTGGCATTTGTCCAAAATATCAACAGAAAGTTCTGTACCTGTGCTAGCTGAGTTATAGCAAACTCGGGATCCTCGACGCCATAACTGGCCAGGTAAGGATCTACTATTCTTAGATAGAGAACACCATCCATACTCAGGTTAACATTATCGGATGTGATTGCGCTTTGTTTTGGAATATCTATTGCAATCTCCTTGAGACTCTGAACATATTTCACTTTATCCGCAATAGGTATTAGGACATTCAATCCTGGCTCCAATATCCTGTTAAATTTCCCCATTCGCTCAACTATCCATGCCTAAAATATATTAACTGTGAATTTATAGAGAAATTGGGTCTGGAAACGTGTTAACAAGGATTAGATATTTATAACTATAGGTGTTCGAACTTATATCTGTACCCCAGAGCCAAAGTATGCCAAGTCCAAATATACCAAGTCACTAAACATGCGCACTAATATGTGAACATGCGGTCCTAAATAGAGTCCACATTTTTGTGCTTTAATAATATAGACGTCACTTCAAAAGATAGCCTTGGAAAAATGACATAGTTTACCTAGAGTCTATCATTTACCTAGTCCATCACTTACCTACAGCAAATATAAGGCAAGTCCAGTTGACATAGCTTGCCTTGAAATTGTTGACAAAAGTCGGTTAAATTTTTTTTTGTCGTGAAAGTAGAAAATGAACGACTTAATTGAACTGGATTATTTTCTTGTATCAATGTAAATATTATATAAAATATTATATAATTAGAAGCCTGAAGAAAATGAATGCTGTGTTCTCTACAGTGAAGAACCAGATGAAGACAGATACAGCAACCGTTTAACCGTTTTTGTTCCCAAATCCTTAAGATTATGAAGATGTGAATTAAGAAGATCGAACATCCATTGTTAACTGAAAACTGTTCACGTCTTTAAAACACTTGTGACCTTGGACCTGTCAATTTGATTCTGTTTCCGGATAAACTGTTCGACAGTCTCAAGAGGTTCAGCCTGCCTGGTATGAAGCTATAAACGTATCTAATTTTTTCTTTCTGGACAATAGTTTGCCAATAATAGTGTGTCGATTTATAGACGCACATTTTTAAAATTCCCCTGTATACAGAGTGAATGATTAGTTGCTTTTTGTTTGCATACTGGATCAGTTCACTTTTATATGAACTGACCAAAAATGTTCTGATCCAAAAACCATCAAATAAAACTGCATATTTGTTATTCTCTCATTAGTTTCGGATCATATCACTGTCAGTGTCATCATTTTTAGCCAAAAAAAAGTTCTTTCCTTCAAAAATTTTGGATTTAGGGCAAATATTTTACATTTTTAAGTGGTTTGCGGGTAAGGCTGTTACGAAATTCATGCCTTATATCAGTCATAACAACTCCCACCTTTTACTTCCGACCAGTTCACTTAAGTGATCAAAATTTGCGGGTGGTACAGTTAGGGGCAAAGGGGGAAGTGACGGTATCACTTAAAAATCAGATCAGTTGTAAATAAAACATCCTAAATGCTAAAATTTGATCTGGGTCAAATTGACCTGATTCAAGATGCAAATAAAAAGCAGCTATTGATATGGGAAAGCTAAATTGCGTCAAAATCGTTGTTCATGTCTAAATGAACTGAATGGATCTGAATACAGGACGCCCCAGTGCAGTTAGTGAAAATGTTTTTCGATATACAGGGTGTATCATTTTTTCGGAGTAGACTTCAATATGTTTTTTTTTTAATAGCAACACCTGTACATCTTCAAATATAGGGTTTGCAAATACGAATGCTCGATCTTTGAAGTGTAATAAAATAAAAAGTTCAAATAAAAGGGACATAATTTAATTTTTATTTCCAAACATAAAGATATGTTGACATTTTGTTTTAAACAGTGTCACTTAAATATTCGCCGCGGCTTTGCCTGTTGAGTCGAATTCTGCGAGTTCAGTTTTCGATGACGTGATTGCACAGATTTGGGTCAATCGCAGAAAACTCGCGTCTATGTTCACTTTAAGGGCGTCATCAGTGCGTGGTTTATCGGCATAAATATGAGATTTAAGGAAACCCCAGAGAAAAAAATCAGTACCAAACTTCTGCATTAAACGGCGAATTGAGGCCTCCATACGACGATCATGGACACCATAAACAGACAAAGTGCGCGGAACGTATGCCAAATAGAACATTGGTTTTGGTAATAAATTTTCACGATTTCTTCACGCTATTCAATCCATATTAAATGTAAAGTCGTAAAGTCTAACTGAATACTCCTGGGCAGAGAAAACACATGTTTCACTTTCGACCATGCAATGCGCTGTTGCCAAAGATCGAGCGTTCTTATTGGGAAACCCTATCCGTTTTGGGTTTAGTTTTTGCAATTCGCTCCATCCGTTTAAAAAATAAACAACTTTTTTAAAGAATTGATGCGTGTGCAGGCATTCATCAATTAACCTTGACCACAGGGTACTTAGTTTTTGAGATATCAAGTTGGGTTTTTGTCAGTGTGTAAGCGACTGTCTGGGGTATCTTTTGTTGGCAATGCTGCCGCATATCAATATTCTGTGACACATTGAATTTGGTAAACCAAAACCGAGTAAAAAGGTACGCTCTTGCCCAGCGTAGCCGGTGGATGTTCTCTTGAATATCGTTTAAAAAGTAACGCTCCTGCCCATATGGCTGCTCCTGCACGAGTAAAAAGTAACGCTCCTGCCCAACTTATCTTGTGCTAAGATCTTGTGTAACCTAAACTCGTTTTGTCATTTTCCTCAAAGACTGTCGATACAAAAATGGCAACGTTGCAAATAAATTGTATCCGCGCTTCCGCCAAGGATAAGTCGCAGTTTGCCTCCAGAGTCCAGACATCTCAGTTTAGTTTGGTATGTTATGTCCAACCGTGCACATTTGTGCAATAATGTCGTTTCAGTCCACTCCCTGGTCATCTAGAACCAGCAAGCTTGTGAAATTTATTAGAAAGGAAAATCAAAATAATGGAAAATCCTGCATTGATAAAGAAATAGGTAAGCATTAATCTATTACTGAAAATTTTTATTTTTAGTTTCTTGGCATGAGAAATACTTTTTTATTTTTCATGGTGTTTTTTTGTTTGTGTGTGTGTGTGTTTGACAATATATAATATGTTAAATACTGTTATCAATTTAAATAAATACTGTTCACTTGAATTCATTATCAATGCTCTCTTTGGACTTAACATTATTTGGATCTTGGATAAAATGTGACTTAACATTATTTACAGTTTCAGTTGCTCACATCATTGTATCAAATCCCGCTGTGGTCATGAACTTTCAAGTTGTTTTTCATTTTTTAAAGTTGTTGTTTTACTTTAACTCCTTTTTTTCAAACACAGAAAACTCAGTCAGTGGTAGCATAGAATCCGGAAACCCAGCAGAAATCAAAGATCCGAAAAGGGGATAAATAACTCTGATTATAACAAGCGAACACCTCGAAAAAACATTGGGTTTCCACCAATGTCCACGGAACAAGCAGAGCACCTACAAGAACTGACAGATTCCTCAACCGATATCTTAACGTCTAGACCTGTTGAATTTGAAAAAGCAAATAATAATTTCCAAGAGTTACCATCCTCATCATGGCTCAGGCGAAAAAAAAACTAGTTATAACCAACCATATATCCGCTGAAGACAGACAGAGATGTGCGAGGAAAGCTTTGAAGATTTTGAGAGCGATGATAGTATAGCAGATTTCACCTAACCAAAAGAAAATGAATCTCAAGTGAAACAAAGTACGAGTAGTCAGTCAAAAGATAACGACATTATCAAAATATAACCTCACATGATCCAAACCGAACCAAAATTAAACGTGTTTACCAAATTTGAACGAAATTCATTGAGAAATAACCAGATTTTGGAGACATAACCTCACTCAATAAAAATACATCAACTCTATCCCCTCCCCCATAGAACCCACTTATAATTTGAACAAGATCCATTGAAAAATAACGAAACTATGGAGACATTACCTCATCATATATATTTTTTTTTACTTTAAATGGAACCCACATTTTAAACCTTATTTGAACAAAATCACTTGAACAAAAAAATGCGAACATAAACCCACTAAATCGATTTTTTTTAGTTGTTCACCCTTGAAATAACCGAAACGTTTGTTAAAGCATCCTGTATATGGGTATAAGAAATGACATTCCATTTTAAAATAAAATATGACATGCATAGTTTTTTTAAACACGCCTATGCCAGGATGAATTATTTGTTTAAAATGTTTTAAATCACCTAGTCAGCAAAAAGAAAGTCTTCTAATACCTAATAGGAAATATTTCTGAGGTAGTTGAACATCATCAACATCAGTTAAAGAAATCAATGCTGCTAATCTTATACCACAAAATCACAAAACAACAAAAAAGTGTTTATTATTACTTAAATCCCAAAATGTTTTTTGAATAAACTACCTACTTTCTGAAAATTAACTATCGGAGTATTTTAACCAAAAACTACTCCGGAAACAAAACCAAAACGGCTCCTTTATGTGGACGAAACTAAATATTATTCATAAAATCTTATATTGACCATCCCAAAAGACCTTCAATTTTCAACGACCATTGAAAAAACCAAAACGGTCCTGATACTATAGCATAATATCCAAGCGAAACAGCTGATTCTTGAACTACGCGCCAAAAATCGAGTTCTTATATTAATGTGTGATGTCGCCACTGAATGGAGTCAAAATAAGCGATAATTGGCAATGTAGAGGTTTTGAAAAACGCACGCACGCGGTAAACGACAAAACATTTCTCCATGATTTTTTTTTTAGCCTTTCACCAAATTTTCAATACACGTCCTTTACCATATTTCGATCTAGATAAAATAAGTATAAAGTTGAGAAAATGACAGATAAAGTTGACCAACTTTCAGCAAAAAATGTTTTATACTTCTGATCAATTCTGAAACTTCCTTTAAGGCATCATTCAAGGCTTTGTCTAGAGCTAGAAAAAGAACTGTTCGTAAATGTCAACAGGTGTGTCAGAAAAACGTGTATTTCTGAACCACTTTTAGGCCGCTCAAACGCTCGCGGGACTTTGAGCCTTAACCAACTATAATACGCGACGTTTTTGAAAACGTCACAGGCACCATATGATTGGTCCTGGCCGAATTTGGTATCCAAACAAGCTTTTGTGACTTGTGGTTTTGTATTGTGTGTGTTTGAAATCAGTGTTTGTGTTTAATTTGGACTTCTTTGGACTATATTTTTGGGTGTATTACATATATCGTGTGTCCCGTTAGTGCGTATATGATTAGCCGAGTGAAAAGTCAGCTTTTGAGGTAATAAAAAATAGTTTGTTTGGATATTTCCGTCTGACAGCTGACGTCATGACGTCACAGAAACCTAGCGTATACGCGACGTTTTTAAAAACGTCACAGGCACCATATGATTGGTCGTGGCCGAATTTGGTATCCAAACAAGCTTTTGTGACTTGTGGTTTTGTATTGTGTGAGTTTGAAATCAGTGTTTGTGTTCAATTTGGACTTCTTTGGACTATATTTTTGGGTGTAATACATATATCGTGTGTCCCGTTAGTGCGTATATGATTAGCCGAGTGAAAAGTCAGCTTTTGAGGTAATAAAAAAAAGATTGTTTGGATATTTCCGTCTGACAGCTGACGTCATGACGTCACAGAAACCTAGCGTATTCGAAGACTATATTATAACCACAAAATATCCCAAATAGAAAAATAAGCTAAATGGCAACGACTGGTAGTAAATCTTTATGCGGCACGTCGCTTGGTGGCGCTGCATTCAGTAGGATTGTTATTTCAATAATGAAATACTAGGTGCGCTGTTCGCTGGTCGATAAGGACGTTTTCTGTATATTTGCTGATGAATAAGCGACATTTGTCAATTTTGTGAGATTGATCTTTGGAATGGTGGCGAAATTTGACATTTTCAATTGTTAGAAGTTCATATTTTACGTCTGTGTGATATTTTGCGCCTGTTATATTGCAATTTCTTGATGTCGGTTGGCAAAGTCAAGTGACCACGATACTTGTTTTGTTTGGTGATATAAAATCATCAAAAAAGAAGTGTGACGTGCCAAGCTGTTACGAAAAATACAATAGTCACATCGAGTTTGTCCAAGCATTTTCCAGAAGACAATCTACTGTTGCCTTGACCCAATGCAATGCCTTTACGAGATTTAACTGATACTAACTGTAAGTAATTTTATCTAAAACCTCAATTTATTTAAATTCATGACAATTTTTTTTCATAAGCGTAGTACAAAACTATGGAAGCGTAGAAGAGCCCAATCCAATTTGCAGCCCAAGAAAATCAATTTTTCTGACATATAAGTCAAGAAAATCGATTGGTATGGGTGGTGGCAAACCACTGCCCGGCAAGTAGGCCTCAAAGGCCTTTTCCGCCAACCCCAGGACCATTGCAGTTCTAACTAAGTTGATGATGTAGAACATCACCTAGTTATACATGGTGTTACTTAATGGTATGTCATAATTTTAAGGGGAAGTTCCTGGAGTTTTAAGTCGAAAGTTTTAAGTCCTAAACTTGGGTTTAAAAATGCTTGGTTTTTAAGATACAGGGTGTTAAAGATTTATCTTATTTTCAGTTTTTAATACATTTTCCAAAGACTGTTTGAGATATTGAACTGAATTTTGCCACGGGATATTGTGGTATAGGAACACACTTTTTTATTTTCATTTTTTTAATTGTATTTTATTTTAGTTTATTTTTTCTTTTTTTTTTAGACCCAAGTTTATATGACCTTTTCGACTTAAAATGTATCCAGGAACTCCCCCTTAAAATAATGACATACCATTAAGTAACACCTTGTATATTTGAACTAGCGGACCAATCAATTTATGCTAATTACTTAAACTTTTTGACTGTCAGTAATCAATAATACTGCAGTCTACTCAGTAACGTTAGCCAGTGAGAGTACCACTAAATGTCGAACAGAAATAATTCCTGCTCACCTCGGGACTCGAATCCGATCACCGCGAACTACCTCTCCCTCGACCTCTCCGGTGACTTTCGTCGAATGGCGCCTTAGACCACTCAGCCACCTAGTCGATTACTCCGAGTTGTATGTCGAAAAAATTGTTTCCTCCGAGCAGTATCTCGGAAAAATCAATTGTTCCGAGTTGTAAGTGAGAAAAATCGATTACTCTGAGTTGTAAGTCATAAAAAAGTTTGCTTTTTGAGAAAAACTAGGTCGGTTTTTCCGACTTACAACTGAGATGAAGCGATTCTTCCTAGTTGTGACTCGGAGGAATCGATTTTTCTGACTTACAACTCGGAAAAGTTGATTTATCCGTATTGCAACTTGGAGAAATAGCTATTCACAATATATACAAACCAAAATAGGAAAGTGTCTCTTTTTCTCCCGTCGATTATTTATTATTAAAAATCCAAGGGAGGAGTACTTTTTTGGCAAACAATTTTTCTTCCTACAGCCTACAGCTGATTTTTCCTCCCTCGGTTGAGGGTAAAAAATTACATTCTCTTGTGAGGTAGTAGAAAAGCGATTTTTCCGACGTTTGCTCCGAGTTGCAGAGGAGTCGATTTTTTCGAATCATAAGTCGGAGTAAATAGTATATTGTAGTCCTAGGCGGTAAAGTGACATTTTTCCAGGCTGATAGAGGATCTGTACGAGCAAGCTCTAGCGAGGCCGGACACTTCTTGAAGCCTGGAAAAATCACTTAATCGCCGTGGTCTACACATTATTTTTCTGCTGACACAGAAAAACAGTAAAAAAAGTACAGAACTTTATAAAAAAAAGCATGCCCGAGCTGGGATTTGAACCAAGGTCTTTCCGCACGCCAAGCTAAGATCGAACCACTGAGCCACCAGGGCCGGAAATACTCAAATTTCAGGTTTCAGCCGCCATGTTGCATTTATCTTGTATCTTGTTCAAGTCACTGTAAAACAAACAGCGACGTAAAAGTGTGAACTTTACTTTGTATACTGAATGTATAGGATTTAATCTACTCAGAATCCATAAGAAATATTTGAATAAAATGGTATTACATTCCATTGAATATTAATATACCTATTATGCTTCAATCACGTGCATTCAGAAAATAATCTTGTAACGCCCTCTGTTAGAAATAGTTGAGAAAAAATTTACCGCCTAGCCATTTTTCACTACTTTGTCGGCCTAGCCTTAGAAAGTCCCACTTTCTCGTCTCTTCGGCGTCAGTAAAATTCAGTTTTAATGTCGTGTCGGCAGAAAAATAATGATGAAAAATAAAATTCTGGTGGCCCTTCTGCACTTCGGTACAAAACAGCGAAAATTCAATTTTTGATTTTTTCTTTATTCAAATCTAGACAATTATTGTTTTTGGAAAATAGGTGAATTCAAGTTTGTTTTGTGATAATCTTAATGCTCGAAAATAAGAAGCTTTGCGTTTTTGGTTTGGTTATAAAAAAACTGTATTGAAAATTAAAAACCACGAATTTGTATTTGTTTGATGTATTACAATGTTCAATATAAAAAAGAGGAAAATACAATGATTATCAAGATTTTTTCTCCTGAAAAATCGAAAACAAGAGAAGACGTTGACTTTTTTGCATTCCTGATACTATTAAAATTATAGGTGATGAAGAGAGGTTGTTGTTGCTTTCAAAAAAGCAGGGGGGTTTGACTGAGAGTATTGAGGAGTAGTCAGCTTCAGAGACTGCTGTGAACGAGCCTGAGCCGATAGAGAATCATAAATTTGGATATCTGGTTCATTCTACATTATTAATATCACATTTATTCCATTTTGTTTTTTTTAGCAAATATATTATATTTTTGATTAACTTGACCTGTTTTTATTGTAAAATGGATTTTCGACCCTATCTAATTATTATCAATATATACCTAGTTGTGGAAGGTTATTAGGTATAGGACGACATAAAAGTCCAAAGCCTTCTATTTCGTCCCTTGTCTAAAAATCTTTCAAAACTGGACTTGTTTTTTTGTATGCCAATCAGAAGTAATTATTTGAAATCCGTAACCAAATCGTCAAAAAATTTACGGCGAAACTTATGCGGCATGGAGATTGGTTTCTATTTTGGATGTTTTGTGATCAGGAACTTGGAATGTTGATTTGTTTTGCCAAATATTTTTTGAACATTTGGCTTGATTTCTTATGCAGATAGTAGAGCAAAGTTCCTCAAAACAAAAATGTTTCTCGCTTACTAAAAATGAACTACTCAACAGAAAAAACAGTACACCCACCGCCACCGTCACCGTCACGGCAACGAGAACGAGATTTTTTGAACCGAACCTGACGTCCCGGTGACGGCGATCGTTTCTCCACCGCGAACGGATTCGGAGTTCGGAGGTTCAGTTTCAGCATTCCGTCTGTGAGTTTCAGTGATCGTTTGATTCTGCGGTCGTATGTAAACGCATTTCCGTAAAGATAAACGTTCAAAAGATGGCTAGGTTATCTTTGGGCACTCCTCAACTCACAAATATTCTTTGCCTTACATGACCTCTATCAATTCACGATTTTTATTACAATTAGCAACAATAATAACAACAAACAAAACCACGAACGACGGAGAACGCAGTACGCGCAAGATCGAACGTATTATCTATTTCCAATAACATATCGGCCCGTCAAAATCTCGGGACGATTTTTAGCGGTCACGCCGAACTACTCAAAAAACCGGCGGCCGGGATGACTGTGCTCGGGTGACGGGCCTGCAGTGGACACGCTTTCTATTGTGATGCATGTACCGCCACTTTGGTGCCGTCATCTCGTTCTCGTTGACGTGACGGTGGCGGTGCACAAATGCCATATGTTTGGACACACATATTTTTTTAACGAATCGATGAAAAAATATGCGGATTGCACCACGATGTAGAGCATTTCTAAGCGGTTTATGCGGATGGTTCAAAAAATTAATTTCCTCAAATACTTTTTTTATACAGGTTGGTAAGAAAAATACTGTACATTTTCTTTTTCTTCACTGTCCCCCCATTTCCACAGAGATTTTTTGGAGCTTTTTTTTGATATGCCCAAGTGCTTGTTACGTCCGTACCTCGGAACATTTTTGGATTTAAAGTTGATATCAAAATTATGACACATAGGGTTTTGAATGGCTGTTCTTCTAATTCTAAGTTTGGCATGGACCTATTATTGTTTAGCTGTCTTTCTGACGACTTATTGGATACTCAGCAATATTTTGAGTATACAGGGTGTGCCAAAGAATTTTGATCATAAGTAAAGCACTTTTTAGTTATTTTGTCAGTTTTTCTTGAGAATAAATTATTAATTGAATAATTAGGTAATTCAGCATCTTCGACATAATAACATCATATTATGTTTTATTTAAAAAAATGCAACTTTGTTGCTCCATGGCTTCATGACCGACTCTGAGAAATTCTAGTTTTCACCAAGTAATAGATAGGTTAAAAACCCTTAAACTTTCGTATTCAACTTTTTCCAGTAGCTCGTATAGTTCTACCAATAATCGAGCGTTTCAAGACTTAGGTCAACCGATGGATTTGTATAAAGGGTGTCCAGAAACTAGTGGTCGTAAATAATAGCACATACAGAGAAGTTCGAAATAAAGTGGGTACTTCATATAAATTTGATGTTCTATCTGGCCCGGCTTCTTTATGGACATACAGGGTTTCAAATTTATAGTTAAGATTTCTTAAAATTCAATTTCCCGAGCAATTTTGATAGTGTTTTCAAATTTGACATTTTGCACTGACATTTCAGGGTTGTCACGGTAGAGGTTTAGAAATTAGGATTAAACTTGGAATTTTCAAGTAGGTATATAAATCTGGAACCCATAAGGAATCCAGATAGCAAAACAATTTATATTGAAGTATGTAGGTACTGAGGTACCCACTTTTTTACCGAGATTTTGACCTCCTCTGTATGTCCTATCATTTATGACCACTAGTTTCTGAACAACGTGTACTTATATGAGTAAAAATTATAAATACAAATACTAAAGAAAAATATTAGTCCATCCATTTAACACATCCAAATCACTTTTCACTTTCAACGGCTTAACATCGATAAACATCATTTTCATCATCATCATCAAAATATCTGAAGGAAAGATAATATACCAACTTGTCCTTTCCGAAATGATCAATAAATGTTATATTCACATCGAACAAATCAATCTACTTCCTGTCAAAATTGGAAATTATTTGGAATAATGATTGAGAACTAACGAATGTACCTAACTCAAACGACAAGAATACTTTCGGATAGCGTAAGTCCCGCAATTATATGTCGCAACTCATGAGTATTCACAGTGTGTTTCACATTAAAACGGAAAAATCTGTACCCTTTGAAATTTTGGCCGATTTCAAAAATAGTTTTCTTCAGCACTACTTATAGCACATTATTATGTTCGGTGATAGCACCAAACACGGTGATTATAAAACTCAAATAGATCTTTGAAAAGTGCCTATTATATTATGCAGCGTTTCGAACAGGTTACTTTAACAGAGTTGAAAGGGATATTATTTAAACTCAAGAATAAATGTTCGAGTGATGAGACACTGAGCATAAAATTATTGAAAGATTTGTTTGAAGCTGTGGGACATCCTTTGCTTTACTTAATCAATTCATCACTCGAAACTATGGGACAATACCAAACGCCTTGAAAATTAGTACCGTAGTTCCGATACCGAAAGTAACGAGACTACAAGACCCAACACGCCGGCAGATTTTCGCCACATAAATCTACTACCAGCACTAGTCAAGATCATTGAAACCATCGTATGCCAGCAACTTAGAAAATATTTCGAAGCCAACAAAGTTTTCTTCATTGGGCAATCCGGCTTCAGAAACAAGCATTCCTGTGAATCTGCTATCCAGTATGTCTGTGCAGAATAGAGAAAGTGCCTCAATGAGGATGAAAAAGTGTTGTGTGTGTTCGTTGACTTGAAGCGGGTATTTGAGACTCTTGATATTTTGATACAAAAACTTATTTCATATGGTGTAGATCATAAAGCAGTGCTGTGATATCATATCACTAGAATAGGCGACAAAGTTTCTGATAAAACGAATAGTGTATTAGGAGTCCCACAAGGTAGTGTTCTTGGTCCGTTGCTTTTTATAATTTATATAAATGACATTTATAGATATATGATAAACTGTACTCTCAACTTATTGGCGGATGACACATTAATTTCTGTTTCTGGTAAAAATTATATTGAAATGACTAACAATTTGAACAAAGAACTCAACATTCTGTATGATTGGATCTGCCAAAATAGACTGAAGCTAAATAACACTAAGAAACAATGTATGATGATCGGATCTAAGAGGAATTATTGTAAACGGTTTCAGCGAGGGTTTCAGGAAATGGATCCATCACTGTATATGAACATCGTTGCAGTTAATTTTGTCGCAGAAAATAAACAGGAAAATAAATATCTTGGAGTTATATTGGACTCGCAAATCAATTTTTCAGCTTATGTGGATTTCTTGTGTGGGAAGTTAGGCAAAAAAATTGTTTTTTTTTCGTCGAGTTTCTTCAACGTTGTCTTCATGGACAAGAATGACAATTTACCAAGCGATTTTCACTATTGCTCACTTCAACTATTGCTGTTCATTGTAAATATCTTGTTCAAAAGAAGAGATACGGAAGTTAAAGGTCATGCAAAATAAAATCATGCGTACATTATTGAACAGAGGCAGATATACTTCAATTTCATCTATGTTAGAGACATTGAACATATAAATTTTTAGGATCCCAATCGCTTTATTTCGCGAGATATTCTGATAGGCGACTTACCCTGGCGAACCCTGTAGATTGAAGACCAATAAAAAACTATATTGTCTAATTTTCGAGCTAATTTTGATATCTAGAACCCAAAAACAGTTTTAAGTGTGACAAAAAATAACAAAAATGTATTGTAAATCATTAACGGTGACCCAAGTTTTTTTTTTCAGTACGCCATGCACTGCATTATACGCAAAAATCTCTATCAGGATCATTTTCCTTTTTTCTATGTCAAATGGTGTGTGAGATATGAGTATGACAGCACCCCTTGCAGCACCGCAAAAACTGCAAACTTTTGTTTTCGCCCAGTAATCTAAGGGCCGATTCTTCGATCCAAGTATATACTCCGCATAACCAATGATAATTAAATGGGGCTATACGGAGTATTGCGTATTCCAAGGATATACTTGAATTGTAAAATCGGCTACAAGAAACGAAACGGTATAGGATATAGGTTATATCTGTTTGCGGCATTGTAAGTTTCCCGGAAAAGTGACACAGGATCGCGAAAACCCCAATGCTTTATCTTTATTGATAGCTGAGATACCCTGCGGTCTTAACCAAAATGGGACACAGTGTACTTCTTCCTCCTTTACAGAAATTATTTATAGGTACTTGAGCGTGAATATTCCGAATTTCGATCACTCGCAGTGGTGACAAGTGGGTACCTACCATTCAAGAATAGCTGCCTGAGTATAATATAAGAAATGGATCAAGTATTGATGTTGCAGTTGTGAGTTGTGAGTCGTGCGTGAGTCGTAGGTAACTCGGTTAATTATATTAACACATTTGGTTTTCAGATTGTCATTAACAGCTCAATAATCATAGTCCAGGTGAAAAGAAGCCAGGAAAGCTTCAGGGAATCAATAGATCCACAGCATAAGAAATATAGCAAATATTAAAAGCACTGGATTCTGTTTTCACCATAGTCTATTTTGAAATTTTGTCTGATACATACCTATTTTATTATTCGATATCATAATATTATGTAATATTCTAAAAACTTACTTCTTGTTGGGGTACAAACATAACAATTGTATTGATGGGAGTGTAGGACTTGTGTCGAAGGTATAATTGTTTATGAGCACTCAACTGCTTATTCTGAAAAATATAAATTTCATGAAATTTCACACCAGGACCCCGAGCGTAACTTTGTATTCACCTTGGATAAAACACGAGTGATATTTCTAGAGAACATAATATATTAATTCAAATTAACAGCAATAATTGCCGAACTTAACTTCATGAAAACAGACTTAACCTCATAAGTTAACTTAACCTACAACCTACAAACATTGAACTCGATACTACGTAACTGGAAGGGCCCCTGTCGTGTCGAAAACTGAGGCAATTTTAGTCGTATTTTTTTGGCGCATAGGTATATTTTGGTTGGACTCAAAAGGTGTTGCTATCTTTGTCACACTCATTGCCCTTATGCGAAGTCGGAGGTTTTCAAATAGTTTGAAGATAAATTGAAAAAGCGGTTGATTTGCTTGGAAAAAATGACTACAGTTCTGTGCATACTTAGTAGTCTTAATTATCATGATATGATGGATCTATATATTTCAAATAACTATCTGGAAAAATGCAAAATAAGAAACAAATTAGTAAATAATGAAGTATATTTAGATGATCCGTAATTCGATTAAATAGTTGAGAAAATACAGGGTAGGTAGTAGGTGCAGGGTGATTTATATGTTCAACCTGTGTATTGAGTAAAGTAAAGGTATTAAGGTATAAACTTGGAAAACTATAAAACTTAAAATAAAAATGAAAATATTTTTATTTTTGAGGTCACATTAAAACTAATAAATATGGTGTTTTTTGATAGGGGGCTTGAGGAATGTCCAAATAGAACTTTTGCATTTCTTGGAGTGTTTACCATCGTCAATTCCTAAAGGGCCCTACTCACACGCCTGCAGCAGGGGCAAGGAGGCAGGGTGATTTGGGCAATTTCCTAGATCGCCTTCTGAGCAGGGCGCTAGGGGCCCCTTCATACCTTCCTAGCATTATTTCAAGCAAGATATGAGAAAACAAACTTTCAACGAACTCGAACAGGATGTGAAATTGTCACATTTCCAAAACAAAACGTACTTTACAAGGAAGTTTCTCCTGCGGCAGGCCTAGATTGCCTCTGCTGCAGGAGTGTGAGTAGGGCCCTTTTAACTATGACAATTTCGTGTAGGTGAACTTAAGGTGCATGCCCTTGTCCTTAATAATTGGAGTTATATCACTTAGCCAAAAAATGAAATCTGCTTTTCTGGAGTGTATTTATTACCACACCCAAATGCACTGCATAAATTAACCATTTTGTTTGGCACCCAAACTATAGAAAGCTACATATATTGATTGAACATAATATTAGCTGCAACACTCAGTGTGGCTTTCTTCGTGAAATGTTTGTCTGGTTTTTAGGAAAGAATATCTTTACTAAACGTACTAAGATTCTATCCTAAAAAACAGACAAACATTTCACAAACAAAGGCACACTGAGTGTTGCAGTGCAGTGTGAAAAAGTGTGCACTAGTGGTGCATAACAAACACAGCTAATTATGTCAACAGATATGACAAAGATAGACACCCCTTTCTGTCTCTATCTCTTTCTAGTCGAAAATTTGTCTTCAGTCAACTCGATGTAAACAGCACGGATGGGTCCCTTCCAGGTACGGTAGTATCGAGTTCAATGCCTACAAACTACAAATTAGTACTACAAATCTCACTCGCGGCTGGATGTAGCTCCCGTTGCCACCACAATGTTGCCGTTTCCCCGTTTTCTGTATGTTGGGTATGGACAAGATTAGTATACAATAGGTTGCCTCACTTTTACGGTCATGACGTCATCTGTTCCCAATGTTGCCAGATGGTCCCTATAAAAAAAAATAGAACAGAAGCTGGCAACCTTGTCTGTGATGAATTCATAATCATAACCTCACTTCACACAATGAATGGTTTTTGGTAGTTGAGAGATTTTTTGCTGTGTCGTTGATTTTTTTTTTTGTGGAATTATTCATTGGTGTTTTGAGAACTGTTCATGAGTGTCTTATCCTTAGATTTGTCCATCAAATATAGTGGTTTAAAGGTAGGTCTGTCTATAAATTTTAAAAATAGAGTAGTCTAGTTCAAGGTTTCTATATTAGAGGTTGCCTCACTTCGCCTGAGGTAAAGACGGAAGGGGGAAAACATGACGTCATTTGAGGCTAGCGGTCTGAAACAGTCCGCATTCTGTCATTCCTGTCATGCAATTGAATCGGACTGCATCGTGTCGTGTCATGTGTCATTCGATCAATGATTGATGAAACGTTGAATTTCTTGCTAATTTTATCAATTAAATCGAAAGAAAATATTAATAGAGGTGTAAAATTATCTTTTGGGACATTATTAATTGTATATTATTGGTCAAGGAAGCGGAAATACTGCTGCAAATGTGAGTTTTTTCTATATATTTACCAAAATTTATGCTCAATCAACCATTAAAATCGGATACCTAGATATTCTTATTTTAACTTCATTTTTTGATTAATTCGGTATGGCAAAGTAATAAACTTTAATCATTTCAAACCAATAACCCATTTTCTACTTAAGGTTAAGGGGCACTTTATGTGGCGATTTCGTTTATAAAGTGCCGCTTATTCTTGATTTTATGATGGAATGGTTCGAGAAATGGCCGCAGTGGCGCTACAGTAGACACGAATGACGTCAAGACCGTAAAAGTGAGGCAACCTCTTATATAGAAACCTTGGTTTAAACCGACAACTTGGTCCGCGGACCAAGTACGTTATTCGAACTAAATCAGAACCAAATAATTGGTTCGAATGGTGTAAACAGTTGCGTACTAAGCTGGTCCGCTCTTGGTTCGGTGCTCGCCAGCTGTTGTACCGAACTAAACTTGGTTTGTTATTTTTGTGAATTGTGTTGGTTCTGAGTTTCTCAAGGCAATCTGAGCGTACTAACAATATGTGTTGTTTTGTCACGAACTGTTTTGATAAATAATAATAATTTCGACTTGTTTGTGACATTTGACACGTAATCATTTAGTTCACGCGTGTAAACGGGCGAGAAGCAAGCATTGGTCCTACCGTACTATCTCCACTCACTTGGTCCTATCGGACCGAACTAAACGGGTTATCGGTGTAAACTGGGCTAGTACTAACCTAGTTTACACCGACAACTTGGTCCGCGGACCAAGTACTAAATTCGAACCATATGAGAACCAAATATTTGGTTCGAATGGTGTAAACAGTTGCGAACTAAGCTGGTCCGCTCTTGGTTCGGTACTTGCCAGCAGGTGTACCGAACTAAATTTGGTTCGATCTGAATCAAAATAATGAGGTTATGTTGATTGTTATTATTGTGAATTGTGTTGGTTCTGAGTTGCTTAGGCAATCTGAGCGTACTTACTTATGTGTTTTTTGGTTACGAATTGTGTTGATAAATAATTTCGACTTGTTTTTGACGTTTAACGAATTGTGCGCGTACTCATTTAGTTCACGCGTTGCAAGTCGGTGTAAACGGACAAGAAGCAAGCATTGGTCTCACCGTACTATCCCCACCAAGTTGGTCCTATCGGACCGAACTAAACGAGTTATCGGTGTAAACTAGGCTAATAATAACAATCAACATAATCTCATAATTTTGATCCAGATCGAACCAAATTTAGTTCGGTACACCTGCTGGCGAATACCAAACCAAGAGTGGACCAGCTTACTCCGCAACTGTTTACACCATTCGAACCAAATATTTGGTTCTGATATAGTTCGAATTTTGTACCTGGTCCGCGGACGAAGTTGTCGGTGTAAACTAGGCTTATATCAGAACAAAATATTTGGTTCGAATGGTGTTAACAGTTGCGGACTAAGCTGGTCCACTCTTGGTTCGGTACTCGCCAGCTGGTGTACAGCACTAAACTTGGTTCGATCTGGATCAAAATTATGAGGTTATGTTGATTGTTATTTATCTAAATCGTGTTGGTTCTGAGTTTCTCAAGGCAATCTGAGCGTACTTACATATATGTGTTGTTTGGTCACGAACTGTTTTTATAAATCATTTCGACTTGTTTGTGACATTTGACGCGTAATCATTCAGTTCACGCGTTGCAAGACGGTTAAACGGGCGAGAAGCAAGCATTGGTCCTACTGCACTATCCTCACCCACTTGGTCCTATCGGACCGAACTAAACGAGTTATCGGTGTAAACTAGGCTAGTAGCGGACTAAGCTGGTCCGCTCTTGGTTCGGTATTCGCCAGGTGTACCCTTCGACCATAAAAAAATAGATACGGTAACTCATTCATAAAACGCCCGCAAAAGCGATCAGTTATTATTCTGTCACCTGGACAACGCGGTGTGTGGGGACCTGAGGAGAAATAGCAGGGGGGAGAGAATGGCAGCATTGGAAGATGACCGCGAGAGCGTTTAGTAGAAGCAAGTCAGTGGCGTCACAAATTTATCTGTTTGTCGAATTTAATCATAGAGCCGCTTTCCAGCTAGTGCTTCAAGCTCATGCGCCGATTAACACCGTGTTTGGAACGCAAAAGTGATCATGGAACACGTTTTGAGCATATACGTATTACAATAAACGTCAAAAGTCAAAACTATCGATGGAGTGTTTGTTTACGTTTGATCCAAGGCATCTCGACATTGTGATTATTGTGAAAATTAGTTAAAATATTGTTTATAAGCGACTCTGAGCTGAATTTGGTATGTTTAAGCATGGATCCAGTCAAAAAAGATCAAACTTGCCAATGTTTTGATTTTAAATATGACAGAATTTGACTGATTTGAGGTTTAGCTAGTTTTGCGCTTCAAGCCCACATTTTCCGGGTGGTGCTTCAGGGGAAAGGGGAAGGTAACGCAGAGCTCCAAACGCAATACAGCTGGAACACGCGTTAAGTGTTTTTGCGCGCTCAAAAGCTCGATTGCGTGCACAAAACGGGCAGCTGGAAAGCGGCACAGATCACACTAATGGTGTTTTCGATTGGGAAAACAAGGGTTGCACTGGGTTTGACCTCGGGCAAAACCAGTTATGATGAAAATTTGCTCTAGGGCAATCCCAATCGAACATACATTTTTCATCGTGTGCTATAATACTGCACGGTAAAATTCCGATTGAATTGAAATTGGAATCATTAAACTTCTTGAAAATATAATATTATGTTGTCTCTGCGTAGCGGCTGAAGTGACTCTAAAACTAAACTAATTAGAAGTCCATTTCTCATTGCCAAATGACAAAATCTTGAGACCAATCAATAGTTTTGTATTATATAGATCATAGATACTAGGAAACATTTTTTTGAGAAATTAGGTATATGCACCAGATTTTAAATAAAATTAATTCAGTTTTGAGTAGGTACTAGTTTTCCATAACTCGTCAACGCCAGTATTTCTTTTTTTCCGCCACTACTAGATTCCAACAATTATAACTAACTCGAAATCTGTGGTCCACTCACAGAATCACCTCACGCGACGTTTATATCCACCATTTTTCATGTTTTTTTTCAATTTTGCTAATGCACTGAAATTGCACTATACCAGCACGAGCTCAAAGACCTCGTGCCGAGAAATCTGCACTGAGTTCAAAACTCATTGACCCGGTTTCCCAATCGAACATACAAATCCGCTCGATTTCTACCAATCGAACATAAATATTGCCCGAGTGTTGCACCAGTGCTGCCCGATTTTACCAATCGAAAACGCTATAAGTGTGGCTTTGTTTGTGAAATGTTTGTCTGTTTTTGAGGATAGAATATCTTTACTAAACTAGAAAAGATATTCTATCCTAAAAAACAGACAAACATTTCACAAACAAAGCCACACTGAGTGTTGTAGTGTAAAAAAGTTTGCACTAGTGGAGCATAACAAACAAACCTGATAATGGAATATATAAAAATCAACGGAAAACATAACCCAGTGGGGTTATGTGTTATGTTGTGTGAAAACTTAATTCTGGATGTGAATAATCCAGTTTACCACAAACATGACACTTCTTAACCACCTTCAACTCAAAAATAACAAATATCTTGGGCTAAAACCGAGGCTAAAACACAATAAAATAATATTTTCGGCACAAGCTGACGTTGAGGAGTTTTTGACCACATCGGTAACGGGCCAACTGAAGAAATCTACTACGAATCACATATCACTCAAAATAATAGGAATCAAAATGATAGGTAAAAAAAGTCAAATCTCACAATTCCATAAATTTGTTTAGTTAAAAGGGCTACATAGAAGAAAAAACAATTCTTCTATGTAGCCCTTTTAACTGTACCTGAAGATGGGGTGTAAAGTTTAGACCCTGAAACTGGTAGTCCTTTATTAAACAAATTTATGGAATTGTGAGATTTGATTTTTTTTACCTATCATTTTACTATGAACTCACATACGTCATCACCTCGCTTATATATAGGAATCTGCCATACAATAGTTTGAAATGAAATTTGCCAGCGCTCTACAACGGGTAGGTAGTCCTCGTACTTTTGACATTTTTTCTCAAAAACGTGAAAAAATCTGTTTTTATTGCATACGGTGGAGCCATCTATTGGATAAAATGGGATTTATGCCACGTTCGAAATTATAATTCAAATATTTATCACACATGGTATATCAAAAGTTATTCTGAAAAATACATAACTATTTTTTAAGAACGTTCATTTTATAATGTCTAAAAACTATGTCCTGGACAAATAGAACCTATGCATATTTTTCAGTTTATAACTTTTGATAAGCCATGTGAATCAATATTTAAATTAAATTTCGAATGTTGAATCTATAAAATTCAAACCACAAAATTCCTAGGACTTGTATACCTAGTTGTGCTTCAGTTTTGTTGTTCAAAATCGGATTTTTAACAAGCTGAACCAATTTGTAGACAGGAGAAGAGTGGCTCCCCACCACTCTTCTCCTGTTTCAATTCACACCAGTCACGAAAATTTCCATGAACCATTTTTATAAAACAGTGGAAGAACTTTTATTGGAAAGGATGTGATTTGTTGAAAATATCCACACATCCAGGGGACGATACATTTCTCATAGAACTCACGATAAGCTTACATCATAGTCCAATCCAACGTTCAAACACAAATTTCAAGATGATCTAGGTACTGAAAAGTAGAATAGAGTGGAACTGTCAAATTTCCGCTTGGCAAACGGTAATCATATGCTACCATCCACATTGAAGTTGGCGTGAGCGTGACTTTGAACACAAATACAATGTAGATGGTAGCATATGATTGCCGTTTGGCAAGCGGAAATTTGACAGTTCCACTTAACTATAGCCTCCCACGTTTCAAGAATAGCGAAAGTCTGGGAAAGGGAGGGATGGAGAAAATAATGCGATGGGAACTAGTCTGCTCTCTCAAAAATATTCTCCCTTCTACCAAGTTCGAGGGAGCCGTTATTGTTCCCTAACTCGAGGATTGGATCCCTGGCATCAAGCGTCGCTCGTTCTTCAAATGGGACGGTTTCCATATAGAGTTAATAGATAATAGCATGGAGGTAGAAAGGGGTGGAGACGACATTACGTGACTAAAATGGGATCACTTTCGCCATCTTACCGCTATCGTTTTGTCAAAGTGTCAATTTACATTTGTAGAACGGTTTTTCTCAGTTTTAGCTGTGTTGTGAGGGTTATTTTGTGATTTTTGTGTGTGGTTACATTTCTCAATTATTATTGTTTCATGTGTCCTGAGAAATAGTGAGAAATCGTGCGATTAGAGACGCTATCGATAAGAAAAAATCGACTGAAATCACATTTCATAGGTTGGTATAGCATAATACAGGACCGGGATATGAAATTTGTGTCGAGTTCACTGAAATATTTATATGGTTGAGATTTGTAAATGTTTAATCACATTATATTATTATTGTAGATTTCAATATTTTTTCCAATTTAATTAGTCATGGGTATGACCAATTTGTGTTGGACAATAATAGGTATTTACTAATGAGAAGCATTGATGCAAAGTACCTAGAAAAAAAAAATCACTCGTATGATTTTTTTTTTAAATAAATCTAGTAATCTTAAAGCTAATAGTAGGTATAAGACATAAAAGTAATTAAACTATACTATCCTAAGGGCAATAAAAACATCTCAATTATCACCATTTCTTCTTATTATAGTCACCTTGCATCTTACTACTGGGGTAAAAAGTATAATTTTCAAAATTAAATATCTTTTTTATCGCATGTTGAGACCCAATCTTATCATTTTAAGGTTTCTGGACTGTGTGTTTTGGGGTCAATGAAAACTTCCGGATTGATTGAAAGCTTGTGTTAACGTTTTGGTGTACATTACACCTTCATCAGGGCAACATAAAAAAAAACAATCGTTTTGGTCAAAACGTGGGTACAAGTTTTCAATCAATCCTGGAGTTTTCATCGACCTTAAAACCCAAAATCCAGCAACCATTAAATTGAATATCTTGTTTCTGCCGATTCCAAATACTTGTTAATTTCTCAAATACATAAAAATAGTCCAGAACTTTTCTAATCTTTCAAAATATAATAGAACATGTTCAAATAATTATTGCAGTGAGTGGTTTAGTGACTGGCCGAGTTTCAAGTAGAAGGCGAAGTAGTAGGGAAGCAGTCAATGATACAGTTGGGCTGTTAGATGCTCAGTTTATTGATCGTCAAGCTTTCGGGAGACATTTCCTCCCTTCATCAGGACAGCAATTGTGAGTAAAACAAAAAGCACTTATCACTCATATAGGACACAGATTAATTGTTGTGAAGTTGTACATTACGTATATAGTGTGTGGATTGAAAAGGAACATAGAATTGTGATTAACAGAACATAGCTAGCAAGCTAGCCTAATAGTAGTTTAAAATGATGGAAAGTAAATATGGAATAAAATAATATAATCAAAATGTACGGATGTAAAAGATGAATGTGACTAGAATTTTGATGAGCCAGGATTTAAAATGATTTAAAATAAATAAATAGATTAAAAGATAAAAGAGTTAAAAATTATGAATAAAATTACAAGAAAAAAAAAATTATTATCATCTTTCTTATTCCTCTTTATTTATGTATTTAGTGAATATTGACCCGCATGATTTGTATTAGGTATTATAGCATAACTCTTGGCAGAACTGATAATTGTTATACATCTGTTGTTTGTAGCTTCGTTTTAGTTTTATGTACTTCCTATTGTTTTGTTACGTATCTACTCCAGTACTGTTTCGTTTTGTACATAATATTAAATTAAGTTTCACGATTGGAAATACTTTTTCGGATTGTTTTATAATACTTCACACATAATAAGAAGAATAGTAGAGAGTAAATTGAAACAATTATGATTAATAAATCAAAAATATAATGTTACCGTAAATAAATTCGAATAAAGTTTAAATCTAGAGTAACAGTTCGGAAGTTTTATTATCTGTCGGCCAGTTCGCCCCTGTCTACGTTGCCATATTGCAGATACTCTGCTCCAACGATTATAAACTACACAGGATTGCTCAGTTCCATTTAACGTACGTTTGGCAGTTTTTGTGACGTCACCATTGGTTTGTTTATTTCATTGACCTCTAACCAACTTAGAGGTCAATGGTTTATTTTCATTTAGCCGTTGATCGTGTGTCTTGTGTTGTGAATTTTTCCAATAGTTTCTGTTTTTCCAAGTACTTTTAATGTAGTTTGAGTTGCCGAAAATATACAAATACATATTTTATTCGTTTCGTTGTGTTAACGATTGAGGGTGTGTAGCAATAATTCGATTTAGCACAAGAGGGAGCATTTTGTTCACACGAAAGTAAATTAAATGGCCACTACTCTCTGAGCAAATAGGCTTCTTGTTTAATAATAATTGACTCCAGTGGTAAACATTATTTTAGTTCATGATGCCTGGGAGAATATGTCCTGTTGCTGTGTGCAAAAAAAATCAATTAGCTCTTAAAAAGCAAGGCTCAAGCATAGTATTCCATTTTCCATTCTTTTCCAAAAGGCAAGGATGTATAGTGTCTTCTAAAATACAAAAAGAGTGGGTGCATCGCTGCAGAAGAAAAAAGTTTAATATAGATTATTCGACAGTTTGCTCCGACCATTTTACAGTTAGTGACTATGAAAGAGATTTACAGCATGAGTTATTGAGGTACTTACTCTCAGATTAATAAACTGCTATCAATCTAGTCAGGTATGTAGACGGCGAACTGCCTGTGGGGTTCTCAAGCGGTCACCCATCCAATTACTACCCACCCCCAACCCCCGACGTTGCTTCACTTCGGTGATCGAACGGGAACCGGTGTTACCACGTGGCTGGCAGTCGCCCCAGCATCAGTGGTGACGTCACAGCGAGTTTGACCTTGCCAGACAGATTCGGCAAACTGAGCAATCCTGTGTAGTTTATAATCGTTGACTCTGCTCCACCCATATACTTATTATTAAAATATACCCACCGTAGTCCTCCCAAGGTGAAGCCAAATTCTTCCAAATCGGAAAAGACAGAAATATTAATTTCCCATAAGTATGTTTCATGTGAACTCACATATCAATGCACATGCCCCAATATAAAATTTCAGGATAAGTCGGTAGGCGGGTATATTTTTAGTCCGAATTTGGAAAACAACCAATAGGAAGGTACGGTCATCAGCTGTTATCGATCATTTGAACATAGAACAGAGACTGTGCAACAGCGCTGCCAGATTTAAAACCGCCTAGACTTTAGATCGCCTTAACGTTAAGTTTGTAATTCAAAAAGCCATCAAAATTACGATTTCAGAAGAACGTCTCCGCGTACAGCAACATTCTATTTCACTTTATCATAAATTTGGCAGTTCAATATCTCACAAGGAAAACGCTTAACTACCAAAAAAATATGTGTTAATGGTAGATCTACCGTGAAAAACGGGAGTATCGGCACCAAAGCGGCAGCATGAGATAGGCCCAAAATCACGAGTAACCTAAAGGAAACAGCTTTTAGCACAATCGCAGTCTTTTCCAGATACACATGAAATACACTTATGCGGCATTGTTATAGGCTTGATTATTCCTGTCTTTCTCATCGGCTGAAAATCGGCTTCACTTGCCGCTCATTGATGAAATAGGGAACCCGAGGTATATTTTAATAATACGTATATGGCTCCACCTACCGATCCCATTTTTCTATCACTAGCCTATACAAACAGAAAATCTCATTTTCCATGAATCTTGAATCACCAAAATAGAGAAATATGAACCAAAAAAGGTGTTTTTTGTCAATGCGATCAATAATGAAAATCATTCTCAAACATTTTTTCAACTATTTTGTAGAAAGATTCATTATTCAAATCTTTTGTGATAGAAGTCATGCTTTTCTAAAACTTCTTACATCTTTTACTTGGCAACACTGCGAGTTCCCGGAGCATCAAACAAGAAACAGTATCGACGTCTTTTGCTTTGACTTGCTTGGTACGCCATTATTGATTGTGGTTTTGTTCCCGTTTTGTGGCTATGATGACATCAATCATTAATCAAGGATCAAGGGGGTATCTAGCAAAGAGGGTTATCTAACACATTTTATCGGTAAAGCAAAAAGACAGCATTGGACATTGGCATTATAAAAATACTAATGGTCAAGGATTAAAACTACGAAAACTACGTAGGTACACAAATCAATAAATTGGAGATATAGAGTAGCGGTCACAATTATTATAGCAACCGCCTAGAACTGAATGAAACTTTGATTCTGCATCAGTTATCAAAGAATGATGGTGAATTCAAAAACTGCAATCCATTTGTCAGTTTACAGGTCCTGGCCATTTTTTTCAAAAAAAATGTCAAGTGCTTTTTTTCACGTTCTGTGAACTTTTGATAAAAATTACTAGTGCCATTCGGAAAAGGAGCAAAAAGTATGTACTCCCAGAAAATTTCACAAAAATGGAACAAAGGATAGTAAGCTAAAAAAATTTTAACTTGGCAAAAATCACCCATTCTTCATGATTTCTTCAAAAATGGGTCATCATTTTTTTTGAAAAAAATCGCCAGGACCCTTAAGCTGCCAACAGAATTGAAGTTTTCAAATGCACCATCGATCAATCTTTCTTTGATAACGATGCAGGATCAAAGTTTCATCAAATTTTAGGCGGTTTCTATAATTCTGACTGGTTCTGAACATCCAAATAAACAATGAAAGGAAAGGATTACAAAAATAAGCACAAAACCATAAAAAAAAACAAGACAGCCAAGCATTAGTACAGGTTCATGGGGGTGAGGCGATAGGTAGCGATACCAATTTTAGTGTGATCTCTTTTTTATTATCACCATAAAAATTAGCTTTGGATTTATGAAAAAATCGTAAAATACGCGGCAAAAATTAATTTGAAAAAATTAGTTTTGGGATAATTGAATATCAATCTAATTATATCGATCCATGTTTTGAAACACCAATATAAGTTATAATTTCATCAAAATTACTTATTTTAGATCTTGGCATATACTCCAATTTTACTTAATATAATCACATTTTTCACATTTTCATTGTTTCGCCAAAAAAGCGGCATATCCTAAAATGACATGCAGTGTTTTCTCGCCTCTTTTCATTATTATCCATAACCTTTCAAGACGATCGGATGATTAGTTGAAGAGGGTGTGTCTACAAAATGTTTTCTAAACTTATAACTTCTGATTCATTCACTTTCTTACCTCTTGTTCATTTAGCTTTGATTGTTTCGAACATTCTAGTACCTAGCAGTTTTGCAAAATGAAGATGCATGACCAATATTTTGAAAGGAGATCTGTACGTTGTAGGATTCAGATTTGTCTTTTAAACTTGGCAAACTGATAGAATAAGTGAAATAATCTCCTAAAATGCAAGAAACCGAATTTCGATCAAAATTTCTCTTTATTTTTCAAATTGTATAAAAAATACGTTGAGAGCAATTTTTGATCGGCCTTCTATGTATTATACTCGAAATAATTTGAAAACTGTAACGCAACCCTTTTAGAACGTTGGCCACCAGAAAAAATGACAGTGACATGAAGTCATCAGTTTGATTAAAAGTCAAAAATTTCCTCATTTTATATCATTATTCTAAAATTATTGAATTCATTCTAAAATATTTGTGTTGTGTGTAGCTGAATATTGGTTTTCACCATTGTCCTGCTATAAAACTTGTTATCTACGTCTTGTATCTAAGTCAAATTAAAAATTCAAACATGTTTGCCACTGTTTTAAAAAATAGGAAACATCGTTCAAGTGAGGCCCACAACTTTTCGACTGACCCTTATAGGTTTTCATCATAAATTCTATGTTATCATCAGACATACCCTCGTATACGGTAGCGCAAGCGTAATAGCTGACAAACCCTATCGTTTCTGTCTTACACGTGGATCTTCCATCTCTCTTTCTCCGTGAGCAAATCCGCTTATGTACTCTTATATACAAGATACAAGCCTTCTAGTAGTATAATTTCTATGGTCACAAAACATTCCCATTAGAACGGCGTCTCTTATATAGCGTTTTCGATTGGTAAAATCGGGAAGCACTGGTGCAACACTCGGGCAATATTTATGTTCGATTGGTAGAAATCGAGCGGATTTGTATGTTTAGATTGGGAAACCGGGTCAATGAGTTTTGCACTCAGTGCAGATTTTTCGGGACGAGGTCTTTGAGCTCGTGCTGGTATAGTGCAATTTCGGTGCATTAGCAAAATTGAAAAAAAACATGAAAAATGGTGGATATAAACGTCGCGTGAGGTGATTCTGTGAGTGGACAACAGATTTCGAGTTAGTTATTATTGTTGGAATCTAGTAGTGCCGGGAAAAAAGAAATAAATTGACGAGTTATGGAAAACTAGTACCTACTCAAAACTGAATAAATTTCATTTAAAATCTGGTGCATACCTACCTAATTTCTCAAAAAAATGTTTCCTAGTATCTATGATCTATATAATACAAAACTATTGATTGGTCTCAAGATTTTGTCATTTGGCAATGAGAAATGGACTTCTAATTAGTTTAGTTTTAGAGTCACTTCAGCCGCTACGCAGAGACAACATAATATTAGATTTTCAAGGAGTTTAATGATTCCAATTTCAATTCAATCGGAATTTTACCGTGCAGTATTATAGCATACGATGAAAAATGCATGTTCGATTGGGATTGCCCTAGAGCAAATTTTCATCATAACTGGTTTTGCCCGAGGTCAAACCCAGTGCAACCCTTGTTTTCCCAATCGAAAACACTTGTCTCTTATGGGCAATGACAGTACAGTGTTTTTAGTTGGCCGAACTACGGTGAGAGGCGCTGAACGCTTTGACAGTTAGATGACAGTTAGTGACGTCACAGAAGACTCCATTGATCCTGAATAAAGTAAGGGGTTACATTAAAATTTGATTTCGAAGTGAAACTGTAAAATTTTTGCTTGGCCAACTGAAACCATATGCTACCATTCACATTGAGTTTGGCGTATGAGTGATCTGGAACACAAATTCGATGTAGCTGGTAGCATGGGTTTTCCGTGTGCCAAACGGAAATTTGAAAGTTTCACTTCGAAATGAGATTGAATGTAACCCAGGCAAGTCATGTCAAGCCAACGCCATTTTATAAGCGGCTTTGTCCCTTGATTGTTGTGCTTTTCGAATTTTGTGAGTTTTTCTGTGTTTTGTCAAGTTTTGTGTTTGCATTTCTAATTCGTTTTCTCGAATCGTTCCAAAATATTGTTTGGAAAATGGATTTAGTCCCTACTCCTAAATCTGCCAAGAAAAAGTGTTCTGTTGAGGGTTGTGAGACAAAAAACGGTAGCTTCTATAGTTTTCCTAATCGTATTATAGTATTATAGATAATATTTCAACTATTTTCTGTAAGTGTATGTTTGATTAATAAAGAAAATATTTAAATAAACTTTGAACTATTTACACTCAGTCAACCAATAACAAATTGGAAAACCTTATCATTTCCGACGGTAATTGGTCAGTGAATAGTGAATACAGGTGTTTTCATTGTCTTGTTTAGGACATTTTCTAGTGTACTTGTAGTACTCAAAACAATGATTGCATATTCTGAACTGTGCCAACATTAATATTTTTGTATACAAATTCAAGCGGGTATGAGTATTTTCCGTTAATCTTTGTGTAAATTTAGCAGAACTCTATGGAATGTCCTTGGATAATGTCCCTTTAAATATTAATATCAAACTCATTTTCTATTACCGAACAAAATATTTCAGAAAATATACGATCGAAGCCCAATTGTTTTGATCATTGTAAGTATAATCTTTATTAATATGAAAAATATGTTTATTCTTTTATGACTAAGTTGTCTAAAAGTGAATTTCTCGCCAATTAGTTCTTGGACAATTTGCCTCAAATTATCAATAATAAAAAATAATAATATGTATTACATAAGACAAAACATGAACAAAACTAATGAAACCGCCTAAAATTTGATAAAACTTTGATCCAAAAAGGTTCACTCGTCGTCAAAGTGGCTCCGGCTCGCCGCATTCCCAGTTCCGCTCTGGTCCCAACATCATACCAGGCGTCCGCGTCGCCGATTGTGAATTCCGGCTGAGATTCGTCATTGGAGTTTCGTACACCGCTAGGAAATCGATCGTCTCATTTCAAATTGTGTCCCTCGTAAAACCTGGTCTGGACCGGTTTTTGGTCGGATTTTGTTTCTGATTTTAGGAATTTCGGCAAATCGCTTTAGAGACACGATTTTTAAATAGGCCGACTGGGAGAGAACCAACTGTGTATTATATAACTGTGACTGAATGGACGCAATTCCTATACCAAAAATTGAACAGGACTACAACTCTTTATTCAATAAAACCACAGGAGTGACACCCATTCAGCTCATGTGGGGCAAAAACAATCGCCTTCAGGCAGTTACCACTTTCCTGGACACCCTCCCAAAAGAATCAAGTCTCATTGATGAGTCACAGATCCGATCCAAGATATGCGCCTAAACCGACGCAATGAGGCAGAAATTTAACGAAAAACGCATGATCGCTAAACCCTACTACATTGGGGATATGGTGGTGGCAGAGAATACCCAGTTTAGTGGAGGCAAATTGGGCCCTTGATACATAAGGACCTTTCGAAGTAATCGCCTGTCTACCTAACGAGCGCTATGATGCAATGAAACGACCAAAAGGATCTCGTCATACTGTCGCCGGGCAAGACCAACTTCGTCATTGGCTCGAGAATACCGAATCAGATAATGTGGACAGAAAAAGCCTAGAATATCAAACGGTTGCCGGGCAGGATAACTTCGTTCTTGGCCCGAGAATACCGAATCAGATAATGCTGGCAGAAAAGGCCTAGAGTACCAACAAATCATAGCGAGAGGTATGTTCTCCTTACAGAAACTATTTTTCTTTTTTCTTCTTCTCTTTTAATTTCCCATTTGACTTGATCACTCAAATGGCTTACAATCTTTAAATCTTTTTTCTCATACATTTTTTTTTTCTCAAATTAGCCGTCTTCGGACAAGAGAACCCGTAACTTTATTGTTCAGCCGTCTTCGGACCAGAGAACCCGTAACATCATTGTTTAGCCGTCCTCGGACGAGAAAACTCGTAACATTATTGTTAAGCCGTCCCCAGACGAGAGTACCCGTACCATTATTGTTAAGCCGTGCTCGGACGAGAGTACCCGTAACATTATTGTTTAGCCGTCGTCGGACGAGAAAACTCGTAACATTTTTTTTGAGCCGTCCTTGGACGAGAGAACTCGTAACATTATTTTTGAGCCGTCTTTGGACGAGAAAATCCGTAACTGGATAAGAATTATATTGATTTTGAGACAATACGAGGCAAAATATAGTGTATTAACAGAAATAATTGGAATCTACATCAAGCCGTTGGAATATTGTTGAATTTGATTAGTTCTCAATGGTTTCTATTGATATTTAGCGTGTTCAGCCAATTTTCTTATGAGATTGTGGTTTTTGGTACATTTCTCCTGATTGGCCCGACATATTTCAATCGATGCTATTTTTGACAAATTTTGTATTATATTATTGATGTTTATGTGAAATGGATGAGGATTATATTGATTTTGAGACATTACGAGGTAAAATATATAACAGAAATAATTGGAATCTACATCGAGGCGCTGGAATATTGTTGAATTTGATTGGTTCTCAATGGTTTCTATTGTTATTTAGCGTTTTTAGCCGTTTTCCTTATACAATTGTGGTTTTTGGTACAATTCTCCTGATTGGCCCGTCATATTTCAATCGATGCTATTTTTGACAAATTTTGTATTATATTGTGACGTTGCATGGTGAATGCGCCGCCGCAGCCACCACATTGTGTAGAATTGTTTGGAATCGATTGGCATTCTGGTACATTCTAGCAAGGCTAGATGGCCTCGAACATTCTTCGCTTTTCTAAAAATATCTGGATTGTTCTCTCAATCCTGGCGAGGGTATATAATGAGATCCGTCGTTTCAAGAGTTAGTTCAGTTCTGAATACGTCGTGAAATATGAATCGTAAAACATAAATAAGCTGTGATTTTGTATGTGAATAGTGAGTTCTGTAAATAGCGACTTGTAAAATAAATTATTTAAAGCTGAACAGTGTTTTCTATAGCGAAACTCGTTACATTGGTGTCAAAAGTGGGATTTATTGTGTGCTATAGAAACGGACATAAATATTCACTGTGATGGCTGCGAAACTAGTGTTTTTAACCGGATTGAAGGTCGCCGAGTTGAAGAGGGAGCTGGAGGAGCGTGACCTGGATAGTAGTGGTAAGAAAACTGATCTACAAACAAGGCTTCGTGAGGCTTTAATGGAAGAAGGCATGAATCCTGATACGTTCCAATTTGAAGTTCCCGATCCCAACGCAGTAAAAAGATTATTGGAAGAAAACTCTAGGAGATTGGAAGATAAATTGGAAGAGAAGTTTGTAGAATCTTCTAGAGTTATGAAAGAGAAGCTCGCAGAGTCTTCTAGAATTATGGAGGAGAAAATTAAGGAACAGTTGGCAGACAACTATAAGTTTGTGAAGGATCATGTCGCCGTAGAAATTGGAAACTTTGAGAAACGATTTGAAGACACAATGAAGACTCTGGAAGTCGAAATGGAAAAAATGAGAGAAAAAGTAGACACTATCATGCAACAACCGGAAGATACTTTCGGGAACCACGGTGCGAGTGCCAAGATGGAAGCTGATACCATCAGAATCCACATGAAAGCCCCACAGTTTGATGGCAAGCTGTCCTGGAACAATTACCATCGCCAGTTCGAGGCAGCAGCAGAGGCAAATGGATGGACTGGACCGGAAAAAGCCCTGGCATTGACTCTGGCACTTCGTGGGGAAGCTACAGAAATCCTGCAGACGCTCAACACCCAGGAGCAGGAGGACTACGATGTACTAGTCAAGCATCTGGAACTGCGATATGGGCAAACTCACTTGGAGCACGTCTACCACTCTCAGTTGAAAAATCGGATTCAGAAGACCAACGAGACCTTGCAGGAGTTTGAAGCGGATGTTGCTCGCCTTGCACGACTGGCTTATCCAACCACGCCAGAGAACGTTATGGAGAGGCTTGCAGTTCAGGCCTTTTTGGATGGACTTCGAAACCAGGAGATTCGGCAGTCACTGATACTCCATCGTCCCGATAGACTGGTTGAAGCACTGGCCAAAGCCTTGGAATTCGAAGCGGCGAAGCAGTCTGTGAAGGTTCCTGCACGCGTGCGAAGGGTGGAGGAGAAGGATCCTCTGGAAGAAGACACCGTCGAAGCAACTGTGAGGAGGGTCGTCAAAGAGATAGAGGCGTCGAAGCGAAGGGAGCTGCGATGCTGGAACTGTGGAGAGCTTGGCCACATTCGTAGCCGATGCAAGAAGGAGAGACGGGCACCTTCTTCGACGTCGGAAAACTAGAGAGGGTCGATGCGAAGGGGCAATCGTCGACCTGTAGCCAGTATGCCCCAAGGAAAACCGCCATAGTTGCTTCTTTAGGACACAAACTGAACAGCGTGTTTGTGGATGGCTGGGTTAATGGAGAGAAACGCACCATGCTGCTGGATACAGGTGCGACGAAGTCTATCATCAGGCCTGACATTGTCACAACACCGACAATGATTAAACCAACAAAGTGGCGACTACGGACGGCAACAGGAGACTTGGCTAGGATACATGGTGAAGTGGAGGCAGCAGTGACTCTGGGAAGCACCAGCTTCGAACATCCAATGCTGGTTGCCGATATTGAGGAAGAAATCATAATTGGAATGGACATCATGAACACCCAAGGCTTCCAATTAGATTTCAAATATGGAACACTGAAAACCAACAACGAAGAGGTGATAATGCATGGTAGAGAGGAAGAGACAGTTCGTGTTTTGCTGGCTGGGGATTCTTCAATTCCTGAGAGAAGCGAGATGATTTTGTGGGCTCGCCTGGAAGGGAAGATGAAAGAAGGAAGCATCGTGATGTTTGAGCCTAAAATACACGATTCTGAAGTAGGACGAGGCATCGCATGTGGAAAGAGCCTGGTACATGTGGGAAAGACTGTGCCCGTGAGAGTGATGAACGTCAACTATCACTCTGTAAGTTTGGCAAGGGACACAGTTTTGGGGCTCTGCTCGTCAATTTTCTCTGTGGTGCGACAAGTATGTGAGACTGAGCAAACCATCTCTGAGTTCACCGGAGAGATGGAGAAGTTAGTTGTCACCTCTTCAAAAGATCTGGATAAGAGACAAAAACAACGATTGAGAAACCTGATAAGGAATTACGGCGACATCTTCGACAACGGGACTGGGGAAAAGGGCCGAACGAACGTGGTGCGGCACACCATCAACACAGAGGGAGCACGACCGATCCGCCAAACAGCTAGAAGACTACCTTTGGCCAAGAAGAAGGAGGCGGACAAGATCATCAAGGACATGGAGAAAGGCGGTGTCATCGAGCCTTCTAGTAGTCCGTGGTCATCGCCAGTTGTTCTGGTTAAAAAGAAGGACGGTTCAACTCGATTCTGTGTGGACTATCGTCAGCTGAACAACGTGACGAAGAAGGACAGCTACCCGCTACCACGGATCGACGACACTTTGGATACCTTGGCCGGATCGAAGATCTTCTCAACCCTGGACCTCAAAAGCGGATATTGGCAGGTAGAAATGGCCCCTGAAGATCGAGAGAAGACTGCTTTCAGCGTTGGAGCTGGGCTGTGGCAGTTCACTGTTATGCCATTTGGGTTATGCAACGCACCTGCTACGTTCGAGCGGCTGATGGAGACTGTGCTCAAAGGACTATCCTGGTCAACATGTCTTGTATACCTGGATGACATAATTGTGGTTGGCAAATCATTTGAAGACCATCTGAAGAACTTGGAGGAGGTATTCCAGAGACTCAGAAGTTCCGGTTTGAAGCTGAGTCCAAAGAAATGCCAACTGTTCCGGAGGGAAGTACAATACCTGGGTCATATCGTGTCGGCTGAGGGTGTAGCCGTTGACCAGCAAAAGGTGGAGGCAGTTAAGGAGTGGACAGTACCAAAGAACCTCCACGAGCTAAGAAGTTTCTTGGGTCTGTGCACGTACTACCGGCGTTATGTCCAGGGATTTGCGAACATCGCCCGGCCTCTTCACAGGCTCACAGAGGCACAGAGACGCTTTCACTGGGACGAAGATTGTCAGGAGGCCTTTGACACGCTTAAAAGGGCACTTGCCACCGCGCCCATCCTAGGCTACCCACTACCTGAGGGGAACTTCATCCTGGATACAGATGCCAGTAATGTAGGACTTGGTGCAGTGCTGTCCCAGATCCAGCAGGGACACGAAAGGGTGATCGGCTATTTCAGCAAAACCTTGTCGAAGCCGGAACGGAACTACTGCGTCACGAGAAGGGAACTACTGGCAGTAGTCAAAGGGGTAGAGCACTTCTACAAGTACCTCTACGGAAGAAAGTTTCTGCTGAGAACCGACCACGCCGCGCTCAAATGGCTCCTACAGTTCAAGAATCCGGAGGGTCAAGTTGCTCGTTGGATTGAGAGACTTCAAGAGTTCAACTTTGACACGGAACATCGAGCTGGATCCAGCCACAACAACGCTGATGCCCTATCCAGGAGACCTTGTCCAGAACAATGTAAGCACTGTCAAAGAGCCGAGGAAAAGGAGGCGAGCACTTGCAGGACGACTGTGGTGGATGATTCCTGGCAGTCTAAGGCGCTTCGCGAGGACCAGGAGAAAGATCCAGATCTGAAGCTTGTCATCGGATGGAAACAGGCAGGCCAACGACCAACCTGGCAAGAAGTCGCGCGGTTCTCGACCACCGTGAAGTCCTACTGGGCTCAATGGGACTCGATGGTTCTTGATGACGGCATCCTGAAGAGGCTGGTGAAGAATCTGGATGGCACGGAAGATCGGAGGCAGTTAGTCGTTCCTGGAAACAGACAGGCAGAGGTGATGAGAGAGGTCCATGATGACGTCACGGGTGGATATTTGGGTGTAACCAAGACGCTGGGAAAGCTGCGAGAACGGTTTTACTGGGTTAACTGTCAAGCCGATGTGAAGGAATGGTGCAGAAAATGTGCCGTATGTGCGGCAAGTAACGGACCCCAGAAACGGCCAAAAGCTCCTATGCACCAATACAACGTGGAAAGCCCCTTTGAAAGGATCGCAATCGACGTGGCTGGACCGTTCCCTGAAACGGACAAATGAAATAAATACATCTTGGTCGCCATGGATTACTTCAGCAAGTGGGCTGAAGCGTATGCCTAGCCAAACCAGGAGGCAGCTACCGTTGCCGATGTCTTGGTTAAGGAATGGTTTTGCCGTTTCGGTGTCCCGTTGGAGCTGCATTCGGACCAGGGCAGGAACTTCGAATCGACGCTATTCCAGAATGTCTGCGATATCTTGAAGATCAAGAAGACAAGGACAACGGCGTTGCACCCACAATCCGATGGCATGGTGGAGCGAATGAACCGAACCATCAATCGACACTTGGCCAAAGTTGTCTCTGACCATCAAAGAGACTGGGATCAACATCTTCCCCTATTCCTCATGGCGTACAGGTCAGCAGTTCATGAATCGACGGGCGAAACACCTGCCAAGATCATCATGGGTCGTGAACTCCGGCTGCCCTGCGATTTGAAGTTTGGCTGTCCACCTGGTGAGGATGTCGCTGGGGAAGACTACGCAAGTGATCTTCGTAGAAAAATGGACGATATCCATCAACGGGTCCGACTAAACATCCAAAGTGCCAGCGACAGGATGAAAGAAGCGTACGACGTGAAGGCCGAAGAAGGAGGGTTCCAGGTTGGGGATTTGGTTTGGCTTCACAACCCACAGAGGCGACGTGGATTCTCCCCAAAACTGCAAAGTTCTTGGGAGGGCCCGTATGAGATTCTGGAGCGAATCAATGACGTCGTCTACAGGATTCGAAAGCCACCACGAGGAAAACCGAGGGTTGTTCACTTCAATCGTTTAGCTCGGTATGCTGGGAACCACGACGATCAGGACGCTGAAGTGAGGCAGATCAGGTTACCCAAGAAAGACATGTCATTGGAAACTTTCATGTCTCTACACTCCAATGGCCAGAAAGTCCAGAATGGCGTTGTCCAAGAAAGGCAGCTGGATTTGTTCAAAGCACCGGCCGAATATTCGTTGGCTCACTGGGTCACTGAAGACCTTGGTATGAGGAGTGGTCTTGCTGCTGCTTTCAAGCGGAAATTTGGACAACTGGAACATCTACGACGACAAAAACCAGAGGTGGGGAGGGTACTGGAAATCATGGAAGGTACACGACATCTGTTCTACCTTGTGACGAAGAAGCTTCCACATCATCTGACCACCTACAGTGATGTCTGGAAAGCCCTCAGTCATCTTCGTGACTTGATGCTGTCACAGGACCTGACCCATCTGGCAATTCCGAAAATGACGAATGACCAACTGGACTGGAGAGTAGTACGGAGCATGCTGGAGGTAATCTTCAAAGAAAGCGGCATTGACATCCTGGTGTGCTGCTATCCTTCCCGGAGGACGAACCAGAGGACAGTGGACTGCTACTTCCATAGGACATCAGGCTGCCGGTTTGGGGACAGTTGCCGACACCGACATGAAGGCAATTCGGGACGAATTGCCTTAAGAAGGGGGCAATGTGACGTTGCATGGTGAATGCGCCGCCGCAGCCACCACATTGTGTAGAATTGTTTGGAATCGATTGGCATTCTGGTACATTCTAGCAAGGCTAGATGGCGTCGAACATTCTTCGCTTTTCTAAAAATATCTGGATTGTTCTCTCAATCCTGGCGAGGGTATATAATGAGATCCGTCGTTTCAAGAGTTAGTTCAGTTCTGAATACGTCGTGAAATATAAATCGTAAAACATAAATAAGCTGTGATTTTGTATGTGAATAGTGAGTTCTGTACATAGCGACTTGTAAAATAAATTATTTAAAGCTGAACAGTGTTTTCTATAGCGAAACTCGTTACAATATTATTGATGTTTATGTGAAATGGATGAGAATTATTTTGATTTTGAGACATTACGAGGCAAAATATAGTGTTTTAACAGAAATAATTTGAATCTACATCGAGGCGTTGGAAGATTGTTGAATTTGATTGGTTTCAATGGTTTTTATTGATAGTTAGCGTTTTCAGACAATTTCCTTATAAAATAGTGGTTTTTGGTACATTTCTCCTGATTGGCTCGACATATTTCAATCGATGCTATTTTTGACAAATTTTGTATTATATTATTGATGTTTATGTGAAATGGATGAGAATTATATTGATTTTGAGACATTACGAGGTAAAATATATAACAGAAATAATTGGAATCTACATCGAGGCGCTGGAATATTGTTGAATATTGTTGAATTTGATTGGTTCTTAATGGTTTCTATTGTTATTTAGCGTTTTCAGCCGTTTTCCTTATACAATTGTGGTTTTTGGTACAATTCTCCTGATTGGCCCGTCATATTTCAATCGATGCTACCTATTTTTGACAAATTTTGTATTATATTATTGATGTTTATGTGAAATGGATGAGAATTATTTTGATTTTGAGACATTACGAGGCAAAATAAAGTGTTTTAACAGAAATAATTTGAATCTACATCGAGGCGTTGGAAGATTGTTGAATTTGATGGGATTTCAATGGTTTCTATTGATATTTAGCGTTTTCAGACAATTTCCTTATAAAATAGTGGTTTTTGGTACATTTCTCCTGATTGGCCCGACATATTTCAATCGATGCTATTTTTGACAAATTTCTCATTATATTATTGATGTTCATGTGAAATGGATGAGAATTATATTGATTTTGAGACATTACGAGGCAAAATATAGTGTATTAACAGAAATAATTTGAATCTACATCGAGGCGTTGGATCCGTTGGAATATTGTTGAATTTGATTGGTTCTCAATGGTTTCTATCGATATTTAGCGTTTTCAGCCAATTTCCTTGTAAAATTGTGGTTTTTGGTACATTTCTCCTGATTGGAGAACATAGAACATGTAACATTATTTTTTAGGTTCCAGCTCGAGGACGATCTGGTGTCAGGAAGGCCGTGTTAGATAACCCCCTTTGCTAGATACTTGTTTGATGTCGTAGCCACATTACAGAATTTGCCTGTTCCTGTTGAACGCAATGCCTTTACCTTGATGATTGTATTGTCAATATCAATCAGAATCGATTTTTGTGAAAAAATCGAGAGTTTAAATAAAACAGCTTGATGTAATTCAAGTAGTTTTGCATCAATAAAAACAAAATCTTACATATTATTTTCCCTGTACAGAAGATAGATTTGATTTTTACAGGACAGATAAAGTATTGTTATATTACCGATATCAAATCAATATAGTTTTGGTAAAGTTCTTCCAAACAAACAATTAGTTCAATTGATAATGAAAGTTTCCTTTATAAAATCTGTAAATCATCTGTACAAATGACTATAGGTATTTTATCCTATACACAAGAGTTATTAACTCTTTACAAAATCTATACTTTAATTTCGTTTCCAACTTGCTGTACCTACATCTATCTAATATCAAATAGACGGGATAACGCATAAATACCGAATATCTTTAGTTTTCTGTACAGAATTTATTTATCAAAGCTGATGGCCTATAGTCGGTGAGGAAAAAACTCGCGTTCCGGTGATAATGAAAATTTCATTCTTTATAGAGGACGATCGATATTATGGTCTCATTTAAATCTGGTTAAACTTGAGCACGTGCTTCTGTAAAACAAATTTATTCAATATGTCATACCTTTTAATTAAACATACGCGCATATGCAATATCACCCACGACTTTTATATTATCCTCGAGTCATACCAGATCACACATCTTGCAAACGACGCGACGAGATGATTTGTTTTTGATTTTTGGCATTTTATTAAATTTTGATCAAGTGCAAAGCTCTATCTAAACACTAAAAGGTATTCCTATCTTCCTATTTATCTATGACTCGAAAATATAGAGTAATAGCCGCATTTAAACACATGAGATGTTAGCCGAGTCAGTTAAGCTGCCGCACTCTTGCACTGCTCTATAAACCACTGCTACTGAGGTCCAGGTTCGATTACCGACAGAGGGCAACAAGGTAAGTCCTTATAATAGAATATTATCAAGTTGAAACATGTGCTCATATGGATTTTGAGAGAGGTAAAAACTATAAAGCCATAAATAAAGACGTTGAAAGTATCTGGATATTTTTCACTTGAAACACGTAAAAACGTATCGTCGGTCTGTATGGCTGCGATAGCGATTCTATAAATTGAACTTTATTCAGTCTATATCTAAACTATATCGTGGCTGTAGCGAATCGATAAATACAACCTTTGTTGTATCTGGAGCAAAAATGAATTGAAACCCACATCGTCGCTGTGCCAAGAGAATATAGATTATCTTTATACAGTAAAGATATTCATATAGAATCGATACAGGTTATATATTATAGTTTGGTTATATGGTTAAGAAGAAATTTGATAATTGAGAAGATTTACCAATGATAAAATAAAATCTGATCCGATTGGCATTATTCTACGAATAATGTAATTGGTCTGATTATCAAAAATGACAAATACAAAAATGATCTGTAAAGAAAATATCGTTTTGGAAAAAAAAAAAGTTTTCGGTGCGTGCTATTTAAGAAGTTATCTCCAAGTAGTTTGTCTGCGACATTCTCAATTCATACACTTATGACCTTATGATCATGAACAAAACCATATCAAAACGTGAGCTATCATCACCAAACATAACATACCAAAAATTATAAAAATCGATATCAATCTACCGTTTTTATAGTAGTTGATTAAAACTTTTGAGTAATAACATTCTAGAAAATATAGTAAAAACGTTCTGTATTAATGAAATTTATATGGATTGGTCATGGTCAGACTAAGGAAACAGTTTCAAGATTTTCCTTATTCTGTAGTAATGTAAAAATATATTATCAATTTAGGAATTGAACCTATAGGTACTATCACAAACCTAAGACTATCACAAAACAAAAAAAGGACTTTCATAGCTTCAAACCATCAGAAAGCAACATGTCCTGACTCCGACCTTGCTGCGGCCTGCAGAGTTTTTCCAGGCAGGCTGAACCTCTTGAATCGAGACTGTCGAATCGTTTATCCAGAAACAATTATTTCGTCATTTTTGTCAGATAAGCATGGATTTGCGATCTTTTCAATCCACTCAGGACAGATATGTCCATAGTCTTAAGAATTTGGAAACCGAGAACGGTTGCTGCTGATGTATTTTTCTTCACAGTCGGGAACACAGCATTTATTTTCTTCTGTTCGCCGGAATATAGATTTAATAAAGTTACAATGTTCATTGTAAGAAGAAAGACATGCACAATGCAAACTGAATCAATAATAATTTAATTGAAATTTCGAATTTGAACCAAGATCAGTTTAACAGTTTCCAGGATGAATCATGGATGCGTTAGAATGCCGTGTCGTTTGAAGGAAAGGATTTCAATTTTGAAAATGGATCAGATTGCTCTTTTTTGCGGCACAAACACTGACTTAAACAAGGTACTACTGCAAAAACCCCAGAAGGGAATCCCATAATATCTGAGATGTCTCTCAATAAGAGAAAGTAGGCTGATCGCCCAACCCCCTCTCCCAACTCGGCAGAAATTGCTCTTACTACAAAACCAGAACTAGTCAATTTCTTGTTCGATGCCTGGACAAGCTGAGTCGGCCATCCACGAATAAGAGTCCCAAATATTTCACCACCGCTTTTTGTTCTAGGTTATGACCGCCAATGTTGACAGAATCGCAGGTGCACTTGAAGCTCGTCAGATTGGTTTTGTTAAAGTTGAGGCACATCCTGTTTGAATTGCAATCTATGAGTCCACAGTACAACAGTGTCATCGGCAAAAAGAGTAACCTAGTCACGTTTATCAACTGATGACAAGTCATTGATATATAAAAGGAACAAGATAGGTCAAAGTACAGACCCTTGTCGCACTCTAAGATTATTGGTTGATGAAGAAGAGATACTCTCCGTGGTGCGCACTCTCTCTCTGCTGCCTATGCTTTGTATAAGAGCTGAACCATTAATGTGTACTGCCCCTGAAACCACAGCGTTCAAGCTTCTCCAACAGAAGCCATGACTCACACAGTCGAACGCCTTGGAGAAGTCACAAAACACTGCCGTGGCGATATCTCCATCGCTTAAAGACAAAAATACATTCTGGAACTGGTCGAACATTGTATCATGTGTTCTCCGAGACTCCCGAAAAGCGTGCTGACCATCAACCAAAATACCATTTCGTATTATTATAGAAAACGTTTGGGGTCTGGTCACGAAAAAAATGTATAAATCAAATTTTTATGCAGGAAGCAGGAAGCAGGAAAGATCTGGAAAAGAAATAATGAATGTATGGGATGAACTGAGCAAGAATGTCAACCGTTGCAAAAATCCATATTTATCTTTACCACAAAGACTGAACGAAATTCTGCTCAGAAATGGATGTATGATTAAATATTGAAATTTTTAAGTTGTTCTTTATTTATTTCGTTTGTGATAACTTCAATAGTTTCAAAACACATATGTGACTAATTAATTTTAACAAACTCCCTACTTTTTATTGAAAACTATTTTTGTCTATTATAAAACCTTTGTAAAAACAACATATCTATGAACATTTGAGGGCTGACAGGAAGGTTCACACGGTACAATAACTTTGTCCAATGAACTTATGCACATGACTGTATAAAAGAAATTGTCAGTTCATAGCAATAAAATAAAAATAATTATTTGACTGATGTACGGAGAAGTTAATTGGATTGCAGGTAAAAAGGCAGTTGAATGAGAATTTCAAATTATTACAACTGTTGGCAACACTGCATAGCTGAAAGGGTTTCACTGCTCCATCACCATATCAACCCTAATGTATTTAATCAATCAAACCATACATTATTTTATACCCCCAACAATAATAACTTAATTATCATTCAGATCATTGTATGTATTGAAATCGTGTTTTACATAAGTCAGTGAAAATGAATTATTTTTTTAATGGAAATGGAATTAACAAACTCAATCATTTAGAAACGGACCTGGAGAAAAACTTGAAAAGTTTGTCATGCAAACTACAGAGAAATATGCCTTCCATTGACATAAGCGAGAGTTATATCATTGAGATTGAGAAAACCAGGTGAGAGTATACCTCTACAGGGTGATCCAGTTTTATCCGGTAATATTTAGAGATTCTACTACATAAGTAGTAGTAATATGAACAATTTTATTCTATGAAAAATTTCTTATTTTACAAGTTTCTGAAAATTGACAGCCTCAAAATTGACAAAATTTTGCATACATTTTCAAATGACTTGAAATTTTATATATAGTACGTATTCTTGACAATATTACAAACTTATCAGCGATTTTTTTTTTCAAAACCTACCCAATATACTAAATAAATAAAAAATAAAACGCAAATTTCACTGTATGGTCGAAAACGGGGAGAGGCCACATAACCCTCCCGAGAGAGAGAGAGAGAGTCATCTCAGTCAATACGCCAGACGGAGGTAGATAATGTATTCTGTGACGTAGTGGATGTTGATTGGCGCTCTTTAATCGGTGATCACTTCATTAGTAGAGGTAATAGGTTGATTTTTGAAACATCAATGGCATCGCAGTACTCACTAATCCTTATACTTTTCAAATTTCCAAAAAATGTGCAAATAGTTCATTGTTTGAGTGGGTTTTGTCATGGTTCGAGGAGACATTCTGTCGTCTTTCAGAATAAAACAAAATAGTCTCAACTAAATTTGGTTCATGTTCATAGAAAGTTTTAGTTTAACGGTTTCATATCAAATCTTGGTTTCATAACACTTAACCACAAATTTTGAAAATTTTCAAAACTCACTGGAAAGTTGTGGAAAGGAAGTACTTTTTTCTTTGCTAATTTTCAAGAAAAAAAGTGTGAAGGATTGCAATGCGTATAACTTCTTAGGGGTGCAATTTAGTATACAGTGTCCCAGATTCGTTTCTCTATACAGGGATCTCGGCGCCTAGGTATTATCCGAGAAAAACCAGAGAAGCTTTTTTTTTTTTTTTTTTTTTTTCATGGGATCCGGCCCAAGGGTGGAGAATCTGAAAACAGACACCCTGTGATCCGAAACCACAGGGTAGTGTGAGGTTCGACTCACTTAACTCCACCCACGCATTAGAACGTCAGGGATAATCCCTTTAGTGTTCCAATCTTCTTACAGTTTATTGACTCTTTGGTACCGGGTTACCTTCCGAAGGCATCTCTATCATGGGTAGGACTGGTAGGAGCGCCAAAAACCGGTCCTACCCATGTGTCGCATCTAAAGGCTACGAAATAAAAAGAAAAAGAAAATAAAAATACGAGCAAGCTGGAAGCCTCTACCAGCAGTTAATCGCGTACGAGACGGATTTCGTCCTAACTTAGGTCTAGCGCCTTGGTGCGTTTTTTATCTCTGATTGTGCGGTCGCCCTAGCTAGTGCATCTCCCAGGTAAAAGTAAAGAAATAACCTCCAACTAGAGTTGGTTTCTTGGTCTCTTTCGCGGCCGCACTTAGAGCTCTGATGGATCGAACCAGAGAAGCGACAGCATCGGTTCCGTTTTTGTATGCGAATGACCCAAATGTGTGGTATAATGCAGGTACCCGCCCACCGGCAAACGTCTAGTCCGTGGGCTTATTCAGTTTTTATTCGATTTATTGACTGAGGCGTATTCGATTGACATGATTGGATCTATCGAACTTATCACAAGATATTATTCGGATTTGATTGTAAATGGTTCAGTATCTGCACCACCTCTGAACTGATCTGTCGTCAAATTATTTATAAGATTGAAAAAATTGTATTCGTTGAAGCATACCAATAGAGATCTTATTGTTTAATTAGTGAGCGAAAAGATGATGAGAAAAATCAAAATCTTATAGGTACCATTTATAATTTTCTTTATTCATTCACCACATTTGGTTCTTATTTTCGTTTTATTTAGTTTTCTGTATCAAAAAATGCCATTCCGTATTCCAAGCTTGTTGTATATTTGTATTATTTTTATTTTGAAAAGATTATTTGTATGCATTTTCTTATTGGCAATACCAAATGCAAAAGAATACTTCCAATTTTTAGACAAAATTGAGAAACGAAAAGGTTATCGTGTTTTTCACTTGTCTCAAAATTGACGCCGGTCCTTCTGAGGTTCGATTAAGGAGGCTAAAACAAATCGAAAATTTAAAAAAAAATGGAAGAACAAAACTGATGCTAATACTTGCGAAGATCACCTATGTCACATTAATATAAACCTCAACTCATCCATACTTATGAAAGAGCTTGACCTTGGTCCTGACTGACTCATCAACGCCGAGGCAAAACCAGAGACAATGTAAAACTATTATAGATATGAAATTTTGAAGAGATGTTCTGCTAAATATTTTGCGAAACTTTATGCCTAAGGGAGTGAAAAAGGTGGGGGTAGGAAAAATCATATATTGATGAAAAATTATGTATTTTTGGTCACATCAACTTTGTATAGATGATCTCCAATGAAATTAATCAGATACATGTTACGTTAATTTGCGAAATTCAGCCTTCAAGGGGGTCAAATTCAGTCTCAAAGGAGTGGGTGGAGAAAAATCGTTAATTGATGAAAGATTATGTATTATTGTTAACATCATGTTGAAACTTCCTATCAACAATCTTGAATGAGATTGATTGAACACATTTATCATTGTTTTTTAAAATTCAACCCCTAGAGGGGACAACGTCGATCTCAGCGGAAATGAGGTGATGGTTTTGTTGAGCTCGTATTTCAGAACAAATTCGAGGGCAAGGTGAAATAACGTATTTTTGGTCACACCCTTATTGGGGTGGGGTTGTGGACAAATCATAAATCAATAAAAAATTGTATTTTTGGTCACATCGACTTCAATTTTCTATTCTCAAAAATTGATGTTATTCTCTAGTTTCATAGACACTGATCCAGACATCGCTTGATTTTTCAAAATTGTTAATTTCTACATCAGCTACTATTAGAAAGAAATTCAAGTGAATTATATTTTCGAAAAGCACAGACCGAGCTTAATCAAAATAATCAAATTTTCACCTACATATTAAAAAAAACATAATAATAATTGTGTTTGTGTTATATCTCCCAATCGGTTACTACTACAAAAAAATCTAATTAAACCACTGGACTCCACGCAAAAAACTTAGTAAAAATGCATTTTGACTTTTTATCCAAATTATTAGATAGGATGGGTGCCTGAAAATGGAAACATTTCCAATTTCGCCCTGTAGGTATATCAGAAACGAAGTGAGCTATGTCAATTTTAACAAAAAATTACAAAAGTGGCCAATTTGAATGCGGGCCACCCTCATTACATTTCAATTTATGTATTAATTTTGACGATTTTTTAAGCCATACGTCGCCCAGTTTTTTTCAAAACCAAGGCCTACTATATAGAGTATATTTATTTTAGAGACTGAACAATCCAGAAAACATATTAGCGATTTTTTTAGAGATTAATCTGCCTACGTCACTGGATTTTTCATCCCCTGGAATGATTCTGTACCAAATTTCATGATAAATATTCAATTCAAAAATATTATTCCTTTGTGTGTTTTTTTTTTGTAAATCTCGTTTATTTCATTGTATTTTGTCATAAGTATATCTAATCAATGTTGTTATATAATTTGTTGTGATAGATTTGCCGGAGTTATTGAGGTAAAATGCTTTTTGGTGCATAATAAAATTATAATCGTTAATTTTGAATATTTTTTCATGAAATTTTCCACACTCTCCACATTTCAAAACAAAATCGTCAAAATCGCTCTATAAATAAAAATTTTGTGAGGGCCCGCTTCCAAATGGGTCACTCTGTATGTATATAATTTTTGTAAGTAAAACCGGGCCGGATGAAAGGTAATGCCAGGGCCGGTTTGTCTGTGCCCATCCAACCCTGTACTCACCCCATTTTGATGTTTTATCAAAATTTTGTTCTAAAAAATGTTTAGAGCACAGCATACTATATTTATAATAATAATAATAATAATACATTTATTACCGACCTAATTTTAAATTCACATGTAGAATAACAGTAGGATTGATAAAGGCAACATGGTTGGTACAGGTACAAGTGGTCGGCTGCCAGCTTGTTCTATTAACAAATTTGATCCAAGCCTCTCTGCGCACGGGTCTTGGGGAAACCTGTGTTATGTAAGTCAATGACAATACTGACTTGATTTTTTCTTGACACTTGATTTTTTCCATGAAAAATAAAGTTAATTTTGATCTCTTGAATCATGCGCGAAAATCAGGGCGAAAATCCTCTTAGAAATTCTAACTAGACGATATAACTTACTCAGTTTTCTAAAAAAAGTCATATTTTGAAATATACTGATGTTTTTTTCCAGATTTATAGTGTTTGGGGCACAAAAATACCCCACTCCGTAAAACTTGTAGGGATGTACAGAATCACTCCAGTAAGAACTTTACGGGGCATTGAGTCAGTCAGTATTACGAAGGTTAAGGGAAACACTCTCTAGAAATCATTAGATGAGAATACCATCAGCTTGGTGAATGGCATCGAATAGATGATTTCTATGGTAGATGGTAGATAAGTACAAATGACGAGTTTCGAGTTGAGGTTAAGAGCCTACATCACCCGCTCGATGCAAAATATCTGTTTCAAAGAATTGCAGAAAAAGTACGCAACGGATTGGAATAAAATTTTGGATTTATATTCGGAAAGTCATTTTTTATGAGTTTTTTTTTAATTAATAAAAAAGTTTTCATTAAAATTATTTAATTTGATATACTTTCCACAATTGCTTAACATTTTCTCCACAACTTTTCAGTATGTGTTTTTTTCACTGAATTGCTGGTTTCCTCTCAAATCTTGGACCCGTGTTTTACAAACTTTGGGTTACAAATCAGAAGATTTCTCGAACTGGAGTCAGTTTGGCAGCACGCAATATTCAGTTACCGGATATCTTTCGGATTTTTGGAATTCATTTGGTACGGGGGTGATACCGATCTTTTACAAATCGATTTTTCAATACTCTTTCGTGTAGGTGATGCAAATTTTGCAACAGCTTTTCATTGTTTTCTAAATAGTTTTTTTACTTCAACAAAATCTTCATTTTGTAAAATTTCACAAACGCCGGTTTCATTTATTTAAAATAATTGTTAAAATATCAAGCACACATCAATAAATACAGGGTGTTTTCAAAGTTGGGTCATTCATTTTAACAGCTTGTATAACTCGTCAAAAGAAGTTGATATTCCAAAAATCACCTATATAAAAGTTACAAAGCAAACGAGTTGTAGCAACGTTTATAAATAATAATTTTTTAAAAATTAGAAATATTCAGAGTAAGTAAAATGCAATATCAGTAGTGAACAAATAACGCTAAGTTTTTACATGGCAGTGCTCGGAAATATCGAAAACTGTGGGTAGTCAAATTATTGTTTATCTATTTAAATTTAAACATTTTTATTTTACCTACAACTTTTATATAGGTGATTTTTTGGTATATCAACTTCTTTTGACGAGTTCTAGAAGCTGTCAAAATAAAGGAATCTTCATCATTATAATAAATAGTCATGCGATCAATAAGTATATTGTTTCCTTCACATTTTGAATGTTTGAAAATAATATCCTTGTTTCCCCAGGACATACTAAACTGTTTTCCCAGGACTTACTAAACTAAAAAATTTTCAATCGGTATACAAAAGATTGTCAATAGCCGTAGTGTCCTTGCCTTGTCTTCTTGACAAGTGTGCAAAGTTTGGAATTAATCTGAAAATTTGAAGTCGGTTAAAATCGAATTCCAAGATTCCGGTACAAACATGCAAGTGAAGCTAATATGAAGCGTGTAAAAAGGAGAAGCTGAACTCTGAACAAGAAATTGAAACAATGACAAGACTTCAAGGTTTTGATAATGAATAAAAGCTGTTAGTGGCTGTAAATTCCACAAACTGTTTTGATATTTCACTTGATTAAATTCGCGTTTCACTGCATGCTTAGAACATGAAGATTTTTGCTCTGAGAATATAAAACACTCTTTAGAGTTATTTAGAAATAACTAAAAAAAAACTCGCCCATTCTAAGAGACCCAATACTATTTGAATCAATGAGGAAAAGAGTTTGTTTAGAATAAACTCTTTCCCTCATTGATTCATTCAGAATTAAAAATGAAATCTGTGTTATCGTCAAAACCTTGAAGCCTTGTACATTTTCATTTCTTCAATTTCCTGTTTAGCTTTATAGCTCCTTTTGCAGAGGTTATATCAAGATCTATTGTGTGTTGCGTTGGTTTTTTGTAGCGGTGTATTATGTACAGGGTGTTTCATTATCTTTGATAACATTTTAATCAGCTGTAACTATTTTGTTTTTGAAGGTATCGAAACGAAAACAAATAAAAAATACCATATTGTATAGTTTTAAAAATATTTAATAAAGAATATTATTTGGCATATCATACCTATCCTATATTTAACAGTTTGTGAGAAAATGGCGTCGAAACAGGTAACAGAGAAGTCTTTTTATATTGATAGGAAAGTGTACCATGAACAATAAAAACTGTTTACATTTTGGAATGTCGCCTTTGAAAATAATTTGACTATCGCAAAGTTGGTTTATTACTAGTCTTTACAGGGTTGAAAGAAATTACCAGAAATCTTTTAAATAATTCGATCGTTCTGGTAATTTTTCCAAACGCTGTATACATATGATTGTCAGGGTATGTGAACTATTTAATTTTTGCAAAATGTTAATTTCAACGTCATTTTCTCACAAACTGTTGAAGATAGGCATAATTGATATGCTTTATGAAATATACTGAGGTTTTTGAGAAGAATCGAAATATACAATAAAATATAGGACATTCCATTTAAAAAAATATAAGTTGGGAGTTAGGTTAATATCTCGGAAAAGCGTAGACTTTTTGTTTTATTTTTCAAACAGGAAAAAACTTACTGGATAAAACTATACAATATGGTTTGTATTCGTGGTTTCGTTTCGATACCTTCAAAGACAAAAAAGTTACAGTTGACTAAATTCGTTGTTTGAGTTTTATACAACGCTAAAATGTTATCAGAGATAAACACCCTGTACAAAACAACAGTAGGTTATGAAATTCAATTTTCACATTTAGTATTTCGAAAACAGAACTATTCAATTATAGTCACTATTAGAAATAACTTTTTCTGTCACACCTCTGTGCATTTGTCATATTAGAAAAAAAATATGACAAAATAAATAGATTTTGTTTTTGAGTGAAAATCATATGATCGGACCCTGACTGATAGATTACAAAATGATAACGATCATTATCACCGTGATCAGATGTGGTCAAGAGCATGAATGATGGTCCTTTTGCATCGAACGGTGCCATGTTGCCATTGCTCATGACCAGTCATGGTCAGCGCTTCTTAGACCCGAGGTCCGATTTTCAACTAATCAGCTGGTGATGTATAGGCTCTTAAGTAGTGAAGGGGATAGCAAAAAAGACGATGAAAGCGCGGTGTTATAAAACTAGTCTGATATTACCGCGCACCACATTCCAAAAATGAGCATTATTTAATTTTCAATACAAAAAAATTCCAGTGATTTTGAATGTTATAAACTAGCTGCTAAACATTCATATAATGTGATTAGACATTAACCAATCTCAACCATACAGGGTGCCACAGATTCGAGTGCATGCATGGGGTTCTCAGTTCTTATTAAGAGATACAGGGTCCATTGAATGGATGCAAAGTTGCTCATTTTTATGCTCAACAAAATGTCATTTTGACATTTGAAAAGTTCACACTACCGAAGATATTCGAAAAAAGCCGAAATTTCACAAAACGTTTATCATTATAGAGTTTATTCGAGAAGATATTTTAAAATGAATCGCACTTTCTTGTTGTCACTTTTTCTCCTCTACAGTATGGTGGTATCAAATTGAAAATCTAACGTTTCGTCTCTGAGCGGCCATCATCGAGTTATTTTTTTTAAATACGGACCTAAATTTTTTATTTTATTTTTAGTTATCTTTTGACATCCTCAATGCATTGAGGTATCGCATGCAACCGTCAAAAAAAAAACTCATCTGAAAAATAATACTAGAGAAAAAAATCCATCTTTATTCGACACGTTATTCTTATGAGAAGACCTGGCGTTCACAATAATTAACCCGGAACTTGCGTCAAATCTCAGTTTCATCTGACAGATGACGTATGGTAAATTATCCTTGTCCACGATTGTTCGACTTGTTATTGTTTATAATAACCTTAAACATTTGAAAGTGTTATGACTGTTATGGTCATCGAATAATAATACAACCATTTTTGTTTTTGTTTTCATAGCTTACAATTTTTTACCTTCGATTCGATTTAATAATACCATTTTTCCATCGTCTGACATAATTGGAAGATTGGTATCCGCATCTAGCATAAGATTGTGCGATTCTAACGACATAATATTCATTTTTTAATTAAATTATCACAAGCCCCAATGTATCAACGATCAGCCGAGTGATTTCTTGTTTATAGTTTTTGGTTAGGATCACACGTGAATTTGTTTGTACACACAACGCAGGCGCGACAAATCTTCACCAGCTAAAAAGTGGGTTGAAAAGTTTATCGCCCGGAGAATATTTACCCGAATTGTGAATGAGTTTGAATGTTACTGATTACTGATTACTGATTACTGAAGTACAGGCGCTACGAGTTTCGGGCTGTTGGCCCCGACACCGCAGCCTCTAGTTGGGCTTATTGTATCTTCTCTGTGCCTGTCTCTCAGTCGAAGAGCTCCATTGCCCGAATGAGGTTTATGACTCGTTCTACTATTTCCCTGTCCGTCCTTTGAGGAGTGGTTGTGAATTCCCCATGATCTCTTCTCCAGTACGCCAGCGCTTCACATTCGAATACAATGTGGGGGGCTGTTTCCTCCTCCTCGTTGCACAGCCTACATATGGGTTCCTCGTTGAAAAGACCCATGATATGCATGTGTTTCCTTAGAGTGCAGTGTCCAGTTAATATACCAGTATTTCTTTCCTAACCTGATTCCTGCTGAGTTTCAGTAGGCTTCCAGAAAATGATGATTCGATCTCGTCTGCCATCATTAATTTACTGTGTTTCAGACCTGGTGATTGGCACCATCTAGCTTTCTGTTGTTTTTTGGACCAACAGTTCAGCCAACCTCTCACAGAGGATTTTGTAATACCAATAGCAGGTTCTGGACCCAGAAGTGGTGTGTTTGCAGCTTTGCGTGCTAGTATATCCGCCCGCTCGTTCCCAGCTATCTCTGTGTGTCCTGGTATCCATCCAAGAGTGACATCGTTAGATACTCCCAGTGTGACAAGGTTTTGCTGACAGTCCATGACTTGTTTGGATTTGGTTTCCCGACAGGAGATGGTTTTGATTGCAGCTTGGCTGTCACTAAGGATAAGGATTTTCCTTCCTCTGTATCCTCTCCTGAGATTCTCTTGCACGCATACGTTTATTGCATGTACTACTGCCTGGAAAACTGTAGCGTACATCCCGAGTGGTTCACATGTTTCCCACTTTGGATTTTCACCTACGATTCCGGCACCAGTTCCCCGGCTTGTTTTGGAGCCGCCTGTGTACCATATTGCACCATTAGCCATCCGGAGTTGTTTCACCTTGTAATCTTCCCATATTAGCTTGGTCTTGGGAGACGTGCTAAAGTTGATATTTTTCAACATGATATCACTCCTCATTGTTACTAAGTGGTTCGTGATTGTGCTTGTTATCTTAGTGTGTCCTTGGGAGTTTGAGTGGCTCCAGTTCCCGGTGTTGCTAAGTCTATATGCTTCCATTTTGATATAGATATCTAAAGGAGGTAGGTTAAGCATGGCCTTCATGGCAAGTGTTGGAGTAGTTTTCATGGCTCCCGTTACACAGAGACATGCTAGCCTCTGAATTTTTGCAAGTTCCGTGACTGCTTGTCGCTGCTCGATTTTCGGCCACCAGACAACAGAGCTATAAGCAAGTGTGGGTCTTACTACGGTACAGTAGAGCCAGTGTACCATGCGCGGATTTATGCCCCAATTCTTTCCTATCGCTCTTTTTGTTGCCATTATTGTGGCTCTACCTCGATTCACTATTTTCTGTAGGTGTGAATTCCATGTGAGTTTGTCATCCAGGATTATGCCTAGGTATTTGACTTCTCTTACCACCTGCAGTTCTTGTCCAAAGAACATAGGTTTGAATAATTCCGCTGTCTTCCTCTTTCTCGTAAAGCTGACCAGGGAGGTTTTCTCAGGATCGACCTTCAGGTTCACCTTCCTGCACCAATCTTCTACGATTGTCAGAGTTGTCTGCATCAGTTCTGATATTGTCTTGGTGTGTTTGCCAGTGATAAGTATTGCTACGTCATCGGCATAGCCTTGGGCGTAGAAACCTTTGCTGTTTAACTCTACCAGTAGTTCATCTGCGACTAGGTTCCAGAGGAGAGGGGACAAGACTCCACTCCGCTGGGGGCAGCCTTTAGCTGCCTCTATAGTTACAGTTTTGTCAAGCATAGTTGCTTGACTTCTCCTACCTTTCAGCATGTTTCTTATCCACCTACAAACTGTGTCTTTAATTCCACGCCGATTGATTGCGGTGGTCATTGAATCGAAGGAGGTGTGATCAAATGCTCCTTCTATATCAAGGAATGCAGCTAGGGCAACTCCTTGGTTGTTCAGTGGTTGCTCTATTTTATGAACAAGTTCATGCAGAGCAGTGCCACATGATTTACCAGGTTGATAGGCATTTTGGTTTTTGTGTAGTGGCCTCTCCATCAGGGAGGTCTCCCTAATGTGCCTTTCAATCACTTTCTCCATCGTTTTGAGTAGAAACGACGAGAGATTTATTGGTCTGAATGCCTTGGGCTGAGAGCTATCTTTCCCGGGTTTCGGTATAGCGACCACTCGTGAGAGTTTCCATATTATGGGTATGTGTCCCGTTGCCAGGCTTGCTCTGAATAGTTGGCAAAGCATCGATATGAGTTGGGCTTCGCCCTGCTGCAGGTGTGCCCATTCGATTCTATTTGGTGTCACAATCTGTCGGTCTATGACCCAATCATCTCTTGATCCTCTCATCCGGAGGATCTCAGGAGATAGGGAGTTGGTTCCCTGTTGCGAGTTGATTATGGTCGAGTCTGGAAAGTGTGCCCTGATCAGTGTCTCAATGGTTTCTTCGCCATTTATCGTGTATTACCCATTTGGTTTCTTTAGTGTTTCCATTGGTGGAAGGGGATCTTTAGCTAGGATTCTCTGGAGGCGTGCGCCTTCCGAGGTTTTTTCGACCTCAGTGCAAAACTTCCTCCAGAAGTTCCTCTTAGTTTCCCTTACTTCTTTGTTGTATTTCGTCAGAGTATGGTGGTATTCATCCCATTCACCGGTTTTCTTGGCCACATTGGAGAGTGTGCGTGTTTCCCTTTTCATCTTGTCAAGTTTCTCGTTCCATTAGGTTGTGTCCATGCATGAAGAACGCCGGATTAGCGGACAGCTTTGATGGTATGAGTAAATTATGGTGTTTTGTAGTTGTTCCGCTACCACCTCAACATCAAATCTGTTACGCATACGTTCCTTGATCGCGCTCAACCCCGCCTCCAGCTCCTCCCGGTATTCAGTCCAGTTTGTTTTGCGTGGGTTGCGGTACATTTCTGACGGCTTGTCAATACTATTGATTTCCATCAGTATATACCTATGGTCCGACAGGGATGGTTCATCGGATACGCGCCACCGCTGGATATCGGGATTGATACGGGAGGTGGACAGATTGACATCAATAACTTCCCACCGTATGCGGTTTGTAAAAGTAGGCTTGTCGCCCTTGTTTAGAATCTCCAAATCATGGGTTATAATAAAATCCAATAAAGACTCACCTCTTTTGTTGATATCGCTGCTCCCCCAGATGGTGTGATGCGAGTTGGCGTCCATACCTATTATACACTGTAGGTTTCTCTGCCCACAGTGATTCACTAGTTTCTCCAGGTCTTCCGATGGTGGGGGTCTGGGTGCATCGTAGAGAAGGTAAACCGAGGCTATTATGATGTCCTTCTGGGTTCCTTGCTCTTTGTAGCTTAGTTGGACGGCTATTTGATCCCTGGAATTTAGTTCTTTAATATTGAGAGCCTGCACTCCGTTTCTTACGTATATGCAAGCTCTCACGTCACCTGTTGATTGCTCCTTGTGAAAGATCTTACCTCCAGTGTTTTCTAGACCGGCTATTTTTCCCTTCGTAATCCAGGGTTCTTGGATGACGGCCAGGTCTATGTTTTTCTTTGCCAGCTGTTGGCAAAGGGCAGCAGATGCTCCCTTACTGTGCTGAAGGTTTATTTGTATTACCCTCAGCATCGGGAGCCTCCTTCTTGAGAAGTCTGAAGGTTAGCTGCATTAACCCAAAGTAGGCCCGAAGATTCCGGTTTTGCAGCTCCTTCAGAGATCTGCTGTCTAGACCGACAATGAGTGTCATGCCCTCATTGTCCGTCTTGTGGCTGATTATTCTCCAGTCCTCGGTCTTCAGCCCCATGTTCTGGGTTTTGAGGATCTGGAGAGCTTGTGCCGGTTCCTTGATTCCCGCGGATTTTGTCGGTATCCAGACAGCAGCCCTCACGACTGGCACCACTCTGTGTGCCAGGCCAATCCGAAGACTGGTTCCCTCGTAGGGGCTGAAGCCTGGAACCACCCGCAGCAGCCAAGTCTTGGCAGCTTCATTGGCGCAAGTGATATAAATCACCCCACCTCTGGAGCTGCTGTTCTTGAACTGAGGACCAGTTCCGGGTTCGCATTTAAACACTTCCCGGAGTAGAGACTGTTGTAGGCCTCTACACTGCTCCTCAGTGAAGGTTTCATCCGGATATTTTTCGGGAGTGATGGCCATTCTAAGCCCGGCTAGGGTTTCGCTGTAAGTTTCCCCAGTTGATGTACTGGGTGTTACTTCAGCATCCCCCTGCCGTGACCTTTTATTGGCGCTTTTTTCTGGGGTTGGTGTGTTGCCCTCAGAGCGACCCCTTTTTGCAGAGGATTTGTTTGCAGGAGTCCTAGGTTTACCTGATGCTCCAGGCTCTGAGGCCCGAGCATCAGGTTTCCCAGTGTCTCTGAGCTATTCGGGAGGGTTCTATTCCCGGGATTCCTATTTGTCCTCGGTTTACGAGGCCGTATAGGCTCTCCCTTGGCTTTAGCCTTCTCGATCACAAGCTTTCTTCGCTGGGCTCCGGAAAGCTTTGCCATTTTGTTCAGGCTGATGTTGTCAACGCCTGTACTAATGGCAGATACACCGGCACCGGGGATTGCATCACGGCTTCCCTGGTTATCCGTGGTAGGTTTATGAGGAGTTACATCGAGGTTTGGTTGTTCCTCGGATGTCAGAACGTGTGATTGGCCCTCCCCAAAATCCGTGGGGCCAGCGTTGGCCACCGGCTTCCACCCGGTCGGAACCAACGGTGAGATTGCAACTCACTTGGGGTACAAAGGTTTGTCACACATCGTTCTAAGGTGCTGGTTTTGGTCCGCCCCGGGGTATTTTCCCGGTACCTCCCATATCTGGGAGGCATTCCCCTATCCGCCACCAATGTTACTCGGCGAGAATTGTGAACAGCCGGGAAAGGTCAGAGCGTCGCCGTGCGATCGCCCGACGATATTTGTGAACGCACCCCTGCACAACTAAACAAAACTTATTGACTGAAGCAAATTCGAAATAACATCCAATAACGATACATTCAATGAAATTAAATTAAATCCAAATATGACATGGAAAATAAAAAAATTACATATCAAAAACTGAATCAATCCTCACAAAAGTGTGAATAGGTGAATAACATTGAACTCCATACTACCTGAGAACGGACCCGCTTATTATTGAGAGTGAAGCAAGTAGAGATAGCGATTGTTACTGGTCCCTATCTCTTTCTAACTCATTGGCCTATATGCATATGGAGTAGAGAGAGATGGCGATAGCTACGGATACCTGTCTTTTTTCAACCCATTGGCCTATATATGGAGATAAATGACACACTTTACGATTCGTTGAAGACAACGACCGGGTCCTTTCCAGGTACGTAGTATGGAGTTCAATGGTGAATAATAATAATTGAAAATATTGAGGTTGCTACTCTACACACTCAGAAATCACCTCAATGCATCAAGGGAGAATCATAAGAGTCGCTAAGGAACATCCAAACTGTGATAGAAAAATGGGATCGGTAGGTGGAGCTTGTAGTAGCTGCAATATGGCGACGTAGACAGGGGCGAACCGGCCCACAGATAGAAATACTTCAGAATTGTTACTCTACATTTTAACTAACTAAACCCATTTGGACATGTTTTTTCCTGCAAATTATGAGAAATGGTAATTTTTATTAATCATTGTTATCGCCCCACACAACACACGATCGTTCAGAAATATTTATGAAATATGTCAAACCTTTCATATAAGTTACACTACAAAAGGTAGATGTCTGAAACATTTCCTTTACATATCATCTGCAATATTTCAAAAACGATATTTCAGTAACATTACTAAAGTTATATTTCAAAAAGGTTGATGCGTAATATTTCAGAACTCTTTCTGAAACGTTGGATTTTTTTTATGTACATTGAATATTATTGCACAAAAGGCAAGTAAATCAATACGTTCTTCAATTTTTTTGAACTACAAGAGTGCACATAACCGTTGTATGAGTAAAGGTTACTATACTCAAACATCGACATAACTCAAGAACTCCATGGTGTCGAGCATAGAGAAATTAAACTTTTTATATTTCTCTATGGTGTCGAGTATCGGGCAGATCGGGGTTGAATTGAATGCTATTTCCTTATTTCCTATTCCTATTTCCTATTTCGTTTCCATATTATAAAGCATTATGGCTGCCCTTGCATCAAGTCTCAAGTGTCAAAAGAGTCTTTCCAAGCAGACTTCAGCAAATAGGTATAACAAATATCACGTGATATTACATAAACAATGTCGATCCGTATCACGTGATTTTATACTTTCTGAAGGGATCAGGTAAATCGATCGAAGCCTCTACTATAACCACAAAAATATTTTGCTTTGCTTGCTGTTTTTGTCATTCCGTCACTCGTCACCATAGACTAATCTCGTCACTGTCTGTGTTTGAGTGTTGGTAAGAAAAGGACACTTTTGTGGGAAAAAACGCCATTGCCCTGTGATTGTGCCTCAAAATCAAATATATACTGTAGAAAGCGATACCATGATGAGCAATAAAGAGGTGAGTCTTTTCTATAGCATGAGTTAAAATCCCTTATTATCTATCATTTGTGTGCTAACAGTTTATCCGCTTTTGAATGGAAAAATGAGGTTATGAAGGTTTGGGTCAGTGCACCCTTGGGGCTCAAGAGAACGAGAACAGTAAGTTATTGTTTAAAATGTCAGGACAACCAATTTTGCTGTTATATATTTTGATTTCCAGAAAACGATGGAGACATGACATTTTTTAGTATGTATCCAAAACGTTTTTATGAAGGAAATTTCTATTATTTTATAATATTATATACATGAATTCATTGTTCAGTTGAGATGTTTTTTCACGTTTTCCATAAGTGATGATTTATTCTGTATTTTATTCAGAATACTGAGTTTTTTCATGACTATAAATTTTTATCTATATAAAAGGTATTGGGTGTTTGGCGAAGGGTTAGCCAAACTTGATGACCGTATAAATAGATCTCGGTATAGATAGATATTTTAATAATGGACCTGTGCCCTAATTGGGCCTTTCAATACGCCAAACTTGGTGGGAGTCTGCCCCTCCACCAAACACCCGGTATATTTTTATTCAATGATGTTTATATTTTTATTTATTAATAAATTACTCATAATATGTATCACGGAGTTTCATTTTTTTCCCGAAAACATAATTTTTTTTTTTTCTGGATTTATGCGTTCGTTATCCGGAAATCCTTCATTGGTCGAAATTTACTTTGAATCTCGATCAATTCAAACTGTTTTCAAAGGATAACAGAACCATAAGAATCCGACCTATAATTGGTATTATTAGCAATATGGATGAAATATTGCCAGAAAATCCTACTGAAACATTACACAGAAACGTCCATGAAACATTACACAGAAATGTCTGTGAAACATCACAAAATGCGACATTTTCACATATATATATGTTTCAGCAATATTACAAATATGTTTCAAAATATATAGGAAATATAGTAATCTTACAAAGTAGTAGGTATTTCTGAAATATTTCCGAAACTATACTGTGCTGTGTGGGGCAGCTCTAAATTCCTTTGTTTTATGGAGTATCCATTGGAATAAGTCATATCTATCTTCGAATTTTGTAAACATGGTAATTATAAATAATATGTCTACATATATTTTGATGATTGTCTTTGATTTAACATTAAATATATCATGAATAAGAAATTTTAGTGAAAAGTATTGAATAAGCTGGGGTACAGAATCATCCCAGTTAGTAGGTACCTACTTTACGAGGTATTGAGTCAGTCAGTATTACGAAGGTTAAGGGAAACAGTCTCTAAAAATCAATAATGGATGATAATACCGGTGAATGTCATCGAATAGAAGATTTCCATGCTAAATATGTACAAATGACGAATTTCGAGTTGAGGTAATGTAGTAGAGGGGGTGGCAAAAAAATAAAAATCGATGGAATCGCTGTGTTATCAAACGAGTCTGATGCAACTGCGTCCCATGTTATTTGTATTCCAAAAATGAGGATTATTTATTTTTTAATACAAAGAAATATCAGTGATTTTAAATAGTATAAACTAGCTGCTAAACATTCATATAATGTGATTGAACATTCACAAATCTCGACCATATAAATATTTCAGTAAACTCGACACAAATTTCTAATCCCGGTTCTGTTTTATGCTATACTATCCTATGATTCCAGTCGATTTCTTCTTATCGATAGCGTCTCTACTCGCACAACTTCCAGGGCACATGAAACCATAATTGAGAAATGTAACAACACACAAAAATCACAAAATAATCCTTACAACACAGCTAAAACCGTTCTACAAATGTGAACAAACACTTTGACAAAACGATCGCGGTAAGATGGGGAAAGTGATTCCATTGTAGTCACGTGATGTCGTCTCCACCCCTTTCTACCTCCATGCCTCAATGCCTCAAGGACGTCAAAAGATGGTTGGTTGGTAGTTAGGAATAATATGGCGCTGCTTCAAGGCAATTTGCCAGCGTGTGGTGAAATTGTGTTTTTGTTTTTGTCTCTGATACTTTCATAAGCCTATTTATATTTTAGCGGAAATTTCCAGCTGCATGTCATTCCCCATATTGATATCAGTAGTTTTCATTACAAGTTCAGATCCAATAATATATGTAATTCGTTTTCTTGAAGAAACATTATTGCTATTTTTATCAATAGTAAGAATTATTCATAAGAGTCGTCTCCATCATTTCTGCAAAAAAAACCTATCCTTCGCTTTTATACCTCCTGAAACTATTCTAGTCAACTGTATTCTATCATTTGTAGACAGATAAGGCCCACATGTACCGCATACAAATGTTTGCAAAAAGCTGCGCCTTATTGTCCTGCTATGCACTCATGGTTTTCATATCTATAAATACTTGGTCAAATTCATCACTTTTGGAGGAGTCAGTCATTCAATTCATCATCTGATATTTTATAATCAGCTAGTTTTTTGCTTTTGAAATGAATTTTTCAGAAGCAAAAAACTAGGTATTACCTTAAAATTAAAAAAAAAGTGAAAAAAAAGGAAGAAAAGGTACAGTGACTTTAGAGGAAGTATATGCCCAAGATGGGTTCTGAACCCAGGACCTTCTGCACGCTAAGCGAACATCAAACCACTGAGCCACCGGTGCCGGAAATATTCAAAATTCTGGGTACAGCACCTTGCCATTCTTGAATAGACCCTGTACAGTACCTTCAATTTAATTTGTCACACTTTCAAGAGGCTGTAAAATATTTATATTTTGAGCAAAAAGATCGAAGAAAAAAAGGAATTGTGATCGGTTTAAAGTGCTTTCTTGTCAAACCATACACTTGGAGTGGCAGTCTGCCCCACATTCTTACCATGAGATGGCGCCAGCCAAACCATGTCATCACTTATTGGGTAATAGATAGGTTGATTATATGTTACCAACATTCTGTCAAGTTACTAATTAAAATCATGAGATGGCGCCAGCCAAACCATGCTACCAGTGCAATTTCAGTCTTTGATGATGGAAAATGTCATTTTTGGAGTAGTAAAGTGATTTTTTTACAGTCTCTGATAAAATGTAAAGTGTCATTTACCGGACTGGTTTTGGGTATGATAAATGATACTTTACGGTACAGTATGAAATAAAATATAGCACACATGCCCTCTTGCTATCAGGGTGCCTCCGATTATGTCGTCACTATTGTTAACTTCTTTATTATTGAAGATACGAGGTCGTTTGAATGAGAGAATAAGTAGTAGTATTTTTTTCTGCTGATTAACGTGGTATTAACGAAAAAACAATCGAACACCGCGTTCTCGATTTATTTTCAAAAATGTACTTTTTCTAGATGGGACACCGTGTATATTCTTATTATTACCGATTGTCCACTCTTTCCTTAACATAAAAGGCTATGATGAATTTTGTCTTAGAACCAAAAATAACAGAGTTATGGCTTTTTTAATTTTTTGGAAATTTTGCCATGAAGTTTGAAATTTTGACAAAACAATACATATCTGTTGCCATACTTGATATTTTACTTATTATATCGTGCTCAACGTATTTTGTTTGTTAAGCTCGTTTTAAAACAATAAAATCATTGAATCTTGTTACTTTGAATTTTATACATTAGTCGAGGAAAATACGCATCCGTTATTTTTGGTTCCAGGAAAAAAATCATAATCACCTTTTATGTTCAGAAAAAAGTAGATGATCAATTATGATAAAAATATACACGGTGTCTCATTTGAAAAAAATACGTTTTTTGAAATGAATCGAGGGCGCATTGTTCAACTGTTTTTTTGTAAGCATAACGTTATTTTGCAGATATAATACTACTAGTTCTCTCATTTAAACGACCTCGTATCTTCAATAATATAGAAGTTAGCAATAGTGCCGACTTAATCAGAGGCACCATGTATACAATAGTTTAGAGGAAATTGGTATAAATCTGATTAAAATTGTAATTTACAGGCGTTTATTACTTCCAATGATTGTTATAGTTCTTGTTCTAAATATCTACTAAGAAATAGAAGATTTCATTACATTAAACATTAATGTAACATTAAACAATAATTCGAGTGCAACCATGACAATTATTGGAAACAAATGAATAAACTCGTGTACGAGCTCGTGTTGGTACCTATCTTGAAAAATTAAAATTTCAATCATATTTGTATTAATTTGCGTTAAACTAGTGAAAAGAAAGCCAGAAAACACATATCGTCGAAATAGCATTGGCCGACGTTACCAGTGATCGGCCTTCTGCGGCATGGGCCATGATTATCCGGGCCCATGCCAATTATCTACTGGTTTTTCGACAAACGGCTCAGTCGGCATGGCTCTCAGTCGAAACGTCTCAAAATGTCCATTGTCGGTTTGGTAACGCATCACCGACATCGGCAGAGCAATGAGCAATGCATCAAGCCATCAAGCACTTCATATTTATCGAACGATGAGAACGGTTTTGCCAGCTTGTGGAGCAGCTTTCGCATGCGCAGAACTCATCGGAGATCAGCACCAATCACCATGCACAAGCACAAATAGCAGTTGTACATTTGTGACGCCGCCATACCAACTTCGTTGCCGCCCTCGCGTTGGAAGCAAATTCTACTCCCGCGGCCCTTTTTCTAGACTGCAGCACGCTTCATGTCTATCAGAGGCGCCAGCCGTCTAGAGCGCCATAAAATGAGACAGTTGGTTGATTGCCTAGGAAACGCTAGTTAGAAAAACGTCACTCACCGTTCAGCTATTTTTAAAAGTTTAGTTAAAGCCGTTTTGTGTATTTAGCCTAAAATAAAACCCCTACGAGAACTTACTTTTCGTTTCAATCTGCAGACCGCATTTTCCCTCAACAGTGATAGTGTGAAACACGCTCGTTTCTAAAGTGGTGACCCCGAGTTAGTGCATTTTCGACAGGCGACACAACATGTCCACAGACTATCAAAACGCAGTTATCAACACGCCACCGATCCAAGCTGATGAGGTTGGAGCGGTCGGTGGTTACAAATTGCCTCTATTTTGGCGGTCAAATCCAGATTTGTGGCTCAGTTCCAAATACACCGAGTGGTTGCAGACAGCACGCGGTATTTTCTCACATTGACCGCATTGGATGTCGACACCATCAAAGATGTCTCGGACGTCGTTCGCTCGCCCCCAGAGTTGGACAAGTACAAAGTTCTCAGATGCGTTCTCTGGCCGGCTCGAGCGTAGTAGATGATGTCCTGCGCATCAAATGGTTGGACCTGCTGCCGACGCCGACTCGACGCATGCTTCTTCTCGTCAAGGAGCAGCCCTTGGAGGAGCTCGCAAAGTTCGCCGACGAGTTACAGGACACGGGGCCAGCAGTAATGGCGACATCTGTCGGACGTTCCAAGTCGCCCTCGCAGGGTTCTCTTCCACAGGCTACTGAGACTTTCACTACCCAGCTCGCCGCCCTACAACAGTCTGTGGCTCAACTCTCCTGCCTGGCTCGTATGAGCGAGCTCACTGGAGTTAATCACCAAGGCCGTTCATTCTCACGGGAGCCTCAACAGCAGAAAAGCCGGTATCTCAAGCCAGGTCCTGATCCGGTTTTTGGTTACTGCTGGTACCATTCCAAGTTTGGCGCAGGCGCGCGTCGGTGCATGCAACCCTGTTCCTACACCAACAAGTCGCCCATACTAGCCAGGAAAACTAGTTCCGCCGGTGGTGTCCACGGCGACCACCGCCGGCTCATGCTCGGAGACTCGACTTTTTGCAACGGATCGCAGGACAGGCTTGCGTCTTTTAGTGGATTCCGGGTCAGTATTGTCAATTCTGCCTCGTAGGTTCCTTCCCAGGTCAGCCAAGCAGAGCCTGGTTCTTCAAGCTGCCAATGGGTCGTCCATTGCTACCTTTGGAACGCACCGACTGACTTTGTACCGTGGTCTGCGTCGGCCTTTCCAATGGCTTTTTACCGTCGCCGACGTAAGCACCGCCATCCTAGGAGCCGACGCCATCAAATATCACGGCTTGGTCATCGACCTCCATGGCCGTCGCCTGCAGGTCCGCCTCACCAGTTTGTCCACCGCTTGCTCCGTCGGCCCAGCTCCAGCGCCCTTTTCGCCGTGCTTATCAGCAACTTTTGGACGAATTCACCAAGGTTGTGCTTCCACCAGGAGAAATGGCAGCAGTGAGCGACCTGCCAGTCTAGCATCAGATCGTCACGCATCGTCAGCCAGTTTTTGCTCGTCCTCGTCGACTCCTGGGGGAGCGCCTCGCAGCCGCTAAGAAGGAATTCGACTTCCTCCTCGACCGTGGCGTCATCTGCCCATCTTCTAGCCAGTGGGCCAGCCCCTTGTACATGGTGCCTAAAGCAGGGGGAGGTTGGCGCGCCACTCGTGATTACCGCCAGTTGAACACCTGCACTCGACCAGACCGTTACCCGCTGCCAATCATCGAAGACCTGCTCCAGGACGCCAAAGGTAACATTTTCAGCGTCATTGACCTCCACAGGGCCTTTTACCAAATACCGGTCGCTCCTGAGGATGTTCAGAAGACAGCCTTCACAACACCTTTCGGCCTATTCGAGTTCAGCTCAAACCATGCAGCGAACCATTAATCACGTCCTGCGTAAACTGGATTTCGTTCTTGTCGTTTCGTCCGACCACGACAGCCATCAACAACATCTGCGCCTGCTCCTCGAAGCATTGCGAGACGCTCGCCTATGCGTCAATTGGGACAAATGTCAGATCGCAAAGTCTCAGGAAATTTTCGCAGGTTTCCAGGTATCAGCCAGTGGTTTTTGCCCGCCCGAGCACGAGGTCAAGGCTATCGCAGAGTACCCAAAGCCACTTGACTCTTCCCAGCTCAGGCGTTTTATCGGAATGCTAAACTTCTACAGACGTTGCATCCCTCACGCAGCGTCTCTGCAGGCGCCTCTCACAGAGTTACTAAAGGGTTCCACCAAGAGGAATTCGAATCTCAGTTGGACCTCCAAGGCCGACGTCTCATTCGAGCGCTGCAAGAGCAGCATAGTTGCGGCAGCCACCTCTTCCTTTTTCTGTCTGCATCAGCCACTCGCTCTCCGCACTGACGCGTCCAACACCGCCGTAGGCGCAGCCCTAGACCAGCAACGTGTTGATGATACCTGGGTCCCTCTAGGGTTCTTCTCTCAGAAGCTTTCCGACACTGAGCAACGTTACTCCACCTACGACAGGGAACTCCTCGCCATCGTCGCCGCCATCAAGCACTTTCAGCGGATCTGGGAGGGCAGGTCATTCACGGTATACACAGACCACCGGCCGCTTACTTACGCTCTTTCTCAGCGCACGGATAAAGCATCGCCAAGACAAGGCCGTCACTTGGATTTCATCGCCCAATTCGACGTGGGTTTGGTCTACACGCCGGGCGATCAAAACGTCGTGGCCGACGCCCTCTCTCGAGTGGAAGTCGTTTCTCTACCTACCACACTAGACTCCACTACCATCAGTTCCGAACAGTCATTGGACGCGCAGCTGCCGCATCTCCTGGATTGCCCTCGCTACAAGTTCCACAAGTTGGACATTGAGGGTCGCCCGCTCTACTACGCAGAGCATGATGACGCCTTTCGGCCCTACCTGTCCGTCAAGCTGCGCCGCCATGCTTTTGACGCCGTCCATGGCCTTTCACATTCCAGTAGCCGTTCTTCAGCCAAGCGTCTGGCCGAGAAATATTTCTGGCCCAGTCTCCGCAAAGATGCCACGCTCTGGGCCAAACAGTGCATCCTTTGTCAGCGTGCCAAGGTTCATCGTCACAACCGTGCAGAGTTGGGCAATATCACCACCCCCGAAAGCCGCTTTGATCACATCCATCAAGTTACCCATGAGCGAAGGATTCGAGCACTGCCTTACCATTGTCGACCGCTACACCCGTTGGCCTCAGGCAATTCCTGTAAAGGACATGAAGGCGTCAACAGTCGCTCGCGCCCTTATTGAGAGTTGGATCAGTTTTTTTGAAACGCCGCTCTACATAACTGCAGATCAGGGTGCCCAGTTCGAGTCCAGTCTTGTCGGCCAGCTCGGCCGTCTCTTGGGCGCCAAGCATGTGCGTACTACGCCTTATCATCCACAGGCGAACGGGATGGTGGAGAGGATGCACCGCACCCTGAAGTCCGCTCTGAAATGCATTCCAGAGGTACCGTGGACCCGCTCGCTTCCCTTGGTGCTCCTAGGTTTGCGCACCACCTTTAATCAAGAGCTCCAGGCCTCACCAGCTGAAATGGTTTTCGGCACTTCCCTGAGAATCCCAGGGGAATTCGTCGAGCCATCCACCCAGCCAGTTCCACTTCCTGAGGATTTCGTCGCTGAGCTTAGGCGCGTGTTTGCTGCCATCCGCTCTGTTCCTCCTGCCAGGCACGTTTCACACAAACCTTTCATTTTCAGAGACTTGAACTCCTGTGACTGGGTTTTTCGGCGTGTTGACGCGGTTCGCAAGCCTTTGCAACCGCCTTACACCGGTCCACACAGAGTCATCAAGCGTTTGAACAACCTCGACTTTGTCATTGACGTTAATGGGGTCGTAAAAACGTTCTCCACAAGCCAATTGAAGCCAGCCTACCTCGCTCAAGCCGACTTGGACCGTTTGGCAACCTCAAACTCTCAGTTGACGCCGCAGCTTCGAGAACAGTCGCAGCAACCACAATCTCCTCTTATTCCATTGCCTTCATCATCTTAACAGCCCTCACAGCTGCAGCTTTCGTCCCCTCTGTCTCCTCAACCAGCCATTGGACAACGCACAGTCAAGAGAGTTACCTTTTCGCTCCCTTCGCCTCCCGCGAAGGTCACTGGGGAGGGAATAGCTGTGGCGCCGCCATATCACTTCGTTTCCGCCCTCGCGTAGGAAGCAAATTCTACTCCCGCGGCCCTTTTTCTAGACTGCAGCTCGCTTCATGTCTATCAGAGGCGCAAGCCGTCTAGAGCGCCATAAAATGAGACAGTTGGTTGATCGCCTAGGAAACGCTAGTTAGAAAAACGTCACTCACCGTTCAGCTATTTTTAAAAGTTTAGTTGAAGCCGTTTTGTGTATTTAGCCTAAAATAAAACCCCTCCGAGAACTTACTTCTCGTTTCATTCTGCAGACCGCATTTTCCCTCAACAGTGATAGTGTGAAACACGCTCGTTTCTAAACATTGCACATCGGTTCGGTATGGGATGTTATTTTTTCTAGTGTTGAAACAAAAGCTTCTGATTTGGCGCTGGTTAGCCATTTTGAATCCTATTCATTTTGGGTAATTTCGACTAGCATTATACTTGTGGACTGGTGTGCTTCTGTGTTCGTATTTTAAGGTAAGTTGTGTTTTATCATGTAATTAAGTAGATATACGGTGGAATTCATAGTCGCCATGCAATTATTTGATAAATATTGTCGATTCAATTGAGGTTTTGTTTCATTGTCAAGGCTTTTCTGCGGTCACGTCACAGTATTTGACATTTGGTAGTAGGTATATGTCGTGGATTGATCGCTCCACATGTGACATTTGTCAAATTGATCCGAAAGACCATCGAGATAAAATTTCTACCTCCATGCGAAAGACCCTCGTCCAGACGTACGTGATTTTTTTTTCAATGTGTAAGAGAGAGACGGAAAAGTATGACTTAACCGCAGGAAAGCCATGAACAGACTATACATATAAGTTAATCACAATAACGAAGTACATACATTGTTTGTCATAATAAAGAACATAGCAAATGCCAAACAACTTTCGATCTACGTCATAAAGCACGTTGTTATGAAGTTTGCTGGTGGCCAAATTTGGTCACCTGCAAATCACATTATAACTTGCTTGGTGGCAATTATGAGTTGATTCGAAAGTTGTTTGGCATTTGCTATATTATTGGATTTTTTTTGCCCGCATGCATATTCAATATTGCTGTAACTTTGAAACGAATGAAGTGTTTTTGTCGAGTGTTTTAGCTTAGCATTTTGAAGATCTAGTTTCGTACATTGGACAGACGTTTGTGAACTTTGTGTGAGATGAGGTTTTCTATGATATACAGGGTGCGGAAGAAAGTGATGCAATACCAAATTTATACCACAGAGGGGTCTAGCTAAGACAAGTACTTAAGGATCTGTTTGGTATTTTTCTGATAACTCTTCTGAAATAAAAGATAATCAATCTTTCTTCCAATTTGTATAATGCTATATTTTTTTTAAATTTGCGGATTTAACTCAAATTAACTTGAAATTCAAAAGAAAAAAGAAGATTTATCGATGAGCGGTAGTATACAGGGTCACTTAAAAAACCGAAAAATGATAATAATAATTATAATTGAGTCTATTTTTTTTTGGTATTGCGAAATCAATAAGTTATAAACTTGATGGAGTAAACTTTCTTATCAAAAAGATATTTTGTTGGTACATATCCGTTATATCAATTTCGCGATTCATTAAAAAATTGTTTGTCGTATTTTTTAGGGGCCCTGTATATTGCAGCATAAGTTAAATCATCTTTTTTCTTTTGAATTATCTCAAAAGTATCGTATATCCTGAAATTTTGAAGCTAAACCCTTCTCAAAAAAACATCGCAGAATACGAATTGGAATAAAAAATGATCAAGAATGTTATATCTCAGAATAAGATTTATGCGAAAAAAAACAACAACATCACGAGGTATAATATGTAATCTTAGCTATATCCTTCAGGTATAAATTAGGTGAAAAACAAACCAGAGAAGCAGAAGTTATGAGTAGGAATCTAACAGTTTTTATTTGTTATTACAGTGTACGTAGAAATACCAATTCCAAAAATAGCACGATTGAAGATATTGAGATGCTCATCAAATCTTGGCAACGCAATAATGCTGCATAGGTATAGATATCTGGAGGCAGCTGCTTTATATGAATTCTTGGAAAAAATGGAGTGTACAAAATAATCGAGTGTACTTCATGTTAATTTTCCCCAAAAATATTAGGTCATTTTCATTTTCAAAGCTTTGATTTTGAAATAAATCAAGCAGAGTTATTACATTTATGTTTATGTGTGTTATTTGTGTTGATGCGATAACTTATGGCTGTGGAATAATTACCATGTATGTAATATTTATGTATGTTTAAAAAAGGTTTATTCTTGTATTATTTCTAGGTACAATATCTAAATTTTTGTGACTCTTTTGAATTTTTATATGTTCAAATATGGTCTGATGTCCACAATTTGATGGAACTTTGATCCTGCATCAGTGATGGTGCATTTGAGAACTTCAATCCATTTGGCAAACTGACCTTCTGGCGATTTTTCCCAAAAATGTGTTAAGGGCCCTATTGTCTCGTTTAAAAAAAGCAATAAAAATGAAACATTTTTCTTTGTATAGGTTTTGATAAAAATGATTAGCACCATTCGAAAGGGGGACAATATTTTTGTACTTCCTGAAAAAGTCACAATAAAGAATCAGCTATGAAATTTTAAAATTGTCAAAAATCAGTCATTTTTGTCAAGTTTTCGTAGCTAGACTATACTTTGTTCAATTATTATTGTGAAATTTTCAAGAAGTACATACATTTTGCCCCTCTTTCGAATAGCGCTAGCCATTTTTATCGAAAATTACACAGAAAAAAAACTTGATTCTCAACTCTTTTTTAAACGTTACAAAATGGCACTTGACCAACAAATGGATTGAAGTTCTTAAATGCACCATTACTTCCTTGATCACTGATGCAGGATCAAAGTTTCATCAAATTTTAAACTTGCTATTTACCTGACCATTAGTGTACTTACATATGTTTTACTTTTAATATGTTGAATAAAGCCTTATTGTTTATATTTTACATATCGTACCTTAGGTGCAACTAGGGCACATTATCAAAGAAGATACATATAGAAAGATGTGCCCATAGAAAAGTGAACATAATATTTTAATCACTATTCTATGGATGTGCCCATAGAAAAGTGAATATAATATATTTTAATCACTTTTCTATGGATGTGTCCTTGTTGCACCGAAAGTGCGATATTTGTGTTTTAATTCTGACCAAAACATAAAAAAATCTTTTTAGACGATCTTTCGTTTATGGCTCAACGTCGAAATTACTAAGGCTATTGCTTGTTCATTGCCATTTTCATAAATGTATCACAAGCTAAACTTTATCATAAATTAATAGAAAATATGCTTTGCCATTTAATTATTATAGTCTCACCGCCGATGCATGCTTACGCCTCGCATCGACGCGGAGCTGTGGTCGGATATGCATTGGCCCGTGGCGCGGCTCTCGGCCGGCGGGACATATATATACGGTTCTGCCAGATGCCGGCTGTCGCTCACTCCAGACCACCTCATCCTCAATGAGGTGGAGATACCCTGGAGCAACGCGGTCAAGTATCTTGGCGTCATTATTGACAAAGGGATGACTTGGCAAAAGCAGATCTCAGAGAACGTCCGAAAGGGACGAGCCGCTATGGGTTCACTACAGTGCCTCATGAACAGTAAGAGCGTTTTATCAGTTCGTGGAAAGATCTTATTGATCAAGACCGTCTTGAGGCCGATCCTGACTTACGGATCAGCCTCATGGAGATACGCGGCAGAAGCACACTTAACTCGTGTTCAAACAACGGAGAATATTTATCTCCGTAGAGCAGTCGGCGCTCCATTGTCTGTCCGAACGGAAACGATCAGACAGGCACTGGAGTGGCAAACGGTACGCCAATTCATGAGAGTCAAGGCCGCGAAAACCTTTGATCTCGCTGAAACACACGAAGACCCCGCACTCAGAGCGCTGGTGGATTACGATCCATCAGAGCTCTTAGTGCGGCCGCGACAGAGACCAAGAAACCAACTCTAGTTGGAGGTTATTTCTTTACTTTTACCTGGGAGATGCACTAGCTAGGGCGACCGCACAATCAGAGATAATAAACGCACCAAGGCGCTAGACCTAAGTTAGGACGAAATCCGTCTCGTACGCGATTAACTGCTGGTAGAGGCTTCCAGCTTGCTCGTATTTTTATTTTCTTTTTCTTTTTATTTCGTAGCCTTTAGATGCGACACATGGGTAGGACCGGTTTTTGGCGCTCCTACCCATGATAGAGATGCCTTCGGAAGGTAACCCGGTACCAAAGAGTCAATAAACTGTAAGAAGATTGGAACACTAAAGGGATTATCCCTGACGTTCTAATGCGTGGGTGGAGTTTAGTGGGCGAACCCCACACTACCCTATGGTCTCGGATCATAGGGTGTCTGGTTTCAGATTCTCCACCCTTGGGCCGGATCCCATGAAAAAAAAAAAAAAAACGGCTATCGCCGTTGGGCCGATGATACCAAAAAGCATCGGCCGATGTAAAAAACGCGCGTTTGTGTTTGCGGAGAGGGCAGGTGTGCTATATTCTCGTGATCAGAAAAAAGACTCCTTTCTTAATATGTGATGATAAATATGGTGTGCCATTCAAATAAAAGTAGGTCATGTCAATAATTTTGACATTTGACAGTTTACAAAATGGGCGTGTTTTTTTTCCACCGAAATCTAATGTTGTTTTCCACCAAAAAATCACTGTTGACCTCAGCTGATCACATCATGTGAAGTTTTTTGGAAACAGCACATATACACCCCACTCCACATAAAAGAACGCTTTGGTGGATCAAGTGGAACAAACATCTTATTATAATCTTATTATAACCTCTGACTTTCTTTTGATACGCGTGCATTCTGATAAACCTGCACATCCTCCAACAACAATCTATTGTGGACAGTGGAATATATTTTCAGGTTATATAGCTCTATCAACAATCAACCAATAAATCACATAAAATCTTTGGTGGGACTTGATGGCATCAGATTTTCACCAAATGGAATCCACCAGTAATTTAAAAACGTGGTGTGGCGGGCCATCACACTTCCACGACGAATAAAAAAACGCTTTGGTCGCATCATGTTTTCACCTGGTGAAAAAAAACGCCCAACATTGGACTGAATAGCACAAAACTTCACTATTTTTTTTTTGTTCGACCTTTTAGCTGAAAAAATAAATATTTCGCAGCCTTTTGAAAGTGTGATAAATTAAATCAAAAACACTGTACATACCTCATTATTTTCGCCCAATAGGGAATACCTAAACAGATTTCGCTCTAATGAAGTGCTTGGAATGGGTACTAAATCTACCCGAACATGGAATCGCAACGGCAGATCAAAAAAAGCGCTGTTATGTCATTCAAGCCTATTTAACTTGAGATGAAAAAGCCAAATAGTTGACAAATCATGTTATTCTTGTTTCACTTTTTTTTCTCACTTGAAAATATAAGGAAGATTTTACATTTCACCTGATAACTTGTTCATGGAAGAAGAGACCGGACTTGCCACTGTTCTCTCTAAGCAGATCATACATAGACATCAGACATAACACGAGTTCTCTGAAAACACCTCCCATAATAAATAAACTCGTGCATCCAGTAACAAATTATTTGAGCCTTTCATAAATTTACAGACAATTAGAGATTAAAATCGAGGAGAAAACGATCCAAAATATTGTCAGATTACTGAAACACAAAATAAATACAATGAATAGCAACCAAACGGGATATATACATAGTGAGTGAGTTTGAATGAATGTTCTGCATGTATTGACACCTCTTTTTAACTAGATTTTGATCAATTCAAGTCCGAAATGGTACAAATTCAAGAAAAAACTCTGCAGCTGAAAAAAAAATTGAAAGCCGATTTAACGATTCTAAGAAGTAAAGAAAACGACTTGAGTGATGAGCTAGATTTCTTCTTTAATACAAAAATAGGAGAGTGGAGTAGATTTTCGAACGTTACTGGGTTTGAATATGTTCCTCCTAAAGTGAGAACCAAAATTTCTGAACAAAATGGGGTGAGTTAACTTTTTAAAAGTAAACATGTATGAGAGCCACCAATCGCAGGAAGTTAAGCGCTTTTTTGACTTTATTCATCAAAGTCGAGGGCATGAGAATGGATGGCGAGAAGAAGATCACATGTTGTTTCTAAACTTGAGAAAGAAATACAGTGAGGTTGATGATCTAGCTTGTGAACTTCACGATATTCTGCCAGGTGGGTACTTTTGTCAATATTATTTCTTGAATTGCCATTTTAATCAATTCCAGATATATCGATCGACCAAATAAAATCTCATGAAAAATGGTATAAGGAATACCTCATTTTGCGCTCCAGAAAAAAAAACGCGATAGAGATTTGGAAACGAAGCCAAGAGAAAAACAATCTAGAGCCTATGGTGGACAAACAAAAGAATGCTAGAAGTCGAAAGGTAGATACCAGTAAATTGAAAGAGCAAGTTATTCAGTGGAAGGTAAGGAGAAAATTAATGACTGACGGAGTTACAGTGGGCGCTAAATTTACATTTTATATAATATGAAAATGATAAATATTAGAAATCCATAAAGAAAATGTACAAAATTACTAAAAGTGTCAAAACTGATCTTCCCCAAACTTTTTTCAACTTCTACGGCTACTTATTATAGAATATGTGTATGTTGTGACTTGTCGATGTCAATATTTTTTTTGCTTTGATACTTTACAATAATGAAGAAAAGAACTTTACAATAATAGACCTGAGCGACATACATTTCAAATCAAATCAAATCAAATATGCTTTACTGACACAGAAAATTTTAAATAGATTTTATGGACAAAGCGAATACAAAATGGTAGAGTAAAAACAGTACAAAACAATAATAGTACACATTACGTGAAGTAATAAGAAAATACTAATATTTTTTCAAATTTTGTAATTTCAAATGGAAATTGCTCATAGACAAGAACGGGATCGCCATATAGTGTAACTCAGTACATCATTTGATTAATTATTTGGGAACGGGAATAAATAACTATACTCGTTCGTAAAGCTCGATCTATACAGGGTGTCCGGAAATTACGCGTCAGGATTTTTGTGGGCGATTCTACATGAAAAATTAATGCAACAAACTTCTATACAATTTTTTCAAAAACTTCAAACATTTTTTCAAAGTACGAATCTTTAATTATTTAAGGTACGGTTAATGTTCAAAGTCGTTTTTCTCGGAAACCGTTAATTCTACGATGATGCAACACGAGCACCTTTTTAAAAAATATTTTGATGCTCTTTACTAATTTGACATCCAAATTTATAAAAAGATCAAAACAAAAAAGTTCTAAGTAATTTTCCTAAGGTGAAGGACAGCTTCAGCCTTTTGTCATTGACGACTAGCGTCAAATTAATAGGGTGAATACAAAGAAACACTAGTGACATGCATGCAAAATTTGGCGAAAATCATTACACTAGAAAAAAAGTTAAGAAAAAAAAAATATTTTTTAACACCCTGTATCTTCCTTAATTTTGAGTTTTTGAAAAAATTGTATAGAAGTTTGTTGCATTAATTTTTCATGTAGAATCGCCCACCAAAATCCTGACGCGTAATTTCCGGACACCCTGTATTCTTGATCTAGTTAAGTTACAATGAATTGATGACCCCTAATGTTTATTGAACATGTTATCATAATATGTTGTTACATAAATGCATATTCTGCTTACTCTACTAACAAGTACCAAGTCTTGACAAACCTTACAATATAATTGATATACAGGGTTTCCCAATATATTTCATCCTAAGCTATTTTCCTACTCTATGATTATGCTTATACTACAATAAACATTGACACACTTCTAGTTATACTATGATGACAAGTCAGTTTAAAAATATCATAGCAAAATCAACAATAGCCCAGTTTATACGATAACTCGTTTAGTTCGGTCCGATAGGACCAAGTGGGTGGAGATAGTACGGTAGGACCAATGCTTTCTTCTCGCCCGTTTACACCGTCTTGCAACGCGTGAACTAAATGAGTACGCGCGCAATTCGTCAAATGTCAAAAACAAGTCGAAGTTATTTATCAACACAAATTCGTAACCAAAAAAAACATACGTAAGTACGCCCAGATTGCCTTAGAACTCAGAACCAACAAAATCACAACACATGAACAGACAACATAACCTCATAATTTTGATTGAGATCGCACCAAATCCGGACCAAATTTCGTTCGGTACACCTGCTGGCGAATACCGAACCAAGAGCGGACCAGCTCAGTCCGCAACTGTTTACACCATTCGAACCAAATATTTGGTTCTGATTTAGTTCGAATTTAGTACTTGGTCCGCGAACCAAGTTGTTGCGAATTGCTCTCTTTTGCGACTTGAAAATGCTATGAATTTTTTTGATGGTACAGCAGCCCCAGAAAGAAGGGCCGTAGCGGAGGTTAGATTCAAATAAAGAGAAGTGAGTATTTGAGTCTGGCCGTGGATATATTCAGATTTTTTGAAACTGAACGAATTGCGAAGCAAGCCGAAGAGAGCTGTTTTGACGAGTCGATATGAACGGACTACTTGCGATTGGCATTTATATTTAAAGCCAGCAATTTTACCGACTCAACGTATTTGATGTTTCTGTCATGAAGCAGTAATGGTTGTAAGACCAAGATTTGATTGTGACAAGATCTTTGGAAATTATAGTGCAGGGACAAGGAATCAGATTCATTCCATGTAATGCTGGTATCGTCAGCAAATAGGGCAACTCTACCGTTGATTTTCAGGTAGGCGATGTCATTGATGTATAACAGACAAAGAATGGGCCCTAGAACAGAACCTTGCGGAACGCCACTAGTAATTAATTTACAATCGGAATCAGAACCAGTTGCCCTCACAATTTGTTGCCTATTTTCAAGATAAGATTTGAACCAGATCTAAGAAACACCACGGATCCCATAAAACTCTAGCTTTTTAAAGAAAATGTCATGACACACACAGTCAAATGCTTTTGCATAGTCACAGAAGACTGAAGCGGTGGAGCGTTTGCTATTCAGGGATGAGTAAATATCATCAAGTATAGAGAACATTGCGTCGTTGGTGCACTTGTTTGGTGAAAAACCAAATTGATCCGGGGATGATATGTCATGTTTGGCGAGAAATGGCATGAGACGATTTTTTAGTAACTTTTCAATAATTTTTGACAGCAACAGGTAGCAAATCAATTGGACGATAATTACTAGAGTTTGATTTTTCACCTCTTTTATTAGGAGGAATAATGATTGCCGTTTTGATGCATTTTGGAAAACTCCTCTCATGAAAGATTCATTTATCAAGGTTGTTAGGGCATCCAAACCTGGAGGTGGCAGGTTCAGGAATATTTTAATTGATAGATTATCAGTGCTACAAGAAGATTCACTTTTTATTCTGTTTATTACTTGTAGTAGTTCAAGGTAGGTTAAAGGATGTAGAAAAATGCTATGAGAAACTTTTTTTAGAACGTGGAAGAAACGATAGAGGGTCAAGACCTGGTAAAATCACAGAAGTAACGTTCATGCTAAAGTTGATAAAGTATTCGTTTGAGTCGTTTGGTTCTGGCATACTTTGATTCACGGAATTTACTTTGCCTCTTAGATCATTAATAATGGATCAGGTTTCTTTGGAACCATTTTCAAGCCCTTGATAGACGACTTTGATAATAAAGTTTCTTCACTAACCTTCGTAGTTTTAGGTAAATCCTCCTATAATTCGTGATAAACTCAAGAACATGGATGGAGTCGGTGAATTTCCAGATATACAAGAGAGAATGCATGCATGTTCTTTGCAGAAATGCGTAACCCTTTCGTGGTCCAAGGTTTATGTATTTGGATTTTATTCTCCTGAGTGGAAATACTTTATGGAAACCACATGTAATTCTGTTTAGAAAATCTTTGAAGTTGAAAGTCAGATCATCTGATTCAAAATTCCTATTCGTGTTCAAACAAAGATTGTAAAATGAAGTAAAATTAGATTCTGAGAAGATTCTACATTCTACACAAGTGGTGAGTTCTCTTCAGGTGCCTGCGAGAAATATTAAATTTAGAAATTACTGCTTCATGATCAGATAGACCAGCGCTAGATACTGATGAATTGACTTCGGATGAGGGAAAGTCAGACGCTACAAAATAAATAATAGAGAAAGGAATTCCTTGTTGGTGATGCTACATGCATTGAAAGACCTAAAGAATGGGCAACAGAAGCAGCAGCAGTAGTAGTAGTCAATATTAAAATCCCCGCACAAAATGTTCCTACCCTTCACCGGTTAGCTGTCTAGCAAGTTCAGCAGGTTGTTGAAAAACAGTTGCACATTGATATTTGCAAATGACGTGAAGAACAAAATTATTACTGATGTAGACTATGGAAAACTCGAAGAAGTTGTCCGCGAGCAGATAGTCGTACTTGTGTATTGGAAGGAAGTCATCACTCAAGGATAAAATCAGTGTTCCTTCATGAGGTGAGTTTTTTCAATTATATCTGGCTATTGTGGAATACTTTTCAATATAAAGAGGTTCGTTCAATTTTAGCCAGTGTTTCCTAACCGCAACTAGCCCTAATTCTTCCAAAAACAAGCACAACTCATTAGTTATGTTTCTCAATAAGGCAATGTTGATAAGAACCATGCTGAACCTGGCGTCAAGATTAGAGGAATCTAGTCGCTCATAGCACGTCATATCACTCAAAACTTTTTCTTCGAGGAGCCACCGCAAAATCATTTTTGGTGACTCTCACTGGACTTCTGTTGTGTTTTTACCAAACACAAACTAAAAAAACCTAACCCAATCTTACCCCAACTGTTGGATTTATCGAAACAAAAGTAGTATACCTGCCTTTTCACGTCAAAAGGTGAGGAGAATACAAATACTCACTCAAAAGTCGCGTATAAAAATGCTGGGACCATTCAAATCAAAGTATATAGCCTCGTTTGGACTCCTAGAGAATGCGAAAAAACAATTGGCAAATTTTTATTCCTCATCCCGTTAGGCCCGAAATTCGGAATTTCGTCAAAAAATTATAAGCGTGGCGAAAGATATTGCAGAAAAACTGGATATAAAATTTAACTTGAACACTCAGTGTTTGTTAATAATCAATTTTCGAAAAAAACGTTATAGGAAAAGGTAGCATTGATTTTCGGTCTTGAATTCTCTCCTGATTTGTGGGTGTCTCAAAAAGAATGTGACATAAAATAAAATAATTATTTTCTTGAGTTTTGAATTGCATTGCTAATTATTGTTATCTCTTCACCATTTTATGGTAGATTTTCTGAAGAAGGGAAAAATTTCTCCGAAAGCTTAAAAATTGAATAAAGAAGACTTGAAGTAGCCTTCCTCGTATTATTGACTGCCTCCCACGAGCTCCTGTTACATTAACATAAAATAACAGTAGATTTGTGAACCCGGCAGTTGTACTGACAGGCAATTATTGTACTATCGAGGAAATGTCCTCCTCATGTTGCTGGTTGTTTGCCTTTTTCTCCTGCGTTCATGACCCAAATCCGGTCAGCGTCGATTGTCCTGAAATGCATTTGTACTTATATTACCCATGGTTGAATCAATTAACCTTGCCTACTACCGCAGGCAAATGTTCTAAAAATATACTACGTCACCGGGTTTTGTTGTCAAGCCTAATTATGGTGTAGTAGGCTATTATTACTCATGTTTCGAAATATTTAACTAAAATCACGTTATTGATGATTTAAAAACCTTATTCATAGTACGTGGTCAGGTCACGTCATATCAATTAATCAAACAGATTAGTTAGGAACTACTAAGTAGAAACACATAAAACAAATTTTGAAAAGCACGTTCCATTTCGTGACAGAAAAAAAAAACTGTAGCAACAATAGTTGCTTTTTATTTGCATACTGGATAAGTTCACTTTTGAATGAATTGACCAAAAATGATCTGATCCAAAAACCATCAAATGAAACTGCATTAAGCGTTTTCATGGAGTATGGTATCATGAGACCATTCCAGTTTGGTCTGTCATCAATGTCACTTGCAGCTCGCCGATTGGCTGAAACCAAAGTTTACTATTTATTATTAGTAAACTTTGGCTGAAAGTGACGTTAATGACAGACCAAACTAGAATGGTCTCATGATACCATACTCCATGAAAACGCTCATTGTGATTCTGTCATTTGTTTCGGATCACGTCAGCATCAGTGTCATCATTTTTAGTCAAAAAAAGTTCTTTCCTTCAGAATTTTGGATTAAAGGCAAACATTTTATATTTATATGTGGTTTGAGGGTTAGGCTGATGCGAAATTCACGCCTTGTATTCGTCAAAACAACCCCCACCTTTTACACCTGACCAGTTCACTTAAGTGATCAAAATTTGCGGGTGGTACAGTTAGGGGCAAAGGGGGAAGTGAGAGGATCACTTACAAATCAGATCAGATTGAAAATAAAACATTCTTAATGTCAAATTCTAGTGATCTGGGTCAAATCGACCTGATCATAGTCACTTGGTACTTCTGATAGAAAGCAATATGCTGAATATAACTCGTGAATCTGGCAGGTGGTTTCGATGCCGTCCTATTGCTGATAATGGGTTCAGATTCACGCTCGGGTTCAGGGTTGTCCGTCATTTGTTCAATATTTCCATGTTCGGGTTCAGTGTTGTCCGTCACTTGTTCAATCTTTCCATATTTATTTTCACTGACATTATTCTCTTCGTTTTCATAATTGATGCATTTTTCTCCTCCAGTCTCATCCTGTGTTGTTCCCTCATGGTATACTGTATCATTCTCATCAAATCTAACATCCCTTGATATAATGATTTCGTCTGTTTGACGAATCCATAGTCGATATCCGTTTGTGCTATATCCCACCATTCGGACTGGTACTGCTCTAGATTCCAATTTGTCACCTGACTTTGGCATTTTCACTGCCCATGCCTTACTTCCAAAGATCTTCAATTTACTCAAATCGGTTTTGCCATAGTAGGCACTAACTGGTGTTCTACCACCACCTAAGGTAACTGTTGGACATCTATTCAGTTGATAGGCTGCACTTCTAATAGCTTTTTCCCATAGATCTTTTGGTAATTTGGTTTCGGTGAACATTGATCTAACTTTATCAAGAAGTGTTCTATTGGCTCTTTCACTCACGCCGTTTTGCTGAGGTGTGTATGGAAGTGTGTACTCACAAATTATTCACTTCTGTTTGCAGAATTTTTTAAATTCAACACTACCTGTGAATTCACCACCATTGTCCATTCGTATCCTTGACACAGAGTAACCTTTTGTTTTCAACTCCCTAATGTGATTCATTAGATTGTTCTGGGCTTCAGACTTTCTTTTTAATAGGTAAACTATGATAAAATTAGAGTTATCATCAATAATGGTTCCATAATACTTTTCACCATCACTTGTAGAAGTTCGAATAGGTCCACCAATGTCTGAATAAAGAAATTCTCCTACTGCTTTTGAAGGATACCTCGTTCTAGCTTCTCAAAAGGTTTTCGCGTAGCTTTGCTCTCCATACATGGACCGCATACTTTTGTTGGTACTGGTAACTGCATTTTTCACAAGTATGCCTCAGACAAATAATGGCCTAAACGTCTTTGCCCACATATTATTTGTCTATGCCAAATATCGCCTGTCACTGTCATGTTACACATTTTTTCAGGTAAATCGAAAGTTGCTACTTACAAGTTCCGCATCGCCATACATATAACACTGTTTTTTGTGATTATGGTCGCCTTTTCTTTTTTAAATAATACCTGATTAACCTTTTCATTGATTTTCTTCACACTGAGTAAATGACATGTTAAATCTGGCACAATTGAAGCGTGAAAGTCTATGATTTTATCATAATATTTAAGAAAAAGCTTACACCTTTTCTGCGCAACTATTGAATTTCCATTTGCTACTCTTATTCTTATCTCCTTGTCCATTGTTATAATGTCTGTCATAAACTTTTCCATGTCCTGCGTCACTAAATGATCTGTTGCACCACTGTCTAAAATAAAGTCCACTTTTGAATTATTAAACTTGATGTTCGGCTCAACTGCACTCAAAACTTCTGATATAAAAGTTATGTCCCTCTCATGAACATCCCCACTATTGTTTTTACTACTCCAATATGCTTGCTTGGGTCCTCCTCTAAAATGTTGTCCTCTACCTCTTCTCGGGTAACCTCTGTAATGACCTCTGGATGGTTACCGAAATGGTGGCACACTTTTGTTTTCATTTTTCGGGCAATCTCTCAAAAAATGTCCTCCTCCGCATTCACAGCATTTGATAGATGTATATTTCTTAACATGAAAAGCTGCCTCAGAGGTTTTTGTTCTGTTCTTTAGACTTTTCAGAATCTTTAAATTTAAGTTCAGCATCTAAAAGTCTACTTTTTACGAATTCCAAAGAAATAATGGTTGTCACAGTTTCTATCGCAGTTATTATCATATTTTTCAGGCATAGTTGGTAATAAATAGCAGACCTTGTCACTTTCGTCGAGCTTTGCACCAGCTCCCTCCAATTCTCTTAGCAAACTTTCTACTTTCATGAAATGCTGCTGTAACTTGTCCGTTGTACATTTAAGCTTCAATAACTTTTTCATAATTAACAATTAAGAGAAAGTAATTCTCCTTTCAAATACATTTTGCAAACTTTTAAGCATTTCTCGAGCTCGAGCCGTTTTAGCATCCTTAATATATTCCAGATGCTCATCCGTCATGCACTGTACTATGATACATTCAGCTTTAGTGTCTAATGAATCATACTTGTCCGTGTTTGTTATATCAAGCGCTTCATACTCCTCCTGCCTCCTGGCATGTTTGTAGAATTTTCTTGACACCATCTCTTTCTAACAAAATTTCAACCCGAAATCTCCAGTTGTTATAATTATCGCTCTTTAAAATGGTAGTGTTCTTGACGAAGCCATCTCCAATTCCACGATTCTCCACAGATTTTTCTCAAACTCAATTCAGCTGTTGACCTCACCTATTTTCACCGACAATTTTCAACACATAGAATTGTCCCACACTTTCTTCACCCAATTTTGCTGTCTACGTTGTCTGGGCCCATAACCTATTAACTTTTGGGTGATTTTGGTGAAAATAATATGCTTTACTGAGCAATAAACAAAAAATATAAAAATCTGTATACAATATAATAATATGACAATCGATTACCTGAAATCAAACTGATATAAATAATAAGAACATGATCAATATCAATAGATACAGATTAACTAACAGGAGTAACCTTTTCCAAGATATTTGCACTGAAAGTAATCCATAAAGCAGTGTGGTTTTGAATGGAAAATTTTGAAAATAGACATAAGTGGCGCTGAAAACGGTGTTATCATGCTAATTTTGGCAGATGTTCCAATATTTTTTATGAAAAAAAAATTTAACTTACTTTTGTATTTTTTATTTTTTTTTCCATAGGTATATATATTTTTTATTTTTTATTTGTCTATTTAGGTATATCTCTTGGTCTTTTATGTAGCTAGGAGAGGTCTTTATTTTTCGGGGACGATTGGCATAATGTAAATCAACTTTCATTTTAAGGATAATAAGTTCATTAGAAAATATAAAAATACCAAACCTTCGACCATACACGCAAGCGTGTATGGTCGAAGTACCAAACGCTAAAGATATTGATAAATACTTATAGATACCTTGTCTTAAAAGTTGTAGACCAAGTACATACATACTTGGGTGTTATTACATATTTATTAACAACAAAGCAGGGTGATGTTTTGTGGTTATTAACAATATTAACATAGGTTCCTGCACCTGCCTATAAAATTCACGAGCATTACGAGCAAACATTATTCGCAAATCATTTTTGAAAAAACAACAACTCGCTTATTTCTTCCGATATCCCAAAACATGTTATCACAATATTATCACATTTCCATCATGAAAACTCATGGTCTCCTGTGATCAATTATTCTAATGATTTGCGAATAGTGTTTGTTAACACCGACACCATATAATAATACGTATATGATAGACACTCGTGAATTTTATAGGCAGGTGATGATATCGAAAGGTAACGCCATTCTATAATAAGAATAGTAACACCTAAGTATGTATGAACAGGGTTGTTCCGTATATTGAGAAGCATGTAGCTCGCTTATGAAGCAAGATAGAAAAAAACTGTAACTACAAAGTATTTATAAGAATCGCCAGAAAATAGTACTTTCTTATATACAGGGTGCACGCAAAAGATATGGCAGACACAACTTTTTTTTTAATGGAATTTTTGGATTCTACGTGAAGTTCTAGACAGATTTGATATATCATGTCCTTTACCTAAGTATAAGCATTCTTGAAATATTTGAGTTTTTATGTCAAAAATGGCGCTTGTAGGTTTATTACTATTTGAATGTTAATTTTTTGTATAAGAAAGCCTTTATTGTTCAATTTGCATTGGATTTCTTGTTGAAAGGGAACTACTTTCAAAGATTTTTCACAATATTTTCATAACTATGATTACGGGGTCACTCAAAAATAAGATCAAAAATCAAATTACATGACCTAATACAAAGCTTCATATCTCCTTTGAAAAAAAAACATCAAATTTACCAAAAAAACAAAATGTTTGGAATTAATGAAACTTTAATATTTCAGCATAAAAGAAATTCCATTTCTACCAGGAAACTCTGTAAATTGTTTCAACATTTTGTAGTCAAACTAGCGATGCAATCGGCATTCGGTGGGATGTGCTAGAAATTCAAAACACTCTATAGAGTTTTCCTACGAGCGTGCGGAAAAGTTACTTTTCCGCACGATTTTTCGTTTTGAAAGTTGTACTTTTCCGCACGATTTTTGTCAAAAATAAACATGTTCTGGACTAATTAAGTGATTTATGTTATATTCTACCTTATGTGGCATTTTGAGGTATTATTAGAAAATCTTTGCGTATCAAAAACATCTTTTTTTAATAAATAAGATGGACAAAACCACTCGTAGGAAAAACATTGTACCCAACTCTTGCGGAAAATGTCTTTTCCGCACGCGACGGCAAGCCGTTAAGGGCCACTTTCCGCACTTGTTAGGTAAATAACTATTTCGGGTAGAAATGGAATTTCTTTTATGCTAAAATTAATCATTCTGAACATTTTGCATTTTTGGTTAATTTGATATCTCTTTTTCCAAAGGAGATATGAAGCTTTGTATTAGGTCATGTTTACATTGAGTCTTATGGGAAATGAGTCGGTGTAACACTTCTAATATCACTGAGTATATGTAAGATCTAGTTTCTGAAATTGAGTTCCAAAACTCACTGTACGTGGATATAGCGAATTCAATCGAGGTGAACAATAAATAAAGTGACATACTTATGCGTACTTAATTTTTTTCATTTTCAAAATGTCTATGGTAATGACGGGTAGACGGTTGTTCTCACACATTTCTTTTGAAGTATTCGTGTTCTAAATACTTGAGTAACAGAAATTCGATTATCTAAATATATATTTTCAGGGGTGGAAGAAAATTCAAAAAAATAAAATCATAACATTTGCTAAAAGTCGCTATCTATTTATTTTTTTAACTTTTTTTAATGCAAAAATGTCATATCCTCTGGCAGTAACTATCAAGGCTAGCAACTCTTGATGTTGAAAAACAAAACTTTCTGAGATGTTACTTCGAATAACTATTGATTTTCAAAAAAATACAGATCAAATGATCGCATCATTCCTCTGTTCAAAGCTGTTGGTTTTCTAGAATTCTCAAAGATGGTGTTACTTAATCATTCTGTGGTGTAAGTTGCGGTTTCAAGTCAACAGTTTCGTCTCAACCATCGTTTTGCGACGTTTATGCATTATTTTGAAAAAAGTTACAAACCTGGTGTGCAATAAACAATTGTCACACAACCGCAATCATTCCTCTGGTAAGTGTTGAATCATATTATGAAGTTTTCCACGGTATTTGTTTAAAAATCTTAACGAAACAACAACTAGTAGAATTCACCAAAATCTAAAGTGAGGTCATGGAATGTACACACGTGATAAATAAACCATGGATATATCAAATCGTCATTTTTCTGGCGTCATTTATCTGGGTAGTTATAGTTGTATTTCGATGAGAGAATATGAATAAATGTGTTCTTTGCTTTGAACTTGTGTTTCATTGGATAATCACAATTATCACGTAAATTTAATCATTTTCTGATCAAATTTTAATTTTTCAAATAACGTTAGCCAAAAAATACGAGTTGGAAAGAACTACCCAGATAAAAAACAAATTAAAATTGAGAACAGGCAACTTTTACTAGATTTGTATTGTGAGTGGACATGTATCACCGTATAATATGAACTAAAAGAAAATTTTGCGATTACGTGTGCTGGATAACGATGTGCGTTGGACATAACATGTGATATATATAAGCTGTATTCGGGCTCAATCGATTCGTGATACCGTGTGATAGATATAAAAATGCGTTCCGGACGGTAGACCAGAGAGTTATACCTGACCAGGTGCACCTGCACAGTACAACCAGGACGTGTGTATGAATAGAACCTGGGTTTAAAGGACATGTGCAGGTGACCGGAAAAGTATTATTGGAAATCGATTCGGTGTACCGGGTGACACCGTAGAAACTGACTCCCCCCGTGACTTTTTTATTTTTTATCGTACAGAAAAAAAATACCGACTTCAAGCAAGCGGAGATTTTTCGCGGTTCAAATATCACTGGTGATTCTCTGTAGTCTCAAAATGGGATAGCGACAATAAGTGATTTTTTTTTTGAAATGGAAAGCTACAATTATTTCTAGCCACAATGAAAGATCTCATTTTTCTGATTTCAAATAAACCATGTTTGTTGACATTTCGCTCAATCGTTTTCGAGATATTCAGTTTCGAATTTCCACCAAATAAACCGTTGTTGACTTGTCAACTTTATTGTTTCGCTGCCCTAACAAACCACTTTTCGTTAAGCTGGCCATGGTTATCATAGAAACAAATTTTTTCCAAAATTTGTATGGAACAAAAGTTGACTTGTATTAAAAATAATAAAAGAACAGGAACTAGAGAGTTATAACGAAACAGAACCAATCAGTGTGAATTTTTTCTCCATTTTGCCTTTTATGCACTCTTTGAACACTGATTTCGAAAGTTCTACTGCGTTTTCTACGAGGTTTTGTTTTTTCTGGCACAGTGAACACAATTTTCAAAGATTTTTTTGAGAGGATTGAATGAGCAGAATTATAATTTGAGTGGGAATGATCATCAGCAACAATGTTTCCATGGTTACCATGGCCACTTTTCGAAATGTTGTTAGTTTCCATAGGTGGCATTGAGAATTTGGTGGAAATTCAAAACCAAATATTTCGAAAACGGCTGATTGAAAAAAAAAAATAAATATAAAATATTTGAAATCACAAGATTGAGACCTTTTATTGTGGCTTCAAATAACGAGATCTTTCCATTAAAAAAAATTCTTTGTCGCTGACCCGTATAGCTTTGAATCTTTAAAAAATAACAAGTGATATTTGAACTGCATAAAATCTCCTCTTGGAGTCGGTATTTTTTTTTGCTGTACGATAAAAAATAAAAAAGTTAGGGGGGACGTCAGTTTATACGGTGTCACTCCGTACGTTCGTCGATTGGCTGACCGGAGTGTGTGTGGCGGTTCGCTTGTTGCCTGCACAGGTAAAATTGTACGTATTTCTGATTTGATATTATTTATGGTAACTTTGCTGTGGTTTTTGTGTATTAATGATTATATTGAGTTGATTTGAAAGTTACCTATTGTTTTCTTTTGAAACATTAAGTAAAAATGCCGCCCAATCTAAAATATGCGTTTCTATTGGGACACCCTTCACTTTGTGACTATAATACCTAATTGTGCCATGGTGACTACATGCAAAAATACCTAACTATCAACAAGCTTAAATCTTTTTTTGTAAATTAGAAAATGATTTACGGGATTTTCAAAGATACGTTGTAGAATTTCTAATGTTGCTTGTTAATTACCTATTTCGTGTTGTTGAATCATGATTTCATTCGGGTTTTAAATTTACCAGGCCGAGCTGATACGTCGTCATCGGACGCCATCTCACTCATAATTCAAACTGTAGAATTTCACCGTAGCGTGAGTGTGCTTTTCAGGTCTTCGGTATACCTGTACAGGTACACCTGCACAGGTCTACCGGAACGTGACTGGCTGGCTGGCTGGCTGGCTCAACCAGCTAAGTTACGAATGCGATTTTCTCGCATGGGCTTGTGTATCCGGTTTTTCTAGACATTTCCTACATCGGTCGTCAGTGACTTTAGAATCTTTGACAATATGCTTTCGGAAGTTCCTCGCGTATTTACCACTTCGTCCTGAATTGCAATCACGAAGCCCTCCGTGTCAGCAAAAAGTTCCCCAGCCTTCATCCACGCGTTTGATGCTTGTTCATCAACATAGAGATGGTCCAGGTCATGAGGGTGTCTTCCGTGAAGGGACCACTCCATTCTCGGTGTTTCTCGTCGCTGCTTTGTACTTTCTCATTATCTTGCGCATCTACATTTGCCGGGTTGAGTGGCGTATATTTGTTATCAGTTTTGCACACAATTTGATATAGTGGTGGTGTGGCCTTTCTTTGATGGAAGTATGTTCTTAGAAGTTTGATTTGCTTATTGTGTAGGTTCTTGATATCAATCAACCAGCGTCCTCCTTCTTCTCTTTTCAGTCTCATTCGTAGGGTACTAGATTTGGGGTGGTCTTTTCTATGTTTTGTCATTTCAGTTCTTGTTTTTCTCATGAAGTTCTCGAGGTCTTTTGCTGTCCACGTTATTATTCTGAATCAGTATGTGAGTACCCATACTCAGCCCAGATGTTGAGGGGTTTCACCAAGTTCTTGCTATTTAGTTCGGTTTAACTCTTGTGAGATACTCTTTCATCAGCTACCCTAGGTACTAATACGTACATGTCATCTTCTGTCATTGCTTCTGTCAATCCTCCACTTTCCAATTCTATCCCTTGTCTTCTGGTATTCCATGCCTTCTCTATGTTAATAATCTTGCAAATGTTCAGTCCGAAATTCATACTCATGTCTTTGTGGTTTGTACTTGTAATGTTTTTATACCAGAAGTTGTGGATATTGTCGCATCCTGGACTCTTCCAGCTGTGTGTTCTCTTTATAACCAGTGAGACAATGTCCTCCGAGACGATAGGCTATTTCATTGGTCTGATCGTGAGGTTTTCTTCTCCTCTTTCTTCAACCACCTTGCGGTCGAGTTAGGTGTTGTTTACTTTCACTCCAGAGGTGGGACCAGTACGCGGTGATGTTTTCACTGCTTGGTACTGCTTCCACCTGTTCGATAGCTCTCGGTCCTTCTTTTAGTCCTTGGTAGAATTTCTTTCCATTGTTGGTGATTTCTTTATTTTGCCTTTTCCTCTTGGTACATTCAGAAAATCTCCGTAGTCGTTTGCTGAAAGCTGTCAGCTTTTGTTTCAGCGTGTCTAGGACTTCTTCAGGTATTATATTAATTTGGTATATCTCGTGAAGTATGGGTTCGGTATTTCTCAAGTATGGTTTCTCTCTGCAGTTTTCTGCTGCTGTTTCCTTTGTTGTATTTGGTCAATCTTGCCATTTCATTCCCACTCTCTTTTTCTTATAATTATCCTCTTCCACGGTGGTGTCGTCTGAGAGCGCCACTGTAGATCAGGCCGTGAAGGTCTTCAATAACTTCCATACGTTATACTAGTTTGAAAAGAATTTTCTCATTTATAATGTTCACTTTAATTGCTAATTTTCTTGAATTCTTTTGATGAAGAGTCTGCAGGTAGCGTTCATTCCCGAGTATTTCTGAATATTAGTGTGAAGGCGAGTGTGAAGGAGACCTCTCATTTCATCTATTGGTTCTTTATGTAGATCTCCATTGGTGTTATTCACGTTTTCCTCCCTTCATGTTCTCTCCTTTTCCTAATTTTCTTCTTCCCCCTGTTGGTTTTCTTCCATTCTTGTTTCTGTTGATGTTCCGTCGCTGTTCAATCTGGCCCTTTAGATGTCTTCATGATTCTCTTAATTCCCGTTCTTGCGTCTCTCGTACTTCTCTCTTCAATCGGTCTTGGGTTTTTTTTTAGATACTTCGTTAGTACTATTGCTCTTCGCTGGTCAGCTACTCGTTGCTTTGTTACATTGATGTCTGGGAATTGTTCTGTAAACGTTCGGTAGAGTGCCTGCCTTAACGCCGTTGTTTCTGTTCCGTGTCTTGTTATCTTGTAGTGAGCTGGCATGATAAATATGTTTATATCTTGTGTCCATTCCATACAAACTCTTCTTCTACCCGCAAGGTGGTCTCGGGTAATAGGGGGTTTCCCCTCCCAGCAACACACCTTACATGCTCAGTAATTTGACTGTTCTGTGGGATTTCGGCATTTCGGGTGACCCGATCGTGGTCTTCCTCGTTCTCCTTTCGCATGTTCGCATCTCCAGCGGAGGCTCCAGAAGTGTCCTGGTGTTGCCCCTCAGGAGTCCGATTCTCTTGTTTCTTGTCTCCATCTAATTGGTTTGCATTTTATACCTGACTGCAAGGTTATGTGATTCTAGCCACCCAGTCTGGGTTCAGACGCCGACCACTCTGAGTTTAGACGCTTCTGGATTTGGTTGCTAGTATTGGTTCGCGCCGGGTATTTTATTTTTCCAGTATCTGCTATATCTGAGCTCTTCCCTATCCACCTCCTGCGGAGGCGTCTGGTAGGAGACTAGCAAACTTCCGCAGGTTATTATTATCATTATTACTAGTACTATTATTACTATCATTATTATTATTTTCATTGGTTAGTCTCACATTTTCTATGTGGTAAAAGGTAATGAGGACTTTCGCAAAACTCACACCTTGTTGACTATTTCACGATTTTCCATACTATCCGACATGTTTCTAGACTAGGATCACTGATTTTTGCCAGTCCGTTATTGATTGTAGTGGTATATTGTGTTTCTTGAATCCTGCGGGTAACTCCGGTGGTATGAGGCCAGTGACTGAGATGACTACGGGGAGAATGAGGACTTCTTCCATTTTCCACATTGATTTTATTTCCTCAGCTAGGTCCGTGTATTTTCGTATTTTATCTGTTATTGTCTTCTGTATGTTGTGATCCAGAGGGTGTGCAATATCTATTAACGATGTGATTTTGTTGATTTTCTCTATAAGTGTTATGTCTGGTCTATTGTTTATAGTTGTTTTATCAGTTATGATTTCTCGGTCCCAGTATATTTTATAATTTTGGTTCTCGTTGACTTGGTCTGGTGCAATGATTTTCCAACAACTAGATATAGCCCGACGTTTCTTTGTGTGTCACATGTTTATACATTGAGGGGAGAGAGGAATTCTTGCGAGAATTCTTGCGAGTTTGCCAAACTGCAAATTTAATAAGTAGCTACCTTGTATTCAAGGTATTTTTATTCTAATCAAAAATACTCACTCCATGAGTGCATTTCCGGTAGTTACCAATCATATAATATGCACATTTTCAGATCACTAGTGATAATAAAACATTTTCAATGAGACCCATATTTTTCCATGAACCTAAGTTACTTATGTAGACACGATGCAACGAAATACATCTGGAAACACGACACAAATGCATATTTGAGATCAAACAATCACAGCTGATAGTCATTTTAACCAATCATAGCCTGTAGCTCCCTTGGAACACTGTTTCGGCTGGTTCGGCCTTCAAAAATATTAAGATTTTTTAGCTGATTTATGTGAACAAAACTTATCAATAATCAGTAAATTATAACTGTCCTATAAAATCAACGATATTGAAACAAATAAAAAATTAAAACATAACCTCGTTAACACACTGGTCAATCCCTTTTGATAAAAAGTGAAAACTCCGATTTTATTTGCAACAAGGCAACGTTGAACGGATTCAACTGACGAGATGTAAATAATAACATGTTTATTATAGTGACCAACAATTTGCCCGGAATCTAGGGTGTACGCTAGTTCTAGTGGGTTTGTTCTAAGTTCAAAGGTCTGGTGTGTATTTGTAGTATGGCTTTACTATTGTTTTTATGTTATGTTTGTGGAGTAGGTATTTATGGAGGATCTTGGCTGTCAGATTGTGCCTGTTTAGGTATTCTGTCTACGCTAAGCTACGACATCCTGATGTTATGTGTTGTATCGTTTCGGGCTTTGATTTACACATTCTACAGTTATCATTTTGTATGTTAGTTTTTGTGATATATTTTTGGTGATTTCTTGTCGGTACAACCTGGTCCTGTATGGAGTACATGAATCCTTCTGTTTCACCATACAGGTGTCCGAGTTAGATCCATTTCTTTGACAGCTGATATTGTTTATCGAGGTCGTTCTTGAATCTGCCATGTGGTTTTTTGCTGTCCCATGTCTGTGTGATGTTTGTGAAGAATGTTTTCTTGTCTATCTGCTGTAGTTGTGTGTGTGTGCTGAGTGGTGTGTATCTTTTGTCTGCTTGTTTGATGGACGCGTGTAACGATGACTGAGTTGCGTTCAAGTTAAAGTATCTTTGTAAGCTGTGTATTTCAATGTTGTGTGTTAATTCTATATTGATTAGGCCTCTTCTTCCTTGTTTCATAGGTAGGTATAATCTCTCAACATCCGAGTTTGGATGTAGGGCTCTATTATCCGTGAGGATTTTTCTTGTCTGTCTGTCTAGTGCTTGTACGTCTGTTATGGTCCACTGTATGACTCCAAATGAGTACGTTAATATCGGTATTGCCCAGGTATTTATGGCTTTGATTTTATTTTTTGCATTAAGTTGTGTATGCATGACTTTTCTTAATCTGTTCTTGTATTTGTTTTCTATGGTCTCCTTCATTTCTTTTTTTTATGTGTGAGTGTTTCATTTACTCCTAAGTATTTGTATGTTTCGTTGTAAGGTAGTGTAGGGGATGATATGTCGTTAATTAGAAGCTCTATGTTGTTCGTTTTTGTTGTTTTGCCTTTTTTCGATATAATTGATGCGCATTTATCTAGTCCGAAGTTCATTCGTATGTCTTTAGAGAACGTGGCAGTGGTTTCTAATAGCGAGGATAGTTGATTTTCGTCCGGAGAATTCAACTTTAGATCGTCCACGTAGAACAGGTGTGATATTTTGTAATCTTTTGTTGGACTGTTTCCAATATTCGATGACTTTAAAAGGCTGCTTGGTGGGTTGAGTGCTAGGATAAACCATTTTGGGCTCCATGTGTCTCCTTGGAATCTTCTGGCATGTAATGGGTCTGTAGTTTTCAGGGTCGTCTGTGTTCTCGTTTTTAGGTTTGAAATATGTTTTGCCATGTGTTAAGGATGGTGGGACTTCTGCTGGGTGGGTGATTACATGTTGGATTATTTGTGCCATTTTTCCATGTAGTGACGTCAGATGTTTCCAGAAATAATTTTATCTGGCCCTGGTGCCTTCCAGTTTGGCAGCTTCTTTAGTACGAGTTTCAATTCATCCGTCGTTATTTCATATAGTAGCATTGGCTTTACTGTCTCTGTTCTCTTTTGCTCTGTTTTGATCCACTTACTATTCTCGTGTTCCACTGGTTCTGACCATAGTGACTAAGTGACTTCCAGTATTTTTCGACTTCTGTCTATTTTGGCGCTTTAATATCTTTTGCCTCATCGTTTGTTTGTTCAAAATTTTTGTAAAAATGCTTTTCGTTTGATGTGAAGTGTATGTTGTCTTGTTTTCTTTTTTAAGAAATGATGTACCTCTTCAATTTTTTACATGATGCCATTAGTTTTTGTTTCAGTGTATCTATTGCTTTTGTTATTTGTCCTGTTCTTGTACCTGGGTTCGTATCTATGTTGAATTTTTTGTAAAGTCTGTCATGTTTTTGTTTTGGGGCTACCAATGAATTATTCATTTGTGTGAGATCACTACGAATTTTACTTATTTTGTGTTCTAATCGTTTTTGCCATGAAGGCTTTTTGTTTGAATTTGTTTTGAGTTTTTTATTATTTGGTTTATTTTTGTTGATTATTCCTAAGGTTTCTGTGATTGATATGGCCGTGATATACGTTATGTCTATAAGATCTTCTACACTTTTTATGTCATGTTTGTATTTATTGATGAACTCATTATCGTTTTGCTCTTTGTGTTCCGGTTATATTTTAACCTAGGTAGACGTTTCCTGTTGCTGGGCTTACTTCCTTTGTATAGTAACATATTTTTGTTAAATGTTTGTTCCATTTCTGTTAGTAACTCTTGGTTGTCCGTTCCGTTTGTGTTTGTTTGTATGTATTCTTCAGCTGTATCGGTGTGTGTTTGATTTTTGTAAAAATGTAATTCGGTTTCAGTTGTCGTTGCGAGTTCATACTCGTTTTGTGTTTCCTGTTTTGTTTCTGGTGTATTTTCTTCCTGTATTTCTGATCTTATTTGTTCCTTGATGGTGTCGATTTCAGTTGGTGTTAAGTATCCCTTTCTCTCTATCACTATTTTTCTGTCACATATGTTTTGTTCGCTGGATTCAGATTCTGGATAGATTTTTTCGATTCTTTGTAAAAGTTTTTCCGCTGTCCTGTTGTTTGATTCTCGTGATGGGCAGCTCTGAAAAAGGCTTTGAATACATCTATGTTATTTTGTTTTGTCCATTACAGCCTTTGTGCTCGTGGGATGAGCAGATTGAGACTGTCCTAAACCATGACTGGGTAGAGCCGCATACGTCATCATCGTTGGTTTTTGGAGTATTGCCTGTGTCGTCAACTTGATTGGTCGGCTGATTGATTTCGCGCCGGTCCAGACCGTGGCGACGCTCGTCCGAGGCTTCGGTTCTTTCGTTGGGAACCCAATATACTCATCAAAGGGGGGGTTAGCCCCTTGGCGGTTGTGCCAGTTTTTTCCACCACAGGTATTTTATTTCCCTGGTGCCCTTCAGCCTATTAAGGCTGACGAGCATCCCCATCACCAGGGGGCCAGGGGCGGCCCCCGATAGCAGTCCGACATCAACCACGGGAGTATTATTATTATTATTATTATTATTATAATAATTATTATTGTTATCATTATATTTTGTGGAAGTGATGTGTGAAATGGTTATCATGGCAACATAAATCGCGCAAATGCCTGAGAAAAACCGAATGCACGATTTGGCAACAGAACGCTGCGACGTAGGATATTTTTAGAACATATGTCTGGTAGTACAAATGCATTTTAGGACAATTCGTATGAATTCCCCACAATATTTCGATAGACCCCAACGTTTCTTTTGCAAAAGTTGATATTTTAAGAGAGATACAGAGTGCCAAAGTTAAATTTTAGTATTTGATTTTTTTTCATTTCATACCTTTTGAAATAATAAGTTATTTTGATAAAATTTGGTATATGAGGGTAGCCTTGGTATGGCTCTCACTTGTAGGGGGTGCTTCTTACACAAGTTTCCACTCACTCAAATAGTCATAACTTTTTTGCACGCACCCGTACACTTGAAAGCGGGCCACCCTCATAACATTATAATTCATTGATCGATTTTGAAGATCTTTTTTTTCAAATCCAGAGAGAGGAAAGGTGTATTTTGAGGCCATACGTCGCCCAGCTTTTTTCAAAAACAATGGCCTTCTAGAGCATATTTAGAGACTGACAAATCCAGAAAACATATTAGCGATTATTTTAGGGTGAATGTGCCTACGCCAGTGGATTTTTCATCCCCTGAAATGGATCTGTACCCAATTTCATGAAAAAAATATTCAATTCAGAAATATTATTTCTGTGTGTATATTTGTTTGTATTTTTTTTTGTCAGTTTCGTTTGTTCGATGTTTTCATTGTATTTTGACATTAGAATATCTATTGAATGTTGATTTTTAATAATTTTTTTTCTGATAGATTTTCTATCGGAAAAGTTTCGAGGTAAAATGCTTTTTGGTGCATAGTACAGGGTGGCCAACTAAGAATGCGAGGTACTGTATCTCGGAAACTATACATCGAAGAGGCTTGCGGCAAAAAATTTTATTACTAAAACGGCCAAGAGAAAAACCTGGAAAATATTTTAAAGTTTCTGAAATGGTCGCTAGGGGGTGTAACGACCAACACCAAGTAGAAAAATAGGATTTTTATAGAATTTTGTCCAATGAAAATATATCGATTATATTATCAGATTAACTGACTATTTACCTACACTTTTTGTCTAAAACGTTTTTTTTCTATCTATCATAATAAAGTGGTGGGGGAAGTTCAATTGTTTTATTTTTTTAAAGGAAAATGTATCCCCTTTTAAAATATATAAAAATGAATATACCATTACATTTGATTTTTTTGGAAAAAACTCAAAAACATGCTACCATTTCAGTTAATGTCATCTAGCCGCGACGGCGAAGGTCAAAAATTCAAAACCAAAAAAGTTTTTTGAAGTGCAGATCATGCTCTTTCATATGAGCCCAAGCTCGTTTAAATCGGTCAAGCGAAACGGGAGAAATCTCCGTTTGTTTAAAAAAACAATTGAACTTCCCCCACCACTTTATTATGATAGATTGAAAAAAACGTTTTCGACAAAAAGTGTAGGTAAATAGTCTGTTAATCCGAAAATGAGCTCATCGATATATTTTCATTGGACAAAATTCCATAAAAATCATATTTTTCTACTTGGTGTTGGTTCTTACGCCCCCTAGCGACCATTTCAGAAACTTGAGAATATTTTCCAGGTTTTTCTCTTGGCCGTTTTAGTCATGAAATTTTTTGCCGCAAGCCTCTACGATAAATAGTTTCCGAGAAACGGTACCTCGCATTCTTAGTTGGCCACCCTGTACATCTTTCCACTCTCCACATTTCAAAAAAAAATCGTAAAAATCGCTCCATAAATAAAAATGTTATGGGGATTGTCCGCTTTCAAATCTGTCACTCTGTAGAAAAAAGTTTCAATGTGTATCCCTTATTTCCTTTTGGTGGATTCTAAACAACTTTTTCCAATAGAATGTTTTGATATTTTGTCCCGAACCATTTTTTGACACAAAAACTTTAAAAAAAATCGCTAAACCGATGATCGCATGACGTGTCAACATTGATTTTTATGTTATCGGACATGCACAAACTATCACCGAAAAAAGTTTCTTGAGAATTATTATACATAATAAAAAAATCCTTAACGCCTGTTTCCAAGAAGACCGTCACAAATCATCAAAAATCATTTTGATATTAGGTATTAGGAAAAAAACGACACAAATCATCTTCAAATAGTTTAAACACAGAGCCACTTTGACGAGTCATGCGAACTTAAAGCACTAAACAAATAACAATAAGAAGGCTCTGATGTGTAGCAGCATCAAAAGACATCCCGCCAAAGCATTCGAGAGCACATCGTTTTTGAAGCATAGAACATACCTGCCCGATGAGTTAACAGCGCTTCTTATAATAAACTGATAACATCGGTCGTTGAACAGACTGGAATTCTTGGACCAGGTGGACCGCGGGGTATGCTTGGGTTAGACCGTTGATTGAAAAGAAAAAAAATCAACGGTTAGACTAACGACTTCGGTCATTGTCGGTTCGGTTTCGCCCGCTTGGCAGAGTGATCCTTCTTATTGTTTTTTGTCCGGTTCTTAAAGCTTTCATCCGTAGTTCCCAGAATATCGTCCCAATTCACTACGCACATGACACCACGCACAAAACCGTAATAATTGCAGAAGTGTTTCAATTTTTTCACAAAAATGTTTCATACCTATTATTCCAAAGAAACCCGTCAAAATATAACTTTGTGCCAGTGCCTGTCTCTCCCCATAAATAATACTGATTATCCTAGAAATTCAACATGAATATCATAAAACAACAAAACAATATGGTGATCTGTGAAAAAACTTCTATCTACAAAGGCTAGATCACGCCAGATCACATTGAATAATCTTAAAAACATCAAATGCGAATATCTCGAGAGTGGAAATATGTAAGCTATGCCGATCTTCTCGGGAACAGGCGATATGTACCCAACTTTATGGTGACACTGCATATTATATTATGATATATTATTATACAGGGTGTCCCGGAAAATGTGGGAAATCTCTCGGATACAGGTAGAACATGAGAAAAGATGATAATGAGTTCCTATAATTCTTTTCCCTAGAGGGCCTCCCCACGGAGATATGGTCCTTAAAAGGCGCCGGTGGAATTTTTTTTCCGCAAATAACTTTTTAAGTAGGAACTCATTATAATTCAATGAAAATTTGATATGTGATTCATGACAAAATATCAATATTTCAGGTACGTATTCAAGGCCCAAAAATTAATATAAAAGTATACATTAAATGTAAGGAGTTCGTTTTCGAAATGAAGAGAGTTAAAGTTTTAATTTAATTTTCCAAATAAAATCTAGGATATTTAGATATTGGTGTAAAAATTGGTACCCGGGGGATTTTTTGACGAATTCAAATGTAATCTTAATATGGCTCTTACTTATAGGGGGCGACACCTACATGTCCTTTTAACTTTTTGGTACGACCCATATTTATTTTATATAGACTTCCATGTTTATTCTTGGGCCCTGAATACGTACCTGAAGTATTGACATTTCCTCATGAATCACACTGTATTCACAGGGTGTTAGTCAATAAGTGCGACAAACTTCGGGAAGTCGTTCTGCAATGACAGTATTGACAGTTTGCTATATAAACATATTATGTCAACAAATGCTTCGTTTTTTCCTAAAAAAAAATGAGATCATCACCCGTATGCGCGCCACTGATGAACAACAAATTCTTAATTGCATGTCAAAAAATGCTCAATAGCTACCTCTTAAAACCCTCTAAATTTCATTTGCATATCTCCACCGGTTTCAGAGCAATCAATAAATCTTCAGTTTTTAAGAAAAACACCCCGTATCTCAGAAAACGAAACATTTGCGGAGATATGTTTATATAGCAAACTTTCATTATTTTTTCATGCAGAATTACCTTCTGAAGTTTATCGCACTTATTTGCTAACACCCTGTACTTTTCGTTTTAGTTAAAGAAAGAAAGAATAACGTGACGCACACCAAAAAACATTTTATACTGGCTGACATTGAAACCCGAACGCCCAGTATAAATAATTTAATTTTGGTGTCATTTTGTACGAAGTTTCAGAGGAGAGAATAGACAAATGAACAAATAATCAAAAATAATGTTTGACATTGCCATGTTCTAATTACAAGTTGATGTTCGTATGATTCAGTCGTAAATAAAACAACACCGAAATAATATGATTTTAACTGGGTGTTCGGGTTTTTATGTTATTATATCTATTTTAGCGCAAAATATCACTTGTAACGTATCGGGCAGGTTCATGCGGTATTAAAGTAATAGTGATATTAATGAGACGCAAAAAATGTGGAGAAAAGTAATTGTTGGTTATCATATGAAAGAAAACGTTCAATGACAAGGCTTGATGATGAATCCTGATGGGTCAGAGGAATCTTCTGAGTAGTTAGTTATATTGCGTCATGAATGTTAGCCAAAATAGTACATCGTACATCCTTGAAAATGTTACATAATAATGATAAGTTGTTGATTGAATTGAATATCTGACATCAAGATAATTTTTAGTTGGAGAAGGAAGAAGCGCTACAGCAGGAGAAAGAAATGGAAACCCAAAAGGTTCTAGATAGAATCCAGAAAGATAGGTTGAAGAAACAGAAACAAATTGAGGTGAAAAAAATTGTCAACGAATGGAAGCAGAGTAAAATCTTCTATGAACAAACAAAAAAGTACAATGAGATGGTTATACAAGAAATTGAAAGAAAAAAAAAGTAAGTCTGTTAAGACACAACAGATTTTATTTTCAATTGCATATTGTCGTAATTTGCAGGACTGCACAGGCCAACCGATTGATAAAACAATTTCAGTCTATGGACCAATTGCACATTTTGAAAATGAAAGATGTTAACAAAAACAAAACCGACGAGCCAAAGAACTTAGTTAGATATGCATATCCAGATTCCAGGGATCCTGAAAGATTATTGAAGCCAACAATGCAGTGGATTCACCGAGTTAGAGCTGGAAAAGAGTCTACATCGTCACAATTATTGTCCTTGTTTGCTGTGCCTAAACTGTAAGTTTGAGCTGATGATGAATATGATATTATTATTTATCATTTTGTAAAATGCGACTGTAGTCAGTCAGCCTTACAATTTTCGCGTTCATGTTTATTGAATGTCAAGCCCGCTAGCTTCGCTTTCAGCACCTAAGCTATACTCCGCAAAAACGTTGCAATGCCATCCAAAAAAAAAATATAGCTTGCTACTTGCTAGCTTCGTTCAGCTAGTATCGTGAATAAATCGGAAAAAAATCAAAAACGTAGTGTTTATTGAACAGGCAATAGGCGACATACAATGGGCCATTTGAAAAAAAAATATAATTTTTCAAGATTGATGATACTAACGCAAAATGAAAACTGGAAAAACCAGGTGGTCAATAGCGGGTTATGGAGAATGGGTGGTATTAATAAACGGTTAGCATCTGCTTATACTGGTGATTCAGTAGAACATACTGCAAAATGTATTCATATAAAATTCATATAGTCATATATATTCATATACATATATGACTATGTCATATATATTCATATAGTATTCATATAGTCCAATTAGTAAGGGAAGTGTGGAGTGCGTGAGCAGGTACAGTGGCGGACACATGTATGGATAGGGCCTTGAATTATATAAAACTCTGCTCCTGCATCAGTTATCAAAGAAGTGATGGTGCATTTGAAAACTTCAATCCATTTGTCAGTTTAGGAGTCCTGGCGATTTTTTTTCAAAAAATTGTTCAGTGTCCTTTTTCACTTTAGTTCTACTTAAAACCACTTTGAATTTTTTAAAATTTGACAGCTGTCAAAAGATATTCAAAATAAAAACTGATTTTCAGCGATTTTTTAAAGAGCCCATAACTTCGCGAATATTGATTGTAGGAGAAAATGTTAGATACAAAAGTTTTAGGAAATTTTACTCTGAATAAAATGACATTAAAACCTTTTTTGTCACACTCGTCATTTTTGACATATTATATAATATATACAGGGTGCCACAGATTCGGGTGCATGCATGGGGATTTCAGTTATTATAAGAGATACATGTTCGGAAATTGGTTGCAAAGTTGCGCAATTTTATGCTCAACAAAATGCCGTTTTGAAATTTGAAAAATTCCGACTACTTCCGAAGATATTCGGAAAAAACCAAAATTTCGCAAAAATGTTATTATTATTTCCTGAGTTTAATTGAGAAGATATTGTAAAATGAATAACACTTTCTCATTGCCACTTTTTCTCCCCTAAAAGATGGCGGTATCAAATTGAGAATCTGACGTTTCGTCTTTGACCGGCCATCATCAAGTTCATTTTTTTAATATGGACCTAGATTTTTAATTTTATTTTTAGTTATCTTTTGACGTCCTTGAGGCATTCAGGTAATTAGATGAAGTTGTAGAGCAATGGGTTGCCTTAGCAACGTCAATATTTTCAATTATTTTTCACCTATCATTGTTATTTTCAATATTTTGTTAAAATGGCAATATTCTTGAACACTTGCAGAAATTGATTCAGTTTTTTATATGATTTTTTTTATTTTCCATGTCATTTGTGGATTTAATTTAATTTCATCAAATGTATCGTTATTAAATGTTATTTCTATTTTGGTTCGGTCAATTCGACTTGTTTAGTTGTGCAGGTTTTCTCATAAGAATAAAGTATCGAATAAAGATGGATTTATAAACCAAACTATGAGTTAGGGAGAAAAGGGTTGCCTAACTAATTTTCTCAGGTACTATTTTTTAAATGAGAATTTTTTTCGACGGTTGCGATATCTCAATACACTAAGGACGTCAAAAGATAATTAAAAATAAAATAAAAAATCCAGGTCCGTATTTAAAAAAATGAACTTGATGATGGCCGCTCAAAGACGAAACGTCAGATTTTCAATTTGATACCGCCGTCTTGTAGAGGAGAAAAAGTGCAAGGCAATGAGAAAGTGTAATTCATTTTACAATATCTTTTCAAATAAACTTCGGTTTTTTTCGAATATCTTCGGAAGTAGTCGGAATTTTTTAAATTTCAAAACGGCATTTTGTTGAGCATAAAAATGCACAACTTTGCAACCATTCAACCGACCCTGTATCTCTTTAAATAACTGAGATCCCCAAGCATGCACTCGAATCTGTGGCACCCTGTATACAGGGTGTCTCACGGTGACCGTCCATCAGAATATCTCGGGAAATAAAACGATTGGAATTCTGAAAATTTGTATGGTGAGGTATAAAAAGATGCTCTTCTCAAATGAAATAAAAGCAACGTTGCACGACTTCCGGTTATACCGGAAGTAGGTGTCAACTCGCTTATTTTAAATGTAACACCCTATATATTATTATATTTTTGAATTCCACGTAAAATTCTAGGCAGATTTCGTGTATCATGTCCTATACCTAAGTATGAGCGTTTTTGAAATATTTTAGTTTTTATGTCAAAAATTACGTTTGAAGGCTCCTATTTAAATGTGAATTTCACCTATAAGAAAGCCTTCATTATTTAATTTGTACTGGATTTCTTGTTGAAAAGGACCTACTTCAATAGATTTTTCACAGCAATATGAAAACTATTATTTCAGAGTGGGCCAAAAATAAGATCAAAAATTAAATTTAGAAAACGGCCAAAAATAATTTTTTTCAAATGGAAACCCCTAATTTTCATCATTTTATCTTATTGTACATTAAAAATAAGGGTGAGTTTACCTAATATTGTTCATTCCAAAAATTCAAAAAAAATAAATAAAAAAAAGAATTTTTGGAGAGGAGAATCTTATACAAACTCACCTTTATTTTTAATGCACAATAAGATAAAATTTTGAAAATTAGGGGTTTCCATTTGAAAAAATTGAGTTTTGGCCGTTTTCTGAATTTAATTTTTGATCTAATTTTTGGCCCACCCTGTAATAATAGTTTTCATATTGCTGTGAAAAATCTATTAAAGTAGGTCCTTTCCAACAAGAAATCCAATACAAATTGAACAATGAAGGCTTTCTTATAGGTGAAATTCACATTTAAATAGGAGCCTCCAAGCGTCATTTTTGACATAAAAACTAAAATATTTCAAAAACGCTCATACTTAGGTATAGGACATGATACATAAAATCTGCTTAGAATTTTACGTAGAATCCAAAAATGTAATAATATATAGGGTGTTCCATTTAAAATAAGCGAGTTGACAGTTACTTCCGGTATAACCGGAAGTCGTGCAACGTTGCTTTTATTTCATTTGAGAAGAACATCTATGAATATCCCACCATACAAATTTTCAGAATCCCAATTGCTTTATTTCCCAAGATATTCTAATGGACGGTCACCGTGAGACACCCTGTATACTACGTTCCCAAGATAAGGAGGGGCAGTACAGGGATATCTCCGTAACCATGAGAGATAGAAAGTCGGTTAAATGAGAAGAATGTGGCGACTTTTGGTGCTCGACAATAGCCGCTTTGAAATCTAAAAAAATCCTAGTAGTTCCAGAAAAATCCGAAAAAAAAACGGAATAAACGAATTTTTGGAAAAATTGATATTTTTTCTGCTGAGTTTATCACAAAAGATTTTTCAAAATGAATGAGACTTTCTCATAGCCACTTTTTCCCCGTTATAAGATGTAGTTTTTGAATTTTAGATCCGACGTTTCGCCTTCGGGCCAGATCCCTGTACTGGCCCTCCTTATCTTGGGCACGTTGTATATACAGGGTGTTTCACGGTGACCGTCCATTAGAATATCTCGGGAAATAAGGCGATTGGAATTCTGAAGATTTGTATAGTGAAATTTTCAAGGATGCTCTTTTCAACTGAAATAATAGCTATGATGTGCGACTGCCGGTTATACCGGAAGTAGGTGTCAACTCACATGATTTAAATGGAACACCTATTTACTATTACATTTTTGGATTCTATGTCAAATTCTAGATAGTTTTTTTGTATGATGTCCTATACCTAAGTACACGAGTTTTTGAAATATTTCAGTTTTTATCTCAAAAATGACGTTTGTAGGCTCCAATTCAAATGTGAATTTTACCTTTAAGGAAGCCTTTATCATTGGATTTGAGTTGGATTCTGTTGAAAGAGACCTACTACAAAAGATTGTTTACAACATTTTGATAAATATTTATACAGGGTGGTCAAAAAATAAGATCAAAAATGGAATAAAAAGACTGCTAAAAATAAATTTTTTCAAATGGAAACCACCAAATTTTATAATTTCATCTTATGGAGCATTGGAAATAAAGGTGTCCACTTCAAAATTTAGAGAAAAAAATTAAAAAATTTGGAAAGGACAATCTTATACAAACAAACCTTTATTTTAACTATACAATGATAAAATTTCGGTATTTCTATTTGGAAGAATTTATTTTTGGCAGTTTTCTCGATTTCATTTCTGATCTTATTTTTTGACCACCCTGTATTGATAATTTTCAAAATATTGCAAAAAATCTTTTATAGTAGGCCCCTTTCAACAAGGAATCCAACACAAATCACATGATAAAGGCTTTCTTATATGTAAAATTCACATTTAAATTGAAGCGTACAAAAGTCATATTTGACATAAAACTAAAATATTCAAAATCTCGTATACTTAGTTTATGGAGGACTGTAACTAGGAGACGAATCGAAATGCATTGAAAGCATTGAAATGAATACGACCTGGAAAGGCCCTGACACAATACAAAAGTGAGGCAAATTAGATTGATGAACAACAGCGCGGGTTGCATAACTAAGTGGGGTGCACAAGTGTAGCATAACAAACACACCTATTATGTTCAAAACAGAATCCGCCATTTTAATAATATTCATTTGACACAAGGAAATAGTGATCCACTTACGTTAATGAAAAGAAAAAAAAGATGACATCTGATGACAGGGGATTTCGGATCAGTGTTCCGAAAGTGCCCTTCGACAGAAAACAGAGAAAGGAACTCCCCTTACATATCTTTCTGTCGCACTTGCTTCAAATTTACAGTAATTTGGCAATTATTGCCAATAGTCAATAGTATAATATACAGGGTCGCTGATATGTATGGCATCAGTCGATTATTGGCTAAAGTATAAGAGCTACCAGAAAAAGTTGAACACAAAAGTTATAGGGTTTTCAGATATCCATTAACTGGTGATAATTTGAAGCATACAGGGTCAGTCATAAAGTCGTGGCACATCAAAGTTGCATTTTTTTAAATGGAACCCCCTGTATTTTAATTGATATTCCAATTCTTTCTTCAATTTGGAACAAAAATTGTCATACAACTAATGTTCCTTAATTCAACCGTTATCGAGATATCGCGTCTTAAAAATAGCATTTTTGCACCTTTGACATGCTATAAAACTCAAACTATACAAGTTAGAGAAAAATGGTCTGCACTTTTCTATCTTAGCTTTTCAAGAGCTATTTTGTCATTTGAATAGAAGGTACCGTCAACTGTCAACACTTTTTGACATTTTTACACAAGAATGAATTTAATCTCCTTGAATAGCTCTTGGAAAGTTAAGATAGGAAAGTGCAAACCATTTTTCTCTAACTTGAATAGTTTGAGTTTTATAGCATGTCAAAGGTGCAAAAATGCCATTTTTAAGACGCGATATCTCGATAACGGTTGAATCTAGGAACATTAGTTGTATGACAATTTTTGTTCCAAATTGAAGAAAGAATTGAAATATCAATTAAAATACAGGGGCTTCCATTTAAAAAAATGCAACTTTGATGTGCCACGACTTTATGACCGACCCTGTATACTTCAAATTATCACCAGTTGATGAATATCTAAAAACCCTATAACTTTTGTGTTCAACTTTTTCTGGTAGCTCTTATACTTTAGCCAATAATCGACTGTTGCCAAACATATCAGCGACCCTGTATATATATTCAATGGGAATAGTCAATTATTGACTATTCCCTTTCAGGTACGAAAGTATGTAATAGTATGCAATAAATCAAAATGATCACAGTAATTATTGTGAAAACTTATGCCCCTGGACGAGTCCCTTTCAGGTACGATAGTATGCATTTCAATGCTGTACAGGGTGTCCCAACGATAGAGTGAAGTAGGTTTTATCATATAGGATATGAAAAATATCAATATCAATATGCGTCACAGGTTAGAGGTGTAAATAGCGCACATTCTGAAAATATTTGGAAACATACAGGCTGCGTCACAAAAGTATGGCACGAAAAAGTATGATTTTTTTAAATGGAACCCCCTGTATATTAATTGATATTTCAATTCTTTCTTCAATTTGGAACAAAAATTGTGATACAACTAATGTTCCTAAATTCAACCGTTATCGAGATATCGCGTTTTAAAAATGGCATTTTTGCAACTTTGACATGCTATAAAACTCAAACTATTCAAGTTAGAGAAAAATGGATTGCACATTCTTATCTTAACTTTTCAAGAGCTATTCAAGGAGATTAAATCCATTATTGTGAAAAAATGTCAAACTGTGCCGAAAAAAGTTGACAGTTGACGTTACCTTCTATCCAAATGACAGAAGAGCTCATAACTCGAGATCACTTCAATCATAAGAACCAAACTCCCATACCACAAGTATGATTAAATTTCATACCACCACGCTATAGGAAACAGTGAGCTGTAGCAGATCATTTGACAAGAAGTGTCAAACTCTTTAGACTACTGATGGTGTCATTCCTCTATCTCCATCACTCAGAAAAAGGGGCGGCGGCAGATCGTTTCAACCTAATTCTTGATAGCTCAAGAATCAAACTCTTTAGACCGCTGGTAAGATATTTCTCACCGTAATCGCCAAAAGTGACTGCAGAACAGAAAACACAATAGGATTTCTCGTTAACATATCACTTTATGGCAACTGAAAATAACAATTTTTTTATAAAAAGGTCTTCATATTTGCATTGAAAACATACTTTTCGATAGAATAAGGTGAGGATTATTTCAAATTTTCAATCGGCATTTTTAAAAAAGCTAATTAATTCGGTGTTATTTTATGCATCTGGGCAAATGGAATGTTGCTCCGCGTAGGAATTTGGGTTAGCTTGTGTTAGTTTGGGTTAGTTTGGGTTGGCAAAAAAAAATGGTGTCGCGTGAGCGACATTATGTTAGGTTAGGTAAGTCTTGTTCAATTTTGGTTAATTTGGGTTGGCAAAAAAATTACTTTTCATATCCTCACTTTATTCTATAAAAAAATATGATTTCATAGCAAATACGAAGAAATCTTACTAGAAAATTTGTTATTTTCAGTTGCCATAAAGTGATATAGACCCGATTTCTCTTAATTAGTTAAAACGCGTGATATTGAATTAAGTATGGTAACTCTGTGAGACCACTCACCATAATCAGTAAAATAGGTATCTGGTTCATCATTACAAAACACATTAGCAGTATTAAGTTTCCATTTTCTGCACTCAAAATACCATCAAAAGGAATTTGGCTTTCAAATATCACTTTGATCACTGTCAAAATGATTATCAAGGTAGAGAATAATGATCAGAAAGCACACAAAATTGTCACCAGAAAAATGAGTTGATAACAGCGCCCTCAAATGAACTAATTAAAAGAGGGACGTTTTTTCACAAGCCTCTGTGTGCAACGGTCCAAATATCGATTCAAGGCAGCGCAGCTGTTTCGCGCGTTTACGGTTTTTTTTTCAATGAATTAAAGGTATTGTTATTTTTCATTTTCCTGTTTACGTTCAGATTTTGAGTTGTTTGGGTTAGATTGGGTAAGTTTTGGTTAGATTCGTTCAGTTTGGGTTAGTTTGTGTTTGGCAAAAAATTTGATCATCTCTCTATATAATATGATACATTTCACTCTCAGGAAGGAAAAGGAATTTAGCTTTCAAATATCACTTTGATCACTGTCAAAATGATTATCAAGGTAGAGAATAATGATCAGAAAGCACACAAAATTGTCACCAGAAAAATGAGTTGATAACAGCGCCCTCAAATGAACTAATTAAAAGAGGGACGTTTTTTCACAAGCCTCTGTGTGCAACGGTCCAAATATCGATTCAAGGCAGCGCAGCTGTTTCGCGCGTTTACGGTTTTTTTTTCCAATGAATTAAAGGTATTGTTCTTTTCCTGTTTACGTTCAGATTTTGAGTTGTTTGGGTTAGATTGGGTAAGTTTTGGTTAGATTCGTTCAGTTTGGGTTAGTTTGTGTTTGGCAAAAAATTTGATCATCTCTTTATATATGATACATTTCACTCTCAGGTTACTGTATTTGCAAAAATGTGTGAACATAATAATGTCAGTTAAGCAGCAAGCTTTATGTTGCGTTATCGATACGTACAATACGCGCAATGCGCATGCCCGCTGCCTTGAAGCGATTATCCGGGCCACTGCAGCGCGACGCTTGTCGTTTTTGCAGGGATTTTCGTATGTTGATCCGTCTCCTAGTTACAGTCCTCCTTAACTTAGTTATAGGACATGACGATGCATCTAATCTGTCTAGAATTGCACGTAGAATCCAAAAATGTTATAATATATAGGGTGTTCTATTTAAAATAAGCGAATTGATACCTACTTCCGGTTTAACCGGAAGTCGCACAACGTCGCTATTATTTCATTTTGAAAAAAGCATATTTGAAAATCTCACCATACAAATTTTCAGAATTCTAGTCGTCTTATTTCCTGGGATATTCTAATGGGCGTTCACCGTGACACACCATGTATAGTCACTGTACCACCTCAAATGAACTAACATAAAAAAGGGACAGAGTTTCAAGGATATTCGTATGTCGATTCATCTCTCCTAGTTATAGTCCTCCATAAAAACAAAATAAAAAATAAAGTCAACGATAATTCTGAAAGGGGTGATAGACCAACTCATAAGCTTCCAGAAAAACAAAATATTTTTCATTTTTTTTTTATTTATTTATTTTTCGCTGCTACCCACCACCTTTTCCTCCGCAATTACAAGCCAATCACGAAAATTCACACGTACTTAGTAAAAAAGAAAATAGAAATAAATAATTTCTCTGTAAAATAAGATTTTTTATTGAACTTTTAGTGGCAATATCTCGAAAACCATAGAGTTTTTACAAAGGTGATATTATGTTTTTCTGGATGCTTATGGAATGGCCCATCACCCCTTTCAGTATTATCGTTGACTTTCCGGACACCCTGTATATTTATCAAAAAATTGATTTGTCTTTTACAGGCTTTTCAAAAATATAATATAGTATGGGTCTATTTTGATAAACCACGATAATAATCCCAATTTTCATATTTCGCGATAAAAATTGTGCAGTAGGCCATGAAAATTAACGATGTTTGTAATATTAGGCGGATTTTGGCGTCAACCAGGTTACGAATTTTCTAAACTAACTTTTCTTCGCAGTAGGGGCAAATCGCTTGGGGGTACCTAATCAAGTAGTTACGTTGTACCATGAATAATACTTCAAGTAACCAGAACGTTTTGGGGTTTGATCCCGAGCTGGTATCGATACAGTAACCAATAGGCGGATTTTGGCGTTAACCAGGTTACGAATTTACTAACCTAACTTTTCTTCGCAGTAGGGGCAAATCTCTTTGGAGGTACCTCATTAAGTAGTCACGTTATACGATGAATAATACTTTTACTAACTAGAATGTTTTGTAGTTTGATCCCGAGCTGGTATCCATACAGTAACCAATCACTTACCAAACCTGGTAACGACAAATCGTTACCTGGTTAACGCCAAAATACGCCTAATCACTCACCAAACCTGGTAACAACAAATCGTTACCTGGTTAACGCCAAAATCCGCCTATTGTTTACTTGGTAACGGTTCACAATTATTTTATGTGTATGAAGTATATTCGCGATCATGAAACCAGACTATCGAAAATCTTGATATCAGGTGGCAGAGAATAACGATGAATCCAATGTGCCATCGTGTAGCTTGATACAAACATAATACGATCATCATTTACTACGGTAAATAAAGTTCATAGTCCTGGATAAAAAGCTCTTAAGACTCTTAGTATATAATTTATTTTTTATGTTATGCAAATTCGTAATATGCAACGTCAAACATTAAGTTGTGAACACTCACAAAAAATATTATATCTTTTATCAACTCGAGTATCAACTGGACTTTGATCGTTATTTGCCGCGACGCTTCTTTTGCTATACCTAAGTTGTTTTTTATTGGGTAGGTAATGAGAATGTCCAAGCGGCATCTGAGATGTATTTTAACAGGTAGGTATATAACTAAATAATATTTTAAAAATGTTCAAAAGTCTGGTTTTCTGTCATAATCGCAAATATATTTTCATACACATGAATGTTGAGAATCGTTACCGAGAAAACAATAAAAAACAAAACGTTGGTTTTCATGGCCCACTGCAAAATTATGAGTGCGAATAATGATAATTGGGATTATTGTCGTGGTTTATCAAAATAGACCCATACTATATTATATTTTTGAAAAGCTTGTAAAAGGACAAATCAATTTTTTGATGGATTTAAAAAAAAACAATTTTGGTCATTATTTGAAAAACGATAATATCTAGAAAAACACTGATTACCTACGCCAATGAATTTTGCGTAAAAAGTTCTTTGAAAACCCGGTTTTACATTCCAATAAGTTATCAAATCGCTGAAATACGAGGGGTGTCCTTAAATGCAACCAGGCCCGGGTCTGGAGCGGCAAACTTATAAGGGCGGCAAATTCCAGGAAAACTCTGAAAAAAATTGAGGTTCAGAGGAAAGTTAAAATTTTACATGAATTGAAGTTTGCGGACAAAAATTTGGCAAGGAATTTTGATTCTCTGGAACATTTTGACCAAATTTGGCTTTTTTCCAGTTTTTGGGTCAGTTTGGGTTAGGAATTTTGTTACTTGAGGATATTTTGACCAAATCTTGTTGTTTTTTTTTCAGTTTTTGGTTTAGATCTCAGAAAGAAAGCATGTTCTTTCTCCGCTTTATACAAAATTGAAGTAGATGAAATTCCCTACATTTCTTAAACATAACTTTTTTTTGAAAGACCAATCGTATTCCCGCTAGAGCGCGCCTAAAAAGGCCCAAATTCCATATCCGCTGAGATTCACTGTTTTTGCCGAAATAGCCTTTGCTGTGAGACTTTTAACTGCTGTAACAATCCAACACCTTACACAATAACTTATATCAAATAGAAGTGCTGAAGCCATAAGTCAACAAAAATTCCTGGTCAATAAAAAGTTGTGGTACTTTAAAAAATCTTCATGTCTGTAATCAATTGAAATTTGATATGCCTAATATCACCTATACAGGGTGTAACAATTCCGATTATATACCGTAGCATTGGTATCTCGTTAACTATAAGAGATACAACGTCGGTTAAATGGAGGCAAAGTGCGGCAATTTGAATCTCAAAAAAATGCCGCTTTGAAGTTTGGAAATTCCGGAGACCTCCGGAGCTATCCGGCAATAACCGATTTTTTTTTCGAAATCCTTTTTTATTATTTCTTGAATTTATTTCAAGAGATAATTGAAAACGAATGACATATTTTCGTCAACACTTTTTCCGCTCTTCAAGATAGCATCGGCGCTCGTCTACATACATTGACGCGAGCTCATAGAAATTAGAAGAAAAAGGAGATAGCTTCGTCGAAATTGATATCGGACGTTTCGAATTCTCGCGACCATCATCAACTTTCGTTACGGAGCCAAATTTTTCAATTTATTTTTAATGAACTCTTTCACTTCATAAAGATAATTATATGTCACACTTGCCATTTTGAGATAATGCAGAAAGTTGATATGAGAATTATCAAAATCCAAAACTTTTGTTCCATTCAGAATGCATCGCGCGGATCGTAGTCGGGGTAACAATAATAAATTGTGAGTTTTCATATACAGCAGAAAAAGTGGCCATGAAAATGTCTCATCCGTTTTCAACTAACTCTTCATATAAATTGCGGGCAAAATATAGAGGGATTTCGAAAAAATCGGTTATTGCTGGATATCTCCGGAAGACTTCGAAATTTTCCAGGTTTCCAAAAGGCATTTTTTGTGATTCAAATTGCTCAACTTTGGCTCTATACCCGACGTTGTATCTTTCATAGTTAAAAAGTTACCAGTGCTATATACTCGAATTTGTTAAGAGAGTTATAGCTACATTGATATATAATTATTTTTCAAAAATAAGTATTAGTACCTATATCAACTTCTTTTGACGAGTTCTACCAGCATTTATTTCAAAATGACTTGACTTCGAAAACACCCTGTATCTAAGATAGGGGGCGGCAATTTTTCTGGGCTTGGGGCGGCACTCGCCATTAATCCGGCACTGGAAAGACCTTTGACATTTTTGTTTATACGTGGACATTTTTGTGACTGGCTTGTAATTGAAAAGGAAACAGTTTCCTTCTCAATTTTTCAATTTTTGTCATGGTATCTTTCGTTTCACAAAAAAGTAGCTCAGGTTCGTCAAAACCGCAAGGTTCTATCTTCAGTTGTTACCGAGATAACCCGCAATTGCAACCAAAATGGAACACCCTGTACTTCCTTTTCAACTTTCAAAAATGGTTTAGGATATTGATTTGAAATTTGTTGAGCATGAAATAGAAAGTTTTGCTTGCTTTAAACTCAAAATAATAATCGTTTATTAATTTGAAAAACATTTTTGAATAAAATCTTTCTATTAACTTGAAAGAAATAGTGAAGAAACTTCTCAAAAGTGATATTTGTCGCGATTTCAAATTTAAAAACCAATTATAATTTTGTCGAAGTCCATTATGGCTACAGTATATTACAATACATGTTTCAATTTAAACTATTTCAGGGCAATTCCTGAATGGAGGAAAACTGTAGAATGAATGCTCAAGCAACGTGAAGAAAATAATGACAACATACCCTGGGTTATGAACAATTCACTCTTTCCCATTATAATAATTATATAGGTTGAACTGTAGGTACAACTAGGTTCTATACTTTTATACGTTTTGTATTCTATTGACTAGATGTATATCAATAAAGTATTATTTATTATTTATTATTTTATATTTATTATTATTATTTATTATTATCACAATAGACTTATGATAAGATAATATAATAAAACATGTAACATTTGAAACATTTGACATGGAAAACAAACATCAATTTATAGCTCTATAGAAAAGTGTTTCATCGGATGCATGAAAAATTACATTTATAGTTTTGATTTAGTTTTGTATCCTAGAATATAAGTTTTTAACACCAAGTAGGTATACATATACTTGACTAAATTACCTCCACAATCAGAAGGAATATTCTTATCAGTAATGGCCCAGTTTTGTATAATATGAAAATACATATTTCACCATTCATAAAGCCTAAACCAGTGAGGAAGGATATTCTGTGCCCTATGTTCACTTTTAGTACAATTTAAAGAATAGCCTACTACTATTCTTGCACTCAAGAATAATTAAGACTTATTTCTGTTGGAATATGGAATATAATTGATAATTATGATTGTTGGTGTTCACTTGAAATTGTTTGATTCATTATCAGTCTAATGTTGGGTTCATTTTATTGCCATATATATTATATCGAAACACGTCGATTTCCGAAAATAATCAAATTTTATGGTCAAAACATACCGTAGGACTTCCATGGTTTTGAGTTTATTGTGGTAACACGACGTTTTGTTCAAAAATAGTAAGTATTGTTCGGAAAGATGAATGTTTGGAATTCTGTTTGAAGATCCACATCTTCTACCACCTTCAAACACACTCCGTATATACAAGTAAAAACAGGAAAGCATATCGTAAATATCACACGACTTCATTAAAATGTAAAGAGCGGTTTCGTGTGTCTGACAAATCGCACCTTCGGTAAAACAAAGGCATAGTTAAGCGTTAAAAGAAACCAAGACGTGCTCTCGTACCAAAGGTGCGATATTTTATCGACGATGTCAAGTTTTGTCTGTCTTGAAAAGTATAGCAATAGAGATACCACTCGGAAATGCCAATGAAAATGTTATTACAATCTCGAATGTTTGAACCATCAATTTTAATAAAATAATATACAGGGTGTTCCAGTGAAGGTGGCCACTGGCCATATCCCGGAAACTATTCATCGTGAAACGGCCAAGAGAAAAACCTGGAAAATTTTTTCAAGCTTCTGAAATGGTCGCTAGGGGGCGTAACAATAAAAATATATCGATGAAATATGAAAATGATCATATTTACTGAAATTTCTTCTTAAGTGGCTCCCAACGGGGATACAGTGCCCCATCGATTTAATGTTTTGACTTTAACTTTTGAACCGGCTTGTGGTCACACACACAGCTGTTGGACCCAATGTTTTGACAAGTGGCATTTTAAAGACGGCGAGAACTACTTTCTTTTTAATAGTCTGATCTTTTCTCATTTGAAAAGGTGCAGTACTCTTCTACATTTTTTGTTCTAGTAGTATGGCTCTAGCCAGGGGCGCTACCTACACTTATTTTTATTAATATCACAGCCGAAACTTTTTGGTCGCACCTGTATTAAATTTTTAAATAGAAAAACACATTTCTTCAACATTTTCACACAAAAAAAGTATACCTGTTGAAAGTCGCTACGTGCAACCATTCTTGAGATATTTGGATTTGAAATAAAGAATACATGTTATTTTGAGATAATGGTCAAGCCGGTTTTTGCATTTTTATTGAGAAAAAATAGGATGAGTTTTCCTGCTTTAAAATAAGAAGAAAACTTCCTATCAACATGTGTCCGGAAATGCTTCGATACAGAGCTACAGGGTGTTGAAGTTTGTAGTGATTATCTCGAGAATGGTTGCACGTAGCGACTTTCAACAAGTATACTTTTTCTGCGTAAACATGTCGACGAAATCTGTTTTTCTATTCGAAAATATGATACAGGTACGTCCCAAAACAATTACGGCTGCTAATTATAATAAAAATAATGGGTAGGTAGCGCCCTCTACCAGAAAGAGCCATACTAAGACCAATTCGAATTTCGCATGACAAAAAACACCCAAACATCAATTTTCATCAGAAGATCGACATTAGTTCAAATACTATTTAGAAAAAACAGAAATAAAATTAAAACTTCAACACCCTGTATCTTTTTAACGGCTAGCATTTGCCACCACATGTAACAGACAAATCTTCTTATTTTCATTGATTAGGACACCCTGTATAATTTTTTACCGCAAATCTCTACAATGAGTGGTTTCTGAGATACAGCCGCTTACCTCGCTTATTTGGCCACCCTGTACATAATTATTTTAAGTAAATTGGGATACCAACATTTTTTTCAATCAAATCTGTGTTTTACCTGAAAGTTTTTTGGTGTTTGGATAATAATAATAATTATTATTGTTAGGTGTGTTATATGATATTGGTTTACATACAGGGTGGCGCATTAGTGTGTGAAGTCCATTTTCTCCCTTGTCAAAAGAGATAGGAAAACATTTTCAAGATAAAACTTATAGGGTTTCAGCAGGGTCACAATTTAAAAATATTACTATGTATACAGAGTGTTCTAGGAAACCGTGGCATCAAAAAATACACTTTTTAAATAGCAACCCCAACTTTTGATTAGAGATTTGGATTCAGCGTAATATTCTACGTATGATGCAGTGGTTTTTTTGTGCCAGAACGTGCAGTGTTGTCAGACTAACGAGGATTTACTAAAATTTAGGGAAAAAACATTATGTTTGTAAATTAGCTACAAAAACAAAAAATTTGAAATTGAATCTTGCAAATATGCGTATTTTTCAATGTAAGAGTCAAAGTAATTGATTTTCGAAAAAAGAATCGCTATAATTTATATAGGGTATTTTCTACAGCAGGCCCAACTTAGCGAATTTAGAGACGGAAAAACTCAATTTTTTCAAATGGAACACCCTGTGTGCTGTTATCTAGTTTTGTTAAGCACTCAAAACCCTGCAACTTTGCCATTACGTCAATAAACGTCATAAAATGTGTCGTTATCTCGCAATCTTTTAATGTCAAAATAATAACTAATTGGGATTTCTGGTTCATTCTCGGTACAGGTTACGCCTCGGAACGTCATTGGCTGGGTATTCGGACCACGTGTTGAAATTCTCTAACAGAACAATGACTGAAAACCATTGACTTTAAAAACAAAATAGGTTGAAGATCTTTATTCAAAATCGAGTTGAATATCCACTATGGTATAATCGAAATGGAACAATTCTCATCATTAACAGAATCAACAAACAGTTTCGATGACTTTCTCCAAGTATGAATACCATATCAATAAGATCATTTTTGCGAAATTTTGAAATGTTGTTTTTAATTTAGGTAATATGCAGCAACTAACTACAACATGAATTTTGACAAGATTTCACTCAAAATATTAATATTTGGTGATGCTGGTTGTCATGGTAATTGAATCGGATTCTTCTGCCATAGCAACGATCCATTAACACGTTCAAATTTGTCATCTCGAAACCCAATTAAGGGGTACTATTTTGACATAATCAAAGATTGCAAGATAACGATACATTTTACGACATGTGTTCTAATGGCAAAGTTGCAGTGTTTTGAGTGCTCAATAACACCAGATAACTGCACACAGGTTGTTCCATTTGAAAAAATTTAGTTTCTTCGTCTCTAAACGCCAAGTTGGGATCGCTGTATGAATGATAGCGAATATTTCTTCAAAAATCAATCACCTTGCCTCTAACATCGAAAAATAAGCAGATTTGCAAGATTCTGTTGAAAATTCAAAGTCCGTGGAAAGTTTGATAAATATATTGTTCATCATTCAAGTACAGAAAGAAGACTGAAACTAAAAATCAATTTGCAGAACTTGCATCAGCCCTCGAAAAATAAATCTATTCTTAGACTGGAAACCGAACCAATCGTAAACAAGAACTGGTCTCAGAAAATCAATATTCGGTTTTGATACAGGGGTACAGCGATTTAAACTAATGCATAGTATAAATTCAAATATTGATAATATATAAGCCTTATATTTTAACACTCCTACTTATTTGAATTTATAAAAGAAATGTCCTTTCAGATTACAATGCTAAGTGATGCGAATCCAACTCAAAAATTCAATTTCTTAACTAGGTTTTCAAGAACCGTTTTAGTCAATGGCTTTGTAAGCATATCCGCAATTTGGTCACTTGATTTCACGTAACTCACTCGAATATTGCCCTTTTCACTTTCATCGCGAACAAAATGCACTTTAATGTCTATATGCTTCGTTTTGGGATGAAACTGATGTGCCTGCGCTAGTTTGATTGTCGACTGATTATCCACTCTAAGCTGCAGCGGTGACTCTTCTACGCCTAGCTCTCGTAGAAAGGATTGAAGCCATAAAGCTTCTCTCGTTCCAAGGGCCAGAGCCAAATATTCCGCCTCCGTTGTAGATTGGGCGACAACATTTTGTCTTTGGCTTTTCCATGTAACTGGTCCATTCCCCATAATGAAGATATAACCACTGGTGGATTTCCTGGTCTCCCTGCACCCTGCAAAATCTGCGTCTGTAAATCCCTGTATTTTGGTTTCTATGTAGCCATTCGATTTTTTGTATGATATTTCATAGTTGATGGTTCCCTTTAGATAACGGAAAATTCTTTTAACAGCTGTCCAATGATCGTTGGTCCAGTTGTTAAGGAAACGGCTCACTTGATTGACTGCGTAACTGATGTCAGGGCGGCTAACTGTCGCTAGGAAGATCAGCGATCCCACAGCTTCTCTGTAAGGTTGTTTCTTGTTACAATTAGAGTTGTCCTCGGGAGTTTGCAGATATATTCCTGGTTCAGCAGGAACAGCGACTGCATTTGCTTCTTGGAGGTGAAACTTTTCCAATAATTTTCGAATGTATGGTTTCTGATGCATAATCACTGTATTTGTCTCATTATTGTGTGTGATTTGCATACCGACGAACTGTTTTATATCACTCTCGATGTCATATGTCACTTTGAACTTATCTTGCAGGTGCTTCATAAGTACGTTTATTGCATACTTTGATTTAGATAACACAAGTCCGTCATCAACATATAAAGCAATGTAAACGACATTGTCTTCTAGTACACCAATAAAAACGCACTGGTCACCTTTCAGTTGTTCAAAGTTGTAGCTCCTTAAAAATTCCACAAACTTTTTATTCCAGCATCTAGGTGATTGCTTCAAACCATATAGACTTCTCTTCAATTTACAAACAGAATCGGGCTGATCTGGTTGTTCAAATCCGACGGGTTGCCTCATGTATACCTCTTCTGTTAAATCTCCATACAGGAAGGCGGTTTTCACGTCAAATTGTGCTATTTTAAGGTGTTCTTCGGCTGCTAAGGCTAATAAAATCCGGATTGAATCATATCGTACCACTGGTGCGAACGTTTCACTATAGTCTATGTCCTTTTGTTGCGTGTAACCTTTTGCAACTAATCTTGCTTTAAAACGTGTTCTTTGACCACTGAGATCTGTTTTTAAACGAAACACCCACTTATTGTCAACAAGTTTCACATTTTCTGGCTTTTGAACTAATTCCCAAGTACCATTGTCTTTGAGTGCAGATATTTCTTCGTTCATTGCTTCTTTCCAATTTTCTCGATCTTCGCTTTCCATTGCTTGCTCAAACGACAAGGGCTCAATCATGGAACAGTACGAGACGGCTGGTCCATAAAAATCTGGTGGTCTTAGTTCATCTCTATTTCGTAACACTCTCCCTTCGTCTTGAAAGTCTGGTTCTGGTGGCTCGTTTGGATTTTCCTCGGCATCTGCGTCGAAGAATTCATCATTTTCTGGCACTGGAAGTGGAACAGTACATAATTGTTTTTGGATTTCAAGTTCATCTTCTTCGTTGAAAACTACATTGCAACTGGTTTCGATTCTCTTTTTCTCGGGATCCCATAGGCGATAATTTTTCGAATGTCCCTCGTATCCAACAAAAATTAGCTTTCGACTTTTCTTGTCCCATTTCTTTCGTAATTGGGAAGGCACTGACATGTATGCAGTGCATCCAAAAACTCTGAGATGTTTCACTTCAGGCTTTCTTCCAAACCAACCCTCGAATGACGTCATATTTCCACACAAGGTAGAGACAGTTCTGTTTAGTATGTAGACGGCGGTGCTAACTGCCTCTGCCCACAATTCTTCACTTAAATTTTTGTTTATGAGCATAGATCGTGCACTCTCTACAATCGTACGCATTTCCCTTTCGGATCTGCCATTTTGTTGTGGTGTATATGGCGCGGACACTTCGTGCAAAATCCCCTCAAATTTGAGAAAATCTTGAAAAGCTGAGTTTATGTACTCACCCTTTCCTTGGTCACTTCTGATCACTTTTAATTTATGTCCAGTTTGCAATTCGGACATAGCCTTATATTCTTTAAACTTACTCAATACTTCAGACTTATGCCGTAAAAAATACACAACTCGATATCCAGTCTTTTCGTCTTTAAATAACACGAAGTATCTTGAACCACGCGGTGATTCGACACTCATTGGTCCGCAAACGTCTGTATGAACCATTTCACCGGATTCGTACACTTTTTCACGGATAAGGCTTTTATGAGGTTTGACTGTTTGCTTGCCAAACTTGCAGGTCTCACAGAAAAAGTCTTCACTATCACTGATATCCAAACCAATTGCTGCATTATTTTTCACGGTGCTCATTATCGATTTGAAGTTTATATGGCCTAGACGGTCATGCCACAGTTTCAGTGATTCACTTTTCGTTAAATTGCACTGGACTTCCGTTTTGGTTCTGAATTTCATGATCCATAAATTACCCTTGCGGACACCAACACAAACAATTTCACCTTGTCTGTCACGGAATTCACAATTTTTCTGGAATGCGTGATGCGTAAATCCACGATCGGTCATAACTCCTACTGAAAATAAGCTCCTCTTCAAGTCAGGAATGTATAACACGTTCTGAATGGCTTTATCGATCCACTTCCCCTCCACTTCAGCTTGAATTTCGATGTCTCCTATGCCGGTAGCTTGAATTACCTTGTCATTGGCCACTTTTACATTGAACTGCTTATCCAACGGTTTTAGCACTTTGAACCAGTTGAGCTGATTGGTCATGTGGACACTCGCTCCAGAGTCGCATATCCATTCGCACTGCGAGTCATCACTGGTAGTGTTGTATAGAGCGGAAATATCACAAACAAAGGCTGAGTTTGTTTTATTTCTTGATTCATCGCTCATCAAGCGTTTTCGGCATTCACGAGCCCAGTGCCCCTTCTTTTTACAGAAGTTGCATGTAGTTCGCCTTTTTAACTCGTTTATATCGGGTTTTCCAGGTGTTTTTCTTGCCGACTGCCCATTCAACTGTATGCTTTCCAATCTGGCCTGTAATGCTTGCACCTCCAGGGCAAGTTTGCTGGTTTCAGTTTCAGCAGAATCCATCCTTGATTCTTCTTTCAATAAACGTGCAGTTAAATTTTCGGTATTCTGACTATCCTGAGCAACTGAGTCCCAAGCAGTCCTGAACGCGTTGAACTTCATCGGCAAACTGTTCAGTATTTTGGAACACACGGCACTTTCACTCAAGTTTTCTTGAACATCTTTGAGCTGCTTCACTAGGGATTCGATTTTTGATAAGTGGTCTGCAATTCTGTCATTGTCGGCCATCCTATAGTCATAGAAGCGCTGCCAAAGTAATTCTCTGGATACATCGGTCCTTTGTTCGTGTATTGACACAAGCTTTGCCCACATCTGCGATGCATCCTCACAGTTAACCAAATACTGCACTTGATCCTGTGTTATCGACGTTAAGAGGATTACTTGGGCCTTGGCGTTGCGTTCCTCCCATGCTTTGAGTTTAACTTCCTCTGTACTTGGTGGACGTAACTCACTACCATCGACAATAGGTAGGAGCTTCTCTGCTTTCAGTATTATGCTAATACTAAATTTCCACAACTGGAAATTGGTTCCGTCAAATTTGGCAATTTGACCACCATAATCTGTTCTTGCGGCCATCTCGCGTAACCGGAACTTATACTGTTACGACGAACGAACTCGCGAAAAACGTATTCAAATATCTCAGCACAACTAACACGACTTTTTGATAGGTATTCAGTGACCTGGGCCCATAACCTGTTGAAAATTCAAAGTCCGTGGAAAGTTTGATAAATATATTGTTCATCATTCAAGTACAGAAAGAAGACTGAAACTAAAAATCAATTTGCAGAACTTGCATCAGCCCTCGAAAAATAAATCTATTCTTAGACTGGAAACCGAACCAATCGTAAACAAGAACTGGTCTCAGAAAATCAATATTCGGTTTTGATACAGGGGTACAGCGATTTAAACTAATGCATAGTATAAATTCAAATATTAATAATATATAAGCCTTATATTTTAACAGATTCATTTCCAAATCCTTTGTTTTTGTAGCTAATTTACCAACATAATGTTTTTCCCTAAATTTTAGCTTATCTCGATAGCCTGACAACACTGCACGTTCTGGCAAAGGTTTCACTTTGAGAAGTTAGAGATAGAAAAAAAATGTTCCCTTACATAAAACTCCCCTTACATAAAAATGTTTTCTTTGCTCTATTATAACCTAACACTGCAAAGCAATAAAATGTATAGAAGTTACATTTTTGCTAAAAACTTTTGGATATATATTATGAATGTAGGCTCGAAAGTAGTTTAATATTGAAATAAGTTGATATTCTACAAGATTTTTTTTGGGTATTTCGCCACACCCTATCAAATATCAATCAAACTAGTGTTTATACACCCGATCTTCTGTATTACCTGAAAAAAGTCTATTAGTAAATGATAAAACCTATCAATATCAAACGTTTCGGGAACGAATCTGCTCCCGTCGTCATTGAAAACCTAAAAATGGAACAATTAACTCAAATTCTAAAAATATAGTTCGTTTTTTGTATTGAAATTGACTTGTTCGTGTTTTTGGCACAAAATGTCACTTTTTTTTTTGTGATATTTGATAGGGTGTGGCGAAATACCCAAAAAAATCTTGTAAATTATGGATGCGCCACAAAACTACAGAGCATATCTAAGTTGATATTCGACGTCTAGAAGACCCTGTACAAAATTTGAATTTTTTTCATCGACAGTCATATCTTTTATAGACAATGGACAATTTGCATACATTTTCAAATAACTCGAAATTTTATATACGTATTCTCGACAATATTTCTAATATAGTCATCAGCGAAAAAAATTTCCATAATATCCAAAAATATACTGAATGAATAAAAAAGAAAACGCAAATTCCACTGTATTATCTAAAACGGGGCGGAGCCATATTACGCTCTCTCGAGAGACGGAGAAAGATGGTGTATTCTGTGACGTAGTGGATGTTGATTGGCGCTCTTTAATCGGTGATTACTACATTAATAGGGGTGGTAGGTTGATTTTTTGGACATCAATGGCATCAGTACTTACTAATCCTTATCTTTTTCATATTTCTAAAAAATTTGCAAATAATTGTCCATTACTGTTTCCCGAAAAATTAAAATTTTGGCCAATTTATCGTTTTGAGTTACCTCATCGACGGACAAACTGTATACTGGTAAAATAAAATAACAAGGTTAATTTTTTCAATCTGTAATAATATGTAGGTACCTTAGAATAAAATCTCTCAAAATCTGAAAACACATATTATATTGGCATTTTGGTCATGAAACTTACATTAATATGATCTCCACACACATAAATAGCACTGCTTTGTACCAAAATATTCCCCAAATTTCTTCTGTGCGCCTTTAGCAATTTTAGCCGACAATTTTTGTCATCAGGCAAGCGAATTAAAATTTTGTTTGGAAGAGTTGAATTAGTACATAGCGGCGCAATGCAATATTTATAATAACTATCCTTCATTTTTTCAAAAATTACAAAATAAACTAACCCAGTGTCACATCAGACTTCAAACATTCGAATGGTTGCCAAAGATAAGCGTTATGACGTCAAAACGGTCAGGTGCTTTTTGCATCGTTTGAATTTGCTCAGCCACGATATCAAACTTTGATTTATTGTGAAATAACTGGTGCGATTTAAGGACCGATATTTGGAATACGTTGTTTTTAGACATGAACGCATACTTTGAAATAAATAAATGAAATTAAAAAAAATTGGCAAGTTCCCCATTATTGCCGTTTTTTTCCATATTTTTTCATTTTTTTTTCCAACTACAAATTTGATGTGTGAGTAAACGTAGCAGCAAAATAACTGTATAATGTAGTACTCAATTATCAAAAAAACCGTTTTTGGTATGTCTATCAACTAAAGTTTGTTAGCTGATAATCGATATCACTGAACAAAGAATACACACAAAATTAGCGATAACTTGAAAAAAGTGAAAAAGCGGTTCATATGAAATTTTTTGTTGCAAATCACCTTTCATACTCCTGTTTCATTTTTATCCATGACTTTTGGGACACCCTGTATGTCCAGTTCCAAATGAATCCATAAACAGGTCAGGTTGAGGTAGTGATGAGAGGGGAGAACCCATAGCCATGATGAAATCTTTGTGGCTCTATGGCAAAAAGATGTCAAAACGTTGGAAAATGATCTACCATACATCCGAAAATAAAATTCGCTTCTGAATTGGAAAATAGCGAGACAATCAATCTTCTAGATTTGACTATCAAGAACGAAAATAAGAGACACAGTTTTGGAGGATTTTTTAAAAAACTTACTCAAATTGGAGTTGACTTAAATATCTTGATTCAATAAATGATGATTAACCACAAGAGTTAACTTCTCCAAACCAAGAGGATTTGATGAGGGACAGAGGACCTTCAAAATTAGCTATTACCTAATCTTTTTGGCGAGCATGTATTTTAACCAAAAAAGAAAAAAAATGAGGTGAGATGAATTCTTGCCAAAAAGATTGAGTAAGCTCATGATAAAGATCTTCTGTTCCTTATCAAATCCTCTTAGTTTGAAGAAGTTGACTCTTGCGGTTAATTGAGCATCGAATTAAAAAAATATGACATGAAACATCAATTTTATTGCTTATTTTAAATGAAACACCTTGTATATTATTGCAATTTCGAATTCTACAAAAGATTCTGAATGATCTGATAATACGCAGGTAATAAATAATCACGAAACAGCACGATATATCTTGAATATTCTTATTCTCATATCAAAATGAATTTTTATGTGTAGGTATGCAAAATTTATATTTTAAAAATGCCTCCTTCGGCTTATCAAATATTAATAAATAAATATATGTTGTCTTGGGTTTTACGAAACATAATATCATTGTTAACAGCTGTAAGCCTCTCGTATTATATGAGCAACCAAGTTCATTGTTTATTATTGAATTTATGCCATCTGGCTGCTGCACACTGTATAGATTGCGAGAGTTTCTCTTTTTTATCCCCATATTTTTTACTGTGCCTTATTACTGTTTTTAACATGATCATTTCCAAACATCTGATAAACCAGGGGAAATGAGGTCTTGTTTTATTCAAAGGGATGCTATTCCATGAACTACTTACTGTTACTCGTCTATCGCAGTCACCATCTGCTACAGTTAAAACAAAAAAACTTTTTTTTTTCAAAACATAGCTGCATTGCCTGATTAACTAGTTTTTCCTAGTAAGTTTTTTATTCCACAGAATAGATACCCTGTATGTCATTTCATATTTGAGTACATTACATGTCATAATGTGTCTAATATGATAAATATAATAGCAGTGACTTCAAATATCAAAGCACGCAGACAATGTCAAATTCTACTGGGTATTCGAAAAAAACGATCGAATCCATATACGCGAATGGAATGACTGAAACTCGTTTTTTTTTTCAAATTTAACACCCTTTATTTCATGTCTGTAATGAACTTTTCACTCAATTTTGATTCTATGTACCTACTTATTTTTGAAATATTGAGGATTTTAAACGTACATCTAACTTCTTTATTAGGGTCGGATCTACAATTCAGGTATTTCCTCAGAATACTTCGTGTAACCAATGATTATTTTATAGGGTTATTATATAGGGTTAATAAGCAAAATACTTGAATTATTGTAGAATCGCCTCTAAGAGAAAAATATGGAAACGCGAATTTCCGATATTTATATTTTTTAGAAAAAATGCTGAATATCGCAACTAAACGAAATTAACTGATGTGAATAAACTCAAAAAAAAAATCTGGAGATTCATACATGTTTGATCCGAAATCCTCAACATTCCAAAAATGGCTAAAGATAGGTACAGGACAAAATCATAAGTTCATTGCAAACATAATTCCATTAAAAAAAAAACGACTCTCAATCCCTGTAGCTGTAGAATGTTTAGAATATTTGAAAAAGTATCTCAGTACATTGATTTTTGAAGTGACTGCTATTAATTTTTTATGTTTCAGCTCCGAAATCTTAATAAAAGAATTACGTAGGGTGCAAAATAGATTTTTGTACATAGTATCTTCGATCACGTAATTCTGAATATGAACTACTACTAAACTTAGACCAATGATCCTTTACCATGATATCAGATAAATAGGTGATTCGACTCCCCATTCGAACGTACAAACCAGTTGTCTCCTTTTTGCTAACGCTCAGGTATACAGGGTTAGGAGAAATTACCAGAACGGTCTATTATTTTAAAAGATGCAAGAGTTAAAAAAAAATGTCGGGCATAAGGTTATGGTAGATCAAAGTTGAATTTTTTGAATGGAACCCACTGTATATTAATGTATAGTCTGTAAATGGCTTTCCTGCGGTTACGTCATACTTTTCCGTCTCTCTCTTACACATTGAAAAAAAAATCACGTACGTCTGGACGAGGGTCTTTCGGATCAATTTCACAAATGTCACATGTGGAGCGATCAATCTACGACACACTGCCAAACGTCAAATACTGTGACGTGACCGCAGAAAAGCCTTGAACAAGCTGTATATTTTAATTCCTCCTTAAATTTTGAGCAAGCATTGTGATATTCATAACGTTCCTAAGTTAAGCAGTTTTTGAGGTTATCACGTTTTATAAATGACATTTTTGAATCTCCACGCTTCAAGTTAGAGAAAACGGTCTGCACTTTCTAGTCTCAACTTTTCTAGAGCTATCCATCACGGACATCAAATTAATTTTTGCCAAAAAATGTGTCGGAAAAAATTAACATTTTTTGACAGTGCCTTCTATTCAAATGACAGAATAGCTCTTTGGAAGTTGAGGTGAGTAAGTGTATACCATTTTTCTCTATCTTGAACCACTTGAGTTTTATGCATGTCAAAGATGCGAAAATGTCATTTACAAATCGCGATATCTTTATAACGGTGGAATTTAGCGAAAATATGTAAATCACAAATTTTGCTCAGAATTAAAGGAGGAATTGGAATATCTATTATTACACAGGGTGTTTGATTTTGAAAAAATCATCTTTGATCTGAATTAACTTGATGTCCGAACTTTTAAATGAGACAGTTTTTTATTACTTTTGTATCATTTGAAATAATCGACTGTTCTGGTAATTTCCTCTAACCCTGTATGTTATAATATGGCGGAATGCTATGTTAAAAAAAAAAACAGTAATTCGACCCGGATAAGCCATTTCTCTTTAGAGGTCTCATTATTTTGAAGTCAAAAAAGAGAGACAGCCTATTTGGGCACCGCGTTGATAGGATGAAGACGTTCCCAATACGTGGAATCACCTATATTATCTTAACACCGTGTCCTTCGGTAAACCAGGGCCCCTATTCTCGATTCAGGAGAAATGCATATGGAGTGAATATGCTGTACAAAACCAATGTAGTTTTCACTTCATATTCAGTTCACCTGAATCCAGGATAGGGACCCAGTTCGAAAAATTGATCCAAAGAATTGCTGCAGACTGCAGGTTTTATAAGAAGTATTATAGATAACATTTTAGAGGCCCAAGACTAACAACAATATAGAGTTGAGTTGAGCTATCACAAGATTCACGAATCAGTCAAATTAGTGTTGATCAGAGATTTGATGGATGATGCCAGAGGACTGTTGTCAAACTGTCTCAAATGTATCTGAAAAAAAAAAAAGATGATCTGTAGGGGTGTAACAGGTTCATAATATAGGGTGTTTCGAATAAAAACCGACACACAGCAGGAGCATGTAGAGAAACTCAAAATATAGTAATTTAATGCACCGCTGAGAAGTTATAGGCCTCAAGATTGGGGTTTCAAATTTCGAAAAAAAACAATATCTCTTGAATTGATTTAGGATTTTGGAAAAATATAATTTGCTACACGTTGACACAGAACACATATTAGTCCCCAGTACGTGGTATTTTCGAAGGGGAGAGATACATATAGTCGTGAAACTTTGTGATTTGGTTCCTTATGTCAAGTGTACTGACCCCTGAAAATAGTAACTTTATGGGTGGCCATGTCTTCGCACACGCAACCTCTCGATTTTCATCACCTATTACGAGGCGATATATAATTTGATGGCCGAGTAAAACATTCTTTCAGAAGCTATATAGAGAATAATTTTTGAAAAAGTCAGAACTATATGTATGTAATTCCATAACTTCCAGATGTTTAACATATTGAGGTTTTGGTAACCATGAAACCATGCGTGATTTTTGGTGGAAAAATATTTTCGTCAAAAATGATTCATTAGATTGTTTTTGAAAGAATGGTGTACTTGGCCACCAAAATATATAACGCCTCGTAATACCGTCAGGTGATGAAAATTAAGAGGTTGCGTGTGCGAAGACATGGCCACCCCCAAAGTTACCATTTTCAGGGGTTAGTACACTTGACATAAAGAAGCAGTTCACAAAGTTTCTCGACTATATGTATCACTTCGAAAATACCTGTACTGGGGACTATACAGGGTGTTAATTAAGTATCTGGCCAAACTTCAGAGGGTGATTCTTTGAGTGATTTTAAGGTAAAAAGTTCATGTAAACAGGTGTCCGGAAATGCATAGTTTTCAAGATACAGGGTGTCAAAAAAATATATTTTTTTACATTTATTTATTAATATCTCAAACACCTGTTGACCGATTTTGTTGACATTTGGCAGTATTATGGACTATGATAAGACGCTAAGTTAGAACCAATTGATTGTTGATTATGACTTCCAGTGGCGTCGTAAGGGGCAGTTTGACGAATAAAAATAACAAAAAAAATGTGCGGAAACGGACACCTGTTTATATGAACTTTTTACCTTAAAATCACTCAAAGAATCACCCTCTGAAGTTTGACCAGATACTTAATTAACACCCTGTATAAAGAGTTTAGAAGACAGACTGACGTATACAATTTCACAGAACAATGCGTCACGGAATGCAGTGGATGCGAATCGAACTATATCAAACTTGGATAATGTACTATTAAAGATTTCTGCAATATATTATACAGATCTATACAGTGCGGCTCTAAAACCACCCTCCCTTTTTTTTTAATGTGTGCACCAAAAATTTTGAAACTTATGCTCTAATGGCTGCCGAAATACTACTTTTTGATGTTACTGACGTACTTTTAGTATTCAAGATGGCGGCTGGGTGCCATTTTGAAACATTTTCTTTAATGGAAAGGGGGGTCGTGTAACACCTCATTTTGAAGATCCTGATGAGTACTTTATAACCCTAGAATATTATATACTCGATATCTTCAAGGACTACAAAATGGCGGTACATTTAATTACTACATTGATACCATACACTTTTTAAAAAAACTCGTCAAGTTCAATTCAAAAGATGTTTTTTTGACATTTTTGTCATTTATTCCTAACCCAAACTTTATGTTAAGAATATTTCCAGCATCTTTTGAATTGAATTTGACGTTTTTTTTTTTCAAGTGTATGTATCAATGTAGTAATTAAATGTACCGCCATTTTGTAGTACTTGAAGATATCGACTCAATATTCAAGGGTTATAAAGTACTCAACAGGATCTTCAAAATGAGGTGTCACACGACCTCCCTTTCCATTTAAAAAAATGTTTCAAAATGGCGCCCAGCCGCCATCTTGAATACTAAAAGTACGTCAGCAACATCAAAAAGTAGTATTTCGACAGCAATTAAAGTATGCCAAGTTTCAAAATTTTTGGTGCACACATAAAAAACCTTTTAGAGCCGCACTGTATGTTCAAAGTCTAAGAACATTCACAACAACCGTTGAGTACTTTCCATAGAATCGAGGCCAACGAGAAACCATAAAATTAAAGAATATAGAGGGGTTTCTCATAGTGGTTGAAATTCACGGCTTGTACCGTAAACTATACATATATTACAAAAAAATCAGTTAAATTGTAATTAAGACATAAAAAAAGGGCTAATAATGTGAATATAACTTTCTTTAGCTCTGATAATATGGTCTAAAGCTTTGCAACTTCCACAGTGACTACAAAACGCGGCTTTTGAAAGCATCATTCAAACTCAAACTTTTATGAGCTTTAAACTGCCTATGCAGTATAATAACTTGTGGTAAGCACCAAATAACTAATTATGCCCATGTTAGTTATTTTTGGAAAGCCCTATGAAGGCTTGCATCAAAGTCTGGATCAATTTAACTAAAGGGTGGTGTATGTATGTTGTTTACAATCGAAATTTTCTGTTTGTATTAAATCAACATTCCTGGGCTTCTAGCTTCTAAGTTGGCGAGATAATCACTCATTTCACAGCTTTTCAGGATCAGAATCTCAAGAAAACCATATTATACTTGGCATTTCGAAAAATGTCTCAGAAAGTGAAGGAAAAGTGTCAATTAGAGGTTATTGTTTGTTTACGGTACAATCAGCTGACTTTCAGGTTATGTTCTGAAATGGCCTATTCTGAGAAAAAAATGAATTAAAAGTGTCTTCTCACTTATAGCTTGAAAGGTTATTGTACTGTATTGTATATTCATAATGAATGTACCACAAGGCGGTGAGTATGTGCTGTAAAAAATGCTTGAATAAGAGCTACTCAAAACACTTTAGAAATTTTACAATTCTATCCTGTAGAAAACATGATGTATTTGTGAATATTCTGAATTCGGCCCTGATATCTACACCAGAATGACAATAGCAAGGTCAACTAATTATTTTCAATGACAGCGTGGAGTGTGCCTGCTGGTTGTTCTATATGCTTTGATACAGGTCTAAATAAATTTAAAGGGTTATTTGAAATTGGAGTTTTCCCTGTAAAATGAGACGAAACTTGATAAAAGAAGCAAATTTTTCAAATAACATTAGATTTTCTCGAAAACTCAGACCTACAGTGGCTCCTTTGTAGAAAATATTTTTGATCAGAAAATAGTCAATTTTCACAAACCGCAACGTAATAACATTTCAATCTCTCAACGGTTGTCAAATGGTTGTCAATGGCAACAAAACAATCAACATTGGTCGCGTTCATGAGACGGAACAGTTACCGCTACGCTCCGGGGGCGCTCTTTGGCATCTGACAGTTGACTGTTGAGCCTTATGAGACTTCGGCTTCATTCATAAGAAGTCATAAGAATATGCCGGACGACCAATAGAAACGACGACATACATTGGCGTCACTGTAGTTTATCGAGTCACTGTAGGTTTGAGGAAGGACTTCTGAGGGGGATGTGCAAAAGTTTATCTTGTTTGTTTTAGTATCATGGTAACCGAGTTACCTAGGTAACCTATGAATTTTGACGTTCGGAAACGCAATGACGTCAGCGAAAACTGCGCGTGAGCATATTATCTTGTTTGTTATAGTATCATGAATCTGACTGCTCCGTATGCGTTCGTTTATTATATCTAGAGAAAACAGATCAAAATCCGGAGCGTTCGTTTATTCAATATCTGGGGTCCGATTCTTGATCGATCGTATCGCTCAAGATCACTCGTGCCGCGATCGGAATCGTTCGCATGTCATTCTTGAGAACTCGTATCATGAACGAGTACTCGAATTGGACAACGAGCGGGTTTTCTCGCTCGCATCTTACAGCATAGTGTTCGCAAGACTCATTTGTGGTTGGAAAATTTATTTTTTCAGCGTTTGCTGAACTCGAGATCATGTTGATTGGAGCTTTTTGCAAACATTGAAAATCTTGAGTTCACAGGGTATTTTCTAAACACGGGTAAATGATTCGTGAGGTCATTTTTGAAATCGTTCATACAAAAATCACGCGATTTAATACATCGCATAAAATTTCAATGCTGAATTTGAACTCAAAATGCATACTTTTTTCAATATTCAGATTTTAGAATAGGAATACCTCAAGGATTTCAAGGTGAAAAAGGTATACTCAGTTCACATAGATAAAGGTAGTAGTTTTCGACAAAATTGTGATTTTTTACATCGATGCATCGGCACCCCAAAGACGAGCTTTCCTCAATATTTGCGGAACCGCTCAAACTGAAATATCGAAATTTGGTACCTCTTCATAAACTTTTGACGCCAAATAATTCAGAGCTCAAAAATTTCAAATTGTTTATCAGGGGTGAGTCATTACTGATGTGGTTGGGGGTAAAAAAGCCCCATTTTCTGTAGGTCCAGCATCAACGTCATGCAAACAAATAAACGAATGTTTTTAACAGCTGACTCAATAGATAGATTGATACATGTGACACGAAAATGATTGCAATGAATCTAGCCGCCCTCGTAATTGTGAACTTGCGAACGTTTTATCTCGAAGGTCGACCAAGAATATGATTCGGTTGCACCACTCGTAAAAATCCCCTTCGCAGAGGATCGCTTACGAGTGCATGCGAATGATGTCAACAATTGCGGTAATTGGACGCGTCAGACCATATTTTTTATCTATGCGTCAGACGTTGATCTGAATGCTCGGGGCATTTTAGCGGATTAGAGAGATTAATCTGATTTCAGCTGTAAGGGTGAAGTTATGAATACGAATTTATTGACTTGTTGTTTGTTTGAACCCTACGCATCCTATACGTGTATTCTTGCTTTTCTTCAGAATCGTCGAAAGTTATGTCATGACCATGGATTATTTCCAAAATAGCAGATTTTAAAACAGCTTCCATGCCAAAAAGATGAAAAAGTATGAGTTGAAATGTCTCTTGCCTTTGAAAAAAAAAAGATTTTTCCGATTGAAACGTATGTCCTTCCGTTTGGATTAAATACCTTTATTAATAATCACTGCTTGTGTTACAAAATACATGTATATTGAATGGGGATGCAACAAAACATCTCATGAACATCTTTTATCGATATATAGGGTGTCCGGTAAGTATATGGCATAGTTTCGAGAGCGTATAGGGGAGGCCAAAATAACCCCAGTTTGTCAAAAACCTTTTCTCTAAAGTGCCTCCTAACGGATATACAGAGCCCTTAAGGGGTACCCATCGATTTTATTTTTTAGCTCTAACTCTTGAACCGGTTTGTATTATTTAATGAAATTTTAGTATGTTGTGTAGGCCATAAAGACTCCTGAGACCATGGGAAAGTAGGAATTTGAAATTGTAGGGGGAGCTAGGAACGGACTGGCCACCAAATCATTTGGGCGCAGTTTTTTTCAGGTGTCATTTTACAGTGAAAGCTACTTTTTCGATTACTCTGACCTTTTTTCATCAAAAAAGGTCCTCTTCTTTTGCTCCCATAAAACCAACCATTCTGACCTGCTTGTTATATTATTATGACTTTTATGTGGGTTTTGCAAGATTTCCAATAGTTTGAAAAAATCACCATACATTTTATCTACATACTGCTAAAAAATTTATGAAAATAGGAAAAAACACATCCAACTTGGTCAAAATTTCAGGGTGGTGTGCCTGAGAGTGTATGTAAACGACAAGTTTCAAGTTTGAAAATTGCTCTATGAAGAACGGGATAAAGACCTACCCAATCTACATTGTCCCCGGATCGACGCATGAATAGGTGAAAAAGACAATAACATTTTGAATTGAATTTTCATCTTCGGGGAATGGAAAATACTTTTTGCTATAATTTAATAACCCAAAAGCTATTTTTCTTCTTCTGCTATAAGAGATACGACAAAATGTTAATGAAGGAAGTTGTTCAGAATGAAAAACTGAGTGAGAAAGCAAAATTTGAAAACCATCCGCCAACTTTGCATGCGCGGCTCGAGAAAAACAACCCTATTGGCACATGAACAGTTTCTTTGTCCAACGGATTAATGCACACGACTGCTCAAGATTTCACGTTATCTTTCAAAATAAATTCATTAGAAGTGCGAAGTTGAAGGGGACCTGAAGTGCACCAGAGCCTAAGTTGGTAATAAAACCTATTAATTTCAGTCCGTCTTCCGTCTTCAGTGGAACCCCAAGAAACAATCGGTGCAAATTCAAAAATATTTCTCAATTTTATGAGTGTTGTTAGTGGTTATAAGCAAAATTATTGGCTTGTGTGTGTATGTCACAAAACATTATTTTCTGGTGTATGTCAAAAAATGTCACTTTTACTGACATTGAAGTGTATGGCGTTCATTGGAGGGTATGATTTAACGTTAACGTTAACTTAACGTACTATGCATTTAACCATGGTAACGCTCTTAGCAGAGGGATTAAGTAGTAAACAATCCTAACAGATACGTTAAGTTAACGTAAACGTTCAATCATAGCCCCCAATGTTTGAGTTTCCATATTTAAGTATTTGTTATCCATTTTTGGGCTATATTCCATTTTTTTTTTCAATAAAGGTAACCATGGGGCATGGTTACCTTTAGTTTAGTATTTTTCGCTTAAATTGATTACAATACGTTAAGTGAAAGTAGCCATTTAGGTCTTATTGTTTGACAGTTTGTCAGGTTTGTCTGCAACTTTTTGTGTAAAGCAGATTACGCATGCGCATAATCACCTCATATCTTGGTGAACATTCCTATAAACCTACTCACCAACAAATGTAAATTAACTTCGGCACTTCTACTCAAAAAAGGAAAGTAGCCGCCTGTCTTCAAGTGTGCTAATTTGGAATGAGGGTAGCACTTATAAAGTTCTTCTCTCACTGTCGCACTCAAAGGAGCTCTATCGAAAACATCTATGATAGTTACAGGTAGATCTTTCAATTTGTGAGCTTCCACATATCCTCGAGTACAATTCAGACTCAGTCGACTAGCAAGTTCTCCTTGCGTTAAGCTATCCAACTGGAAATAAATCTAGTATTAATCATCTATACATTGTGTATGAGCTAAAAAATGGAATACATTCGATCACAAAATACGATCGAATACGTCGACTGGTATTTTCAGTTTTGTTTTGGTTCCAAGTTATAACAGTTCTAGAACAATCTACACGTGCGCACTTCTTTGTTACTGTTAGAAGTATTGGATTGCCCATGTGTAGTTGATTGCAAAACTACTATAACTTGGGACCAAAACAAAGCTCCCAGTTGCGCATTTTTTTAATAAAAACATTTCCTATAAGGTCTGTATCAATTTCCATCGTAGATAGATGTAACTGGACATTCGAAAGACATTTTCGTCAATTCTCGATATTGTCAAAAATACTAGTTATTGATGGTACTAGTGTGTGATGTTGAAAATAAGTCACGCGAGAAAGATACATTCTCAAATGACTTTGGAAACATAACACACCAGTGGCATACAATCCTTTTGTCCAACACAACTCAGCGGTGACAGCAGCTGGACAAACTTTGACAGTTTTGCACACAAAACTGTCAAAATTTACCCAGCTGCTGTGACCGCTGAGCCACGCTGAGCTGTGTTGGACATAAGCCATGTTTTATCCAACAAGTCGATAAAATCGTTTTTTTATGAGATAATAATTATCAATGACCTTTGTGATTAAATCAATGTTCAGTACCCTATACACGTCAGAATGACTTGACAGTGAATTTCCTACATTTTGGTTATGGTACGTTTTCCAACTGTTAGGAAGAAAAAAACTGACGTGCACCTTGTGCACAGGATGTAGATATCCTCAATAAAAAAAAAATACTAAATCCTTAACCAAAGTGAAACATCCTAATCCGAAACCAAACAAATCTACCTACTAATTATTATTAACGCTGGGACTCCAAAATAACACAACACAATCAAAAAATCATCCAACAAATCACCGTCACCTGTCGTCGATCTGCTCCAATCGGAAATCCAAAAGCGAATGAGATTGGAATATTCGAAGTGAAACGCGGCAACGCGGCTATCTCGTAATCTCGGTCCTCGAGCAAGCAGCTGAAAGCCTCAGACGCGCCGCACGCACCATGGCCATGCGAAAAGACGCAGCTAAAGATGCCTTTTGTGCGAGCTGGATTGGAAGATTTGGTTAAACGGAGATTTACCGGATTGGTGGATGACGATCACGTGACGCCAGCGCGTTTGTTGGAAATTCCGTTTCTCCAAATACCCGAAACTTTGTTGAAGTTTATCTTTTCGCCGTGAAATATACCTTGCGGAGGTTGCCACGGGAATGTGAGTTATAATCCATAACTCACTATTAACTAGCAAGGTTAATTGATAGTGATAAAGTTGCGTCGTTATTCGTTCGGGTGTCGGACGAATCAGAACTCATACAAAAATGACGTCAGTCGGCTCCGAAATTCAAATACACATCTGAAAAAAAAAGATAACATATGGTTCACACTTAACAATGAGAAGATATTTCACTGTATACGAATAGCTTTGTGGTAACTTACTCTCGAACACGTTTAAAAACTGCCGACACTCGGTAAAAAAAGTTTCAAAATCCTTAAATACGGATATTGTATGACATTAAGAACGCCAATAATGGAGCTCAGTGACGTCACCAATATGGGATCGAGTCGGTTAAACGTTCATGGATTCATGAATTTCCGATTCCCTAGTTACGGCGCAACCTTTACATATCAATAAGCCTTGAGTAACTAGTGATTTATGGATTATAACACACTAGTGTGTTATTTGATAGTTGTCTAATATGACATCAGTAATGACAGTCATAACTATCATGTGTTGGATAAAGGTACTTCACACCTGAGCGAGAATCATGTTTTTTGAGAAACATTTTATACGACAGAAAAATCATTATCTGATGGTTGCATTTGTAAATTCAAAAATAAGAAAGTTTTTCATATAGTGCGAACTGAAGTAGACACACTTCATAACAGCGACGCGACCAAAGATAATTCAGTGTACGTTAATATTAGGCGTTTTCATGGAGTATGGTATCATACAGTCATGTTGATATAAAAGTCATACAGCTTTTGTTACTGTTGATACATATATTTTGTTTGGCATTTTTTTATAAAATAAAATAAGGAATATGAAAGAAAACCCTCATGTCTCCATGTGTGGCTTGTTTGTTTTTCTTTTCAATTATAATACACATGAGGCAAGTCTCAAAAGCAAATGACTGACATTCACGTTGTATGACTTTATTATGAACACTACTGTACAGGGTGTCCCAACGATAGAGTAAAGTAGGTTTTATCCATTGAGTTTTATAAGGCTTTAGAGAAGGAAACCTTCAAAAATAATGGCACCATCATCCAATTTTGGACGTATGTCTTGAGAAATTCACTGTATTGCTATCCTTGTCGAGTTATATCTATCTGCGTCGCCGAAAACTGACCTGCTTTGGACGCGGTTGCCGATTTGGGCAAATATTCATCATTGAAAATTCCTCTGTGTACGAAATTGATTGATAAGACATGATACAATGAAAATTAAGAAGGATTGAGTATTGTTCATTTTTCAAGAAGGTGCATCAAGGTTCACTATTCTAGATTATCGCATAATCAGACACATTCACAACCATGATTTCGTGTGAATCAACTCAATGTTGAACAACGGTGATAGTGTCTAATGATGATATTATTTCATATCATGAATAATGTGAAACATTTTTGTGCTACTCAAAGCTTAATTACTAACATTCATTAAATAATGATTTTTTGTGCATTGGATACAGGCGATACATAGTAAATATTAGTCCTAGTACACGGCAACGCCTTTAAACAGCTGGTTTCGATTTTGAAGGTAGTGCGGTGATGCCATGGGGTTTCAACTTGAAAACTTCTACTTTCGTGCTTGTGAAGTGTTGTATTGTGACTTTATTTGTGAAAAATGGTAAGATTGTGCTTGCTGTGTCAAAAACTGGACCATTCGGATCCAGAAATCACCATTCACAGGTAAGTGTCAAATTTGCATTCAGCATTGACTGGAGAGGGATCCAGTGGTGTAGAGTGTAGGCATCATCATATTTCATTCATGAAAATGAGGATTTTTCAATCGTCAGGAAGTTTGAATGTTTGTTTTTATTCGTGAATAGGTAGGTAACAACGAAAAAATGAAACTGATTTGGAAAAAAAGCCTGAATGGTAGTGATTTATGCAATAGGAACCGATTGTTCTCAAATAAGAAAGGTTATTCATATTACTTGAATACCTATTCCATTATTTCCTCGATTATTTCATACACAGTCAAGATGAATTATTTATTGGATACTTCCTCAACTGTCTTATTTTCGTTTTTTTTATTAAAATAAGGTTGAAGTCTTCAGTAAGAATGCTTACTTTTACAATTATTATTATTATAATCACTTTTTAGAGCTCTTAAAACCTCGCGTTTATCTCGAAATTAACTTTTTGACATATCGCCCTCTTTGCCTGTACCTTTCAATTGGAATTAAAAATTTTGACGACGCTCAGTCTTTCTTCCTGTAAAAGCGAAATCTCGAGCGAAATATAGTTTTTCCAACAATTTGCTCGAAACCAATCAATAGACTTTGATGAAGGGACATTTTTGTCAGAAACGTCAAATAAAAAAGATAAAGGGGGTCTAAATTAATATATAAAAAAACCTTGTACTGTGCCCTAAATGGACCCCGCAATTCACTTTTTAATTTGACGTTTGGAAAAAAGTTTAAAATTAAAGTTCAATGGTTGAAAATAGATATTTACCCTGTTCCCAAGGCTTCCGAATAAACCTTTACATTTTAAAACGTGCCAGAAAAAATGGCAATTTTATTTTTAAGGTAGGTATAGGATATATAAAAAATGTTTAATTTTCTGGAGAATGCGAAAAGTGAATAGAAATTGCAAATATTGGTACTTGAAGCAGGGTACCTACGCATTATGTATTGTTTATTTGCCCATACTTCTTTGAATGTATATCTAGACATAAATGTTTTTGGGCCAAATTTATGTCTTAACATACAAAACTAAATTTATGTCTAGACATTAATAATTTAAAGAAGAATAGACCAATAAACAATATTGCTTACCTGCTTCAATTTGCAGGTATACCAATATTTGCGGTCTTTGTTTAGTATGACTCCTGCCTCATATTTCTTTGAATTTATCTCCACTCACTTTCCAGCACTGATAATCATTTTGGTATAGTTAAAAATAGTTTTTCGGCCATTTATTTATAATACTTTTCGCCTGTACATATACTTATGTATTAGAAACAAGAAAAGTAAAACGTTGCTGTTTCCTATTTTTTATATTTTTTTCTTGTTATCCAATTTTAGATTTCCAAAAAATGAAGAGCTGCGAAATATTTGGTGTTCTTTGATGAGGATTGACGAGGACCGACTTCGAATCAAACCTCCCTTTTTGTGTTCGGCCCATTTCAACCCACAAGACTATTTACGTGACATTGATGGAATCAAATATTTAAAACCGGGAAGCTTGCCAATCATGACTCACCGGCAGACCATACAGTTTCCCGTCTCCAAAAACAAAAATCATATGGCAAATTGAGTAAAATGGCCTTAGAGATATGTAAGAAAGGCGAAATATATTTTGTATTTTGGTTGTCATTTTATTCGGAACCGTAATTCATTATTGTCGGAAGAACAGCAGGAGATTTAATTTTTAATGTTATGAAAATTTCAATTTTTATTGATTCAGAAAGTCAAAAATGTGATATACTGTCATATAACAATTTAACGACATAGGTACCTACCCAAATTAATATTCATTTATATTTTTCATACAAAACGGTTGAAACTCGAAATGTGCCGCCGCTGTTCCAGATGAAAATCGAGTTCCGACGTACGTATTATAAGAATCACATGTTCTCATGCGGTGTTGCCCGATGGGTTCGGATTCCTCGTTTTATCTCTTTCCACTCATAGTGTTGTCTCTTTCGCACTTATTGTGATGTTGGCGTCAAGACTAATACCATTTTATGAATGGGATGCCCAGTCTATAGTATTTAAAGTCAATGGTTTTATCATATAGGATATGAAAAATATCAATATCAATATGCGTCACAGGTTAGGGGTGTAAATAGCGCACATTCTGAAAATATTTGGAAACATACAGGGTGCGTCACAAAAGTATGGCACGAAAAAGTATGATTTTTTTAAATGGAACCCCCTGTATATTAATTGATATTTCAATTCTTTCTTCAATTTGGAACAAAAATTGTGATACAACTAATGTTCCTAAATTCAACCGTTATCGAGATATCGCGTTTTAAAAATGGCATTTTTGCAACTTTGACATGCTATAAAACTTAAACTTTTCAAGTTAGAGAAAAATGGATTGCACATTCCTGTCTTAACTTTTCAAGAGCTATTCAAGGAGATTAAATCCATTATTGTGAAAAAATGTCAAAATGTGCCGAAAAAGTTGACAGTTGACGTTACCTTCTATCCAAATGACAGAAGAGCTCTTGAAAAGTTAAGATAGAAAAGTGCAAACCATTTTCCTCTAACTTGAATAGTTATCGTTGGGACACCCTGTACATGGCAACACGCTTGATGGCCATTGTGGTCACCAGCAAATTACATAGCAAGACGCTAGTTGGCAACGATGCTTTTCAATGCATTATGATCTCGAGAAAACAGCAATTTTGTCTTTTGAGTTCACCGTTACGCCATCTTGTGGCCATCCTGGAAACTCCTAATACATTTCCAGCATTTTGTCTTGCCAGTGACTGGGATTAATAAATTGATCGTCAAATATGAGAAAATGGTATTTTTTTGTCCATTTTTAATCAACTGAAAGTCGACTTTTGTACATTGAACTGACTTTTGTAGATTTTGTGTGAGGTTTTCTCTTGATATACAGGGTGCGAAAAAAAGTGATTTTTATGATCCTGCCATTTTGCTAAGAAGAGTTCTTCAAAAAAATCATACCTCAGGTGTAGTGATGTAAACAGAAATGAAACATGTTTTTTTTCAGAAAAAAAACTTTTCTCGAAAATATTGTTTTTTTTTCAAAATCATAATAATAATAAAAAAATAATAATAATACAAGCATTGTACATAGTAACAGTAAAATAGAGCAGCAAAAAGTTAAAAACTAAAACAATTAAAAACCTGAAGGTAAAAAATTAAAATGGAGATGACAGGATGTGTGGCTTCAATAGTTTTTTTAAAAGACCAAGACTAGTACAGTTCTTCAATGTGTTTGGAAGCCGATTGAATTCTAGTGAACCTTTGTGCAAGATGGAGTTATGCAGCTGACTAGAATGACATTTTTCGAACAAAACAAAGTTATCACAGTTTCGAGTCTTATAACTATGTACATCTCTAAAAGTTTTTACTTTATCACAGATATAATTTGGAAGCAGGTTATTTTTTATTTTAAAAAGAAATACATTTACATCAAATACAATTTTTGTTTGACTGACAGCGTATCAACAACCTTTAACATCACATAGATAGGAGTGTACCGGTTACACTTGAGAATAATTCTTAAGGCCCTATTTTGAATTTTCTGTAGTTGGTCCATTTTATACATAGGTAGATTGTACAAGAGCGTGGAGCAATATTGCAAATGTGGCGCTGCGATGGTGTTATATAACAACATTTTTGTATATAGAGACAGTGGTTTTCCTATTCTAGATATAAAGCCTACTTTTTTGGAAAATTGTCTCATCACATAATCCGCTTGAGCATGCAGGTTCAAGTTAGCGTCCAGAATTACACCTAAATATTTTATTTCTCTATGATGTTGTAGTGGTTCCCCATTTATTTCTAGAGTTATACTTTCAATGTCAACTTGACTCAATCTGTATTATTTGCCGAAAATGCAAAACTTCGACTTGCTTGCATTTAGGCACAACTTATTTATGCATAACCAATTGAACACATTTTCCAATTCTTCCGTCATGTAGCGTTTCATTTCTTGAATGTCTTTACCCACGATATACAACATAGTGTCGTCCGCGAACAGGACAGCTTTACATTTTTTTTAAGAGGTTCACCATATCGTTGATATACAATAAAAACAATATTGGCCCTAGTACAGTACCTTGCGGAACTCCATAATTAACGCAGTTTTCATCAGACATTTACCCTTTGAATTTCACTCGTTGTCTTCTGTTGGTAAGGTAGGACCTGAACCACTCAAGTGCACTTCCCCGAACACCCACTGTCTCTAATTTATCCAATAAAATGTCTCTATTTATTGTCTCAAATGCTCTCTTAAAGTCCAGAAACACCGCTAACACAAAATTATCACAGTCAATTGATTTCATAAAACTGTCACAGATATTTACACATACAGATTCACACGAATGGTTTCCCCGAAAACCCGACTGCATTGGAACAATAATGTCATTTCTGTCACAGTGAGCCAAAAGTTGTTCTTTGACATTCACTTCTAAAACTTTCTCATACAATGGGACAGTATTTATCGCTCGAAAGTCTGTGTGTTTATTCGACCCCTGGACTTTCTGTACAGGAATAACAATCGACACCTTCCAGTCATCCGGGAAAACACCTCTTGAAAGAGAAGTGTTGACAATATCCAGCAATCGATCTCCCACAACATAACAAGCATCCATCAATACTCGCTTGGAGATCCCACTATCTCCACACCCAACGTTCTTCAAGTTGTTGATGACTTCCTTCATTTTATCCATGGAAATTTGTGCAAATGAATCCAATTTCGTCGAAACTGTGGCTGATGACGGCATACACGCTACATGTCCTGGTGGTATGTTCTTCACAATTTCCGAGATGCTCTCTACAAATACTGGTTAAATTTTTGGGCTATTTTGGCTTCCTCAATCAAATGTTCTGCGTCAAAGATGATTTCTTCATTTTGCTGGTAGCTAGTCTTTCCAGGTATCGAGCTTTTCAATTCTCTCCATAGTTCTTTCGAGTTGTTTTTATTCTGATCCAAAACGTCATAAAAATATTTTTCTTTGCTCCTCCTTATCTCTGTGACTACAGCATTCCGTTTATTCTTAAATGAGTTCCAAGCATCAACGGTTTTTTCCATAACTGCTCTTTTGTACAAAGCATCCCTTTCATTCATCATTTGCACAATGTCACTGGTTATCCATTTTTTAGACGCGTACTTTTCCTTCACACGAACTTCTACTCTCGGGCACAATTTATCCAAGGAATCTTTGATGTCATTTATCAATATATGTGCCAGCACATTCACATCCGATACGTTATTATCCCATGTTTTACTTAGAAGTTGTTCTTGGAGTTTATCACCATCATAGTTTTTCATAGGTCTGCATAAATACATTTTCTCAGCTTCCTTTTTGCTTCTTTGTTTCAATGATAATGACAAAATTGAATGATCGCTGATCTTTGGGGTCACATGAACTTTATAATCTATTGACTTATCGTTTGTTATAATGTAGTCGATGAGAGTTGCACTTTTTGGGGTTACACGAGTTGCTTTGTCCACAATTTGTTTAAATCCATTTGTATAAACACTTTTCATCAACTTATCGCCATAAAATGACTTTTTCATCAAATCAAAGTTGAAATCCCCAAAGATTAAAGTGACACCATCAAACTCACTTGCTTGGTCCAGAAACTGATCGAAATACTCCAGAAACTTGCCATTCTCAGTTTGAGGCGGGTGGTACAGTACAGAACACATGTAGTTCACTCCAGATGACTTGAATATAAAAGACAACGACCATACATAGTTGTCAACACACTGTACACTTTCCATTTTATATTTGAGATCCTCCTTAATGAATGCCATGACACCTCCAGTCCTTCTATTCGTTGTGACACTTTGTTCCAGGCGATATCCATTAATGTTCAGTGGTTGAACTGAACATTAATGGATATCGCCTGGATTATCATCGATTTCTTCACACACATGCGTTTCTGACAATAGCACAATTTTCGGCTTCCAATCGTCGACCAACATGAGGATATTGTCCTTATTATTAATGAACCCCTGGCAATTAAAATAAACAATTCCGGAGTTTAAAACGATCAACGAATCTAATTGCTATTTGATGAATTTGTTTTTCTGTATTTCCTCAATTTTTTTGTAGGTTTCACACTTCGTTGCATCCCACGTAGTGTGCTCGATGTTCAAACTCAATCCGTACTTTTTATTTACCAATAAACAATTTGAACATTTATAAATGACAGATTCACAATTTTTGATGTCATGGTCACCGCTACATTTTGGGCACACTTTTGATTCCTTACAATCTCGTTGGAAGTGTCCAAATTTACAACAATTAAAGCATCGTATCACTCCGTAGTCTTCGAATACTCTGCATCGGTTCCATCCAATATTCATTTTTTCTTTATGTATGAATAGCTCATAAGTGCCAAGATCAACTTCGAATACAATACTGAATTTTCCATTCACTGTCTTCGTTTTTCTAATAACACCCATTTTGAAATTTTTATTATTATTGTCGAGATCATTTTGTCTGACTATTTTAGCAATCAATATGTTATCTTCAGTCGCTTGTTCAGACTCATTAATTCCAATCACTTTAATTCGGCGGTCGAGGGTTTTTGGTTTTTCCACTTTATAATTTTCTCCAAGCTTATTTTGAATCAGTTGCTGCACATTATTGATTTCCTTTTCAGTTCCACAATTTAAAATAAGACCTCCACTTTTCGTCGAGCGACCCATTGATACACCCACCCCGATTTGACTGGGATCCACATTTTTTCTTAAGTCTTCCTTGATTCTGTTAATATCCTTGGATTGCTCACTTGTATTCTTCACCACTAAAACACGGTTTTCCTTTTTTGCAGCAGTTGCGTATGTTTTCTGGTTTGCCATGGATTCCTTTATAATTGATGTTTGGTTTTGTTGCTCTTTTAGTTTCAAAATTTCATTTTTCAAGCTCACATTTTCGGTTATTAGAAAATCCATCTTCGTACTCATCTCTTCAGTGTATTTTATCAATTTTTTTAGAGTTGACTTGATAAAATTAACATCATTCAGATCATCAGTCCAGTCATCCATCCTACTCCGTTTTCTAGATCTCTCAATTTTTCCAGATCCAGATCCATTGCCACTTTCCACCTTAGAATTTTCACATTTTTTGCATATCCGAGTGTTTCTACGCATATGGAATCCCCTATTTTCCACACCTTGGCATTTACCATGAAAACAACATCGACACACAGTACACACGATGATGCTCTTGACATCTTCAAAACCATGTTTGCAGTCCATGCACTTTTCGTCGTCATTGGGTTCCGAGTTGAGTTCGTTCCCTTCCATCTCAGGAATTCCCAACTCGACAACAAAAAACTGTTAACCGTATTCAACGTTCGAGATCTGATATTATTATCAGCTTTAGCACTGCTTGATAACAAATCACAATTAATACTCCAAAACACACATTGTCAATATTGTATTGTCTGTATTCAGAAAAATCAAACTTATGTAGTTTTTTCTCCACACAAAACGACAACTTTATCGAGAGCGAATTTAAAACACGTCCGTCCGCAACATAGGCACACAACACAATGCAAACATCAACGTACCTTATTTATTCAAATAAAACTTTATCAATGTACAGGGTGTTCACAGATAAATGGACCCCCCCATTAGATTTTTAATTTGATATTTGGGAAAAAAATGTTTAAAATAAAAGTTAAATGGTTTGTGAAAACAAGGTCTTCACATATACAGGGTGTTCCAGAACTTCTGGGCGTGGTCCAACTTTCTTATTTCAAATTACAACCCTATTTTTTGGTTTGATTTTTGCATTCTCTGGAGAATTCTGAATATTTTTTAGATGGCATACCCTATTCCCAAATTCAAACAATAAGAAGGTATTATCGTCAGAAATTTGCTATTTTTTCGAGCATGTTCTAAAATGTTTGGTATTATTTCGAAACCTTGCATGGAAACGAAGTAGTTGTTAATAGATGTCAACTTGTCAAGAAAGATTTGAACATGTTATATTGCGAAGAGGAAATTGTTGAAATATTCTCTTTATACATACAGGGTGACCCAGTTTTATCATACAATATTTCAAATTAAGATTCTACCCCGGATTCTACTGAGTAAATAAAATGAACAATTTTTATTCTAGTTTCTTTTTAGAAGCTTTGTTGAAAATGAATATAAGTCCTATTGTTTGAGTGGATTTTGTCATGGTTCGAGGGGCTATTTCGTCGTCTTTAAGAATGAATGTCCATAGAATAAAGATTGCTCATTTTGATTAGTAGAATCTAAATTTTAAATATTGTCGGATAAAATTGGGTCACCCTGAAATTTGTTCAAATCTTTTTTGAGAAGTTGGCATCCATTAACAATTACCTCGTTTCCAAGATTTCCAAATAATACCATACATTTCAAAACATGCTCGAAAAAATAGCAAATTTTTGATGTTAATATCTTCTTATTGGTTGAGTTTGGGTAAAGAAAGTGTATGCTTTATGGAAAATGTTCAAAATTTTCCAGAGAATGCAAAAATGAAATAAAAAATAGGGTTGCGATTTGAGATAAAAAAGTTGGACTACGCCCAGAAGTTCTGAAACATCCTGTATATATGAAAACCTTGATTTCACAAAATTCATTCTGAACCATTAAACTTTTATTTAAAACATTTTTTTCTCAAACATCAAATTAAAAACTTAATGGGGGTCCATTTATCTGTGAACACCCTGTACTCACCGGCACCTTACCGGATAATAATTTCAGATCATGACTGTCAACAGTATTCAAGCGAACTGTCACTAAACAATCCTAATTTTTCAAGATTACTTCAAAACTGGGTAATTTTTGAAGAAAAACAACGATCAACGTCTTCAGGCCTGTTTGAGGCCTGAAGACGTTGATCGTTGTTTTTCTTCATTTGATTAAAGGACCTCTTTGATACTATGGACGATTTCTCTTCATGGGTAATTTTTGCCAAGTTTAAAATTTTATAGCTATACCTACTATGATTTGTTCAATAATTATTGTGACATTTTCATTTTCAAGGAGTAAATAAACTTTGTCCCTCTTTCGAATGGTTTTTTATCACAAATACAAAAGTTTCTTTTTTAACCCTTATTTTTAATGTGTCACGTCAAAACGCCGGAACCTGAAAACTGATAAATGGATCGAGTTTTTAGATGCACCAATATTTCTTTGATAACTAATGGGAATCAAAGTTCCATCAAATTTTAGGAATGTGCAATTCATCTGACCATGAGTCTTTTGCACTCATTGGGCATTGGCTAGTGTTAAGTCGCACTCTAATGTCGACACTTGTCTTCATAATTATTGCTTTTTTATTTATTTTTTATATAAATTGAAGAAACCCATTATCGATTGTTTTAATGTTTTCCTATGATTTGAAAAAAAACAATGACTTGATTTTTTTCAGCAAAAATAACATGTTTTTTTCAAACATTTTTTTTCAAATTTGAAAAAAACCGTTTTTTACAACACATTTAGTATTTTGTTATTCAGTATTTATTTACTATTTTTCTGACTGTAAGAAGGAAGATCATCAATTTTTATCCGAATTCGTATTTTTGCAATATTTTCTTGAGATTTACGGACTCAAATCAACTCCAAAATATCAGGATATACAGAGTGAGTTTTTTTTTCATGTTTAGCACAGGGATCTCGGAAACTATAGCAGATACGAGAAAGTTCAAATTTACAATGATTTGCAGTTTTGTAAGCTCTACTCAAAACCATTTCAAGTTTTACAAAATTTTAGAGCTGATATTTAAATAAAAAAATGATTTTCGGCGATTTTCAGGAAGAGTTTTAGGAGATTCTACTATGAGAGGCTGTTTATCAATCGAGTCAGCCCCTGGGTTATGGCAATAGGATAACCTAATAAATATGTTTGACATTTTTCCATTTGGCAGGGGCTAAATTGACCCATGGTCAGCTAACCCATGGGTTAACTCTCAATTGATAAACAGCCCCTGAATGAAATGTCATTGAAACATTTTTCGTCACAGCCGTGATTTTCGACATAATAATATTATGACATAAATTTATGTTTTTTTTTTTTTCTAATTGAAACCGTATCAAATTTTATTCTTATTAAATAGATAATTTTACCACGATTCTAACGATATAGCATAATATGATAGGGTTATTTTTTTAAATAAAGTTTTCATGAGCGATTAATGTTTTTTTTTCTGATTCATGTTTTACCTCCTCATAGATAATATAGATATCTATGGAAAAATAGTATTAAATAAAGAATTAATAAGAGTATCAATTATATTATGACACATAACAATATGGTATTATTTTGAAAATTTACTCAGTTCACAAAGTTTTTCGCTAAATATAATCATTTTATAATTATAAAATGATATAATGTAGAACACTACATGAAATGCGATAAAAATGCCGTAAGGTCTGCTGAGGATTCCTCTGATTCATAGCCACCACGATCCGCCGATCTTTCGGTTTTAGCTTTTTTTGTGTAAAAACAAAGTTGACAAAAAAAACTTATTCTACAATAGATGAACTTCGATCTGCTCTAGTTTAAGTTTTCAATAATATCCATGGGCAATCTCTAAAAAAAATGCTACGTTAGCATTAACACTAAAGACTAAATAAATAACTGTGGTAACCATACCGTCAATGCTTTAAGTCATGTATTGATCTTTTTCCATAGGTAATGGATTGATTTTAACAAAAAACGCTCACTTCACTTTTAAAAATTACCGTATCTTATGATATATTGTTACAATTGTGATAACATTCTCTATTAAATAAGGATAAAATTCAATATAATTTCCATTCAAAAAAACATAGGTTTGTCATAATATGTCAGACATTACAGATGTGACCAAAAATGTTTTGATGTTATTTTATTTATAATAGAATTTCCTAATTCTTTTGTATTCAACATTTTCTCCTACAATTAATATTCGCGGAGCTAGGGTCGTTTTGAAGAATTGCTGGAAATCTTTTTTTTTTAATATTTGTTGACAACTGGTAAAATTTTCAAAACACAAAGTGGTTTTGAGTAGATCTCACAAGACTGCGAATCCTTGCAGTTTTTGTTGGCTAAACATAAAAAAAACTCACCCTATATATTGACAATAATTTAGAAGAATTACAATAGATTTATCTACAAACTGGCGAAAAAAAGAGTGTAGATAACACAAAAAGTTCATACTCACACGTAGGATCATGAATTAGAATCAAATATAGGGTATTCCAATCGAAAAATCATACTTTTTCACGACACACTTTTGTGATACACCCTGTATACTCCTGAATATTTTAGGATTGTGCGCTTTTCACTCCTCCACCCTGTGGCACATATGATTTTGATACTCATATTACTAGATACGCAAAAACTTACTTTTCTCCAGAACATCCTGTATTGAGTCTTTGATTATACAGGGTGCGCCAAAGTGAGAATCCTATTAAAATATCTCGGGAAATAAAGCGATTGTTATGCTGAAAATTTGTATGGAGAGATTGTCGAAGATGCTCTCTTCAAATGAAATAATAGTGACGTTGCGTGACTTCCGGTTACACCAGAAGTAGGTGTCAACTCGCATTTTTCAAATGGAACACTTTATACAGGGTGTCCCATAACATATGCGCCGTAGAGCAGCAGGTGATAAGATAAATGAAAATAAGAAGATTCGTCTGATAAATGTGGTGGCAAGTGCTAGCCGTTAAAAAGATACAGGATGTTGAAGTTTTAATTTTATTTTTGTTTTTTCTAAAAAGTATTTGAACTAATGTCGATATTGTGATGAAAATTGATGTTTGGGGGTTTTTTATCATGCGAAATTCGAATCTGATCTCAGTATGACAAAAAAACCCCAATCATCAACTTCATCAAAAGATCGACATTAGTTTGAATACTATTTAGAGAAAACGAAAATAAAATTAGAACAAGAATTTGAAGTCTTGCGGGATGAGGGCAGGCAAAGAAAACCACTTATTTTTTGTTTAATGTAACACCCTGTATATTATGCGTTAAAATGAAAGATAATTTTTTCCTGATTCCAAATTTACAGGGTTAGTCAGAACTCTGAAAACGATTAATTATTGGTTAAACTATACGAGCTACTGGAAAAAGTTAAATACAAAAGTTGAAGAGTTTTTAAATATTTTTTCGTGGTAATAACTAGAATTTTACAGTGTCGGTCATGAAGTCGTGGAACAACAAAGTTGCATTTTTTTAAATGACACCTTCTGTAGAAAAAAATCTTCAAAGTAATGTGTGAGAGAAAATTCTGGAAATATATTTCAAGTTTCTAGGATCGCCGCAAGGGGCGTAGCGGTACTGTGAAAATCGACATATTTTCCAAATTTTCCTCCATTGAACCACTAAAAGAAAATATGGAAACAGGTTTGGGACGACATTCTTTACAAAATTGCCTCCAGACACTTCTCTTTAAGTCGTCAAATAAGACAGCTACAGGCCGTCAAACTTGATGTTACTAAATTGCCTATAACTTCGGAATCCCTAGACCGATTTAACTGTTCTTTGGTTCGTTTTGAAGAGGAAAATCTGGTTTTTTTGGTGCATGTGCTTGAGATCAATTTTATTTGCTTAAGCCGACCATCATACAACATAAATTTTCAAGCTCAAAACTGTTTTCGAAATTTTCAAATTTAAACCCAGTAGATAGATTGCATGTATCGCGTTATTTGGAACATTGCATATCACCTTCATGCAGATCAATTTTGTATATTTCTTGAAATAGAAGAGTTGAGGAGACTTCATCAGGAATCCCTCGAGAAGTACTTTTAAAACTGCCCCTGTAAATTTGGATATGTCAGGAAAATAAACTACCTCCCACGTACAAAATAGGTAACGATTCCCGAAAGCTCCGCTTCATGATAAACCGATTTTATTTATGTCTCTAAGATGCCAGAGGGGCTGGCTAGATGGCGGTGAAAAGAGTTGCCAGGGGGTCCCAAAGTTGGGAAAAAAAATCTGGAATAATTTCCTGAAGCAAAAAACTTTCACAAGAAAAAAGTTAGGACCCATAAAGTATCCTATATAATCCTTGCTGGACGGTTGTGAAATCATAATCCAATGATAGCCCAAAAAGGGTCGAAAACTAAAATTTTTAAAACCATTTATCAACCAAATGTCAGGAAATTTTGATCGTTTGTCAAATTATCAAACCAATAATATGAAGAAAAGAATATTCATTTACTAACAAAAGAGGTCGAATTTCAACGGTATCACCGTGCTTGTTACTTGTTTTCGTAAGTCTCAATAAAAATATTAGATTCCAACAGAATTTCCTGATATTTGGTTGACAAACATAGTTTTTAAAATTACGGTTTTCGGCCTATTTTGGGCCATCAGCGGACCATGATTCCACCACCCAGTGAACAATATGTGGGGTAGGTACTTTATGAAATATCCCATTCTTCTCGTGAAAGTTTCGTGGTTTAAATTTTTTTCCAGATTTTGGTTTTTTCCCCAATTTTGGAACCCACTGGCAACCCCTCTCCACCACTTCCTAGCCAGCGGGCACCCTCCTGGCATTTCAGCGTCATAAATACAATCGGTTAATTATAAAGCCGAGCTTTGGAAATCGTTACCTATTTTGTACGTTAAGAGGCGGGGATAAGAGAGAGGATTATAATGTCCTTATATCGGATTATTTCTTGTTAATAATGTACCTCGATTGCATTATTATTTGGAAGATTCATCGAGGTCTCCCCACAACGTCACGAAACGAGCCGTCAAGATCACCCATATTTGAGTCCGGACTGTTATTTACATTGATAACACTGTCATCACATGTATTTCACAAAGCTTGGTTGGTTAAGGGAGTTGATCTTTTAATCCTTTGACGAGGAGAGTCGAACAATCTTGTGATTTCAAGAAATTCCGAGAACACCTGATTTTATCATCAAAACATGCTCACGCCGGAAAGTTTTGAGATCTACATTTCAATGCAAAAGTATAATGAAAATAATTCGTCTCAATTATATTTTCAACACAGTCATGCAAAACATGTTACCTTTTCCACCATGAAATCTACTGTCTTCACCATGTCAGCATCCTTAGCTGGTTCAGTTTCAAAATTTGACATGATCATTTTTTTCAAAACCAAAGCAGGAAGCATCCAATAAAGTGTTGCACTTTCATGTCCTTTGAATATGCTAGTATCCGAAAAACTATTGCACAACACCAGTGAGGCGACTCTGGGGCATGGTATTGTAAACTCCGCAAATTTCTGTGCCAAATACCCACCCAGAGAAGCACCGAATAAATGTACTCGTGATAAGTTGAGATAGTCTAGAAGTCTTCGAAGCCCTTCGCACCTGAAAATTCAATTATAATAATCTTCATGATATATTGACTGTGTGAGACATTGACTTTTAGTAGAACTCAATGGTGTAAGAATATGATTATGTTATGTATGTACAGGCTTTTTTCTTATGATTTGCCATCCGTTCAGAAACTCTATTAAAAGAGATACGAAAAAAAAAATAAGAAAAAAATCATCATTTTTCCTGAAAAAATAAGCGAAAGAACAAATCACTATCATTGGAGATCAGGAAAATTTGGAAAAGTTCATTGTTTTTAACTGGAATAACAGATTTATGATCTCCTCAGTTTTCTTCCTTTCCAGAAATAGACAGGGTGTCAATTTGAAAACTCCCCACCCTGAATAATGAGCCTCCAATAAAATAAAATAAAAAATGCTCAGACCCGTCGATTTTTTTTTCGGGGGGGAAACAATTTGCGCCTATTTTCAATTTTGCAACATCACCCCCTGACAAAGGGTGATATTCACCCCCAATGTTGAATGGAAACAGGGGTCGAGTGAAACTTATTTTGAAGGGCCTTCGACCCTGATCACAGCTTCCAAGTCTCTGCTGTCATTCCTGGTTATATGACAGCTTGTCAAAAACTTGTTTTTATTTTTTTTTATTCAATAAATACTTGACCGCAAGAGTTAACTTCTCCAGCCTAAGAGGATATTATGAGGTACAGAATGACCTATCACTCAATCTTTTTGAAGAGGATTTATTTCACCCCATTTTTTTTTGTAAAATACATAATGGTCAAACGGATTGAGTGATAGCTCGTTAAGATCTTTAGTTGTGATAGTTTCCTAGGTTAGGTCATTTTGGCAGGAAACATTTTAAAAAAATATATGAAACTGCTCATTATTAAACAGTGTGTCCAGAACAAAATGATAGGATGATCGTTTATATTTTACTCAATATCTCACTTAATTTTGATTTTACAAAAAAGTTAAAATTAGGAAATTTGCAGTATTTTTCATGGACATTCAGAAATCGATACTAAGAAATGCGAACATGTCTTCAAAATGGAACACCAGTATATTTTTGACTAGACTGATGCGGGATGCCAAAAATACAGGGTGTCTCAATTGGAACGCACATTCTAAATTGCGCGGCATTTTCACATTATTCGCACTAGGCCAAAGAACGAATGACGAGAATAATGTAGACAGTTTACGATTATACAGGGTGTCCCGCGAGGTAAGGGACAAAATTCCACCACGTGTTCTTTATGTAAATTCAAGTCGAGAACGTCCCATAAACATGTGTCCGGAAATGCTTCATTGCAGAGCTACCGGGTGTTGCAGTTCTATTTTTATGTAAGTTTTTCCCAAATAATATTGGAACCAATGTCGATATTTTGTTAAAAAATGGTTTCTGAGTGTTTCTTGACATACGAAATTCGAGTTAGATCTGGTATTGCTCTAACTTGTAGAGGACGCCACCTACACTTATTTTTCCTGTTATATAGAGCCATAAGCATTAAACAGATTTGTTTGTATTTCCTACGCAGTAAAGGTATACTTGTTAAAAGTCGCCACGAGCAAGCAATGCAAGCATTCTCGTATTCGTATTTGAAATAGTAAAAACATGCGATTTTGAAAATATGGCGGCTGTGAGAAGAGTAGAAGTAGGTAGGAAAGTGGAAGTTATAGCAATTAAAACGAGCGAAATCGTTAATGGGGTCTAACACTACTAGTAGGTCGGTGAATACGCTAACGGGATACCCCATATACGGTCGAACAACGAATTATTATTGTTAAATCACACCACAAATATAAATAGAAATAAAAAAAACATTTCGGAAATTGGGTGGCATTCTCGCGCCAAATCACACAACCCTTAAAAGATAACTAATTAGATTAACAAGGGCCGATTCTACAAATCAAGTGTATCCTTGTAATAAGCAGTACTCCGTGTAACCCCATATTGATTTCATTGGTTATACGGAGTATTGCTTATCCCAATGGGATAAACTTCGATTGTAGAATCGGCTCAAATAACTGATTACAAAGATCACGCTAATAAACTAACAACAATTCTACAAATCAAGAACGGGATTAGACGCGATATTAGCGAAATTGGGCCAGAATTATGTGAAAATGTGATTGAACATTTCTCGAAAATAATAAGCGTCGGGTTTCACGTTTAATTGCAGTGTATTAACTTAAAATTTAAATATAAATATTACTTAGTTCTTAATACATTATGACTTTTATTTCACAATTAAAATGTGCGTTCTTTTTGGAGCACCCTTTATTATACAGGCTGTTCAAGTATGTCCAAAGATGATTGTTTCTTTTATATTTGTCATTTTATTTAAAAAAATACAAATGTCTTTGATTTTTTAAAATAAGATTTGTCAGTAACAGTTAGGAACTGAGGCGTGAAAATTTGACAGCTGCTGCTGTCTCTTCAAATATCAAAGTGCACATAGATTTTTCCAAATATTCCTAAAATTCTACATGGTGGGCCAAAAAAATCACATTTTTGCAAAATGAAGTGATAGAACTCGATTTTTTCAAATGAAACAACCTGTATTTTATGTTTTTAATGAACTTGGTATTCAATTGAAAAAATTGAGTTTCAGTCATTTCCATTTGCGAGAATGTGATCGTTTTTTTTGTACACCCTGTAAATGTCTTTATTTTATACTGTACCTTAAGTATCATTTACCGGACCCAAAACCAGTCTGGTGAATGACACTTTACATCATCAGAGACTGTAAAAAAACCTTGAATACTCCAAAATTGACATTTCGCATCATCAATGACTGTGAAATTGCATTGGTAGCATGGTTTGGCTGGCGCCATCTCATGATTTTGATTAATAACTTGAGAGAGAATGTTAACATGTAATTAACCAATCTATTACCCAAGTGGTGACATGGCTTGGCTGGCGTCATCTCATGGTAAGAATGTGAGGCGGACTGCAACTCTGAGTGTATTGTTTGACAAGAAAGCACTTTAAACCGATTAAAAAAAATTATAACAGTATGAAACAAAACAATGTACGATACACAGCCGTTAAATGTCATTAAACTACTCGTCTAGATATTCTAGACTCGGCTCCTTCGTCGCCTCGTCCATTAACATCTCGACTCGTAATTTAAAAAATCATTCACCGCCTTAGTAACGTAAATTACTATAACATATTTGGAAGAGTCCATGTGTACTTTGATATTTGAAGAGACTGCTGTCAAATTTTCACGCATCAGTTCCTTACTGTTACTGACAAATCTTATTTCGAAAAATCAATATCATTTATTTTTTTTTTAGTTAAAATGAAAATGAGTATTCTATAAACTTGCATCATTAGATAAATAAATAACTAACCCTGTTAACTAAGTTATTCAGAATTTCATACAGAATCCAAAAATCAAATATGTTACAGGATGTCCTATTTGAAATAAGGAAGTTACTTGGAAAAACTAGTGTATCTGGAAAAATATTTTTAGAAGATGCATCACCCTGACTCAAAAAAAAAAATTATAAAAATTGGAAAAGTCGTTTTTGAAATACTTAAAACTACTAAAAACCACCTCCGTGAATCACCCTGTACATATCGGTATTTTGTTAAGCCAATTTTGCGCTATTCAAGTTCAAGGTCTCATAAAAATTGGTAAAATTACATTACGATACGTTGATTTGGATTTCAGAGTATCTTAACAACCCAGATCAAGGTAATGTGATCTCTATGAGACATTGTCATCTTTTGAACTGTTTTGTATGGTAAGTATCGTAAAACATTGTCAAGCTAACGTCAAAGTCCGTCTTCTCGTATTGAAAAAGCCCTGAGGTCAAAAGTTTCACTTGCTTGAATGATCTAACCCAGTAAAAGTGACAAAAAAGCCGATTTTGCTGACAAACCACATAAAAACGAGAAATATTTTTTTGAATTTGGATTAATTGTTCCTTTTTTAGGTTCCACTGATGACGGAAGCAGATTCGCTTCCGAAACGTTTGGTATTGGAAGGTTTTATTGTTTACTTATAGATTGTTTTTCAGGTAATATAGAAGATCAGGTATATTATCACTAGATCTTTTCGATTTCTTCTCCAGGGTGATATTTCATAATGAATGTGATTGGTTGCTTGGCAGAAATGAAAGTCTAAGTTTATTATACATTTGTGAAGAATCGGACTTTCATTTCTGCCAAGAAACCAATCACATTCATATTATCACTAGTTTGATTGTTTTTATGATAGGGGTGGCGAAATACCCAAAGAAATCTGGTAAATGAAAGTTTCTTGCTTTAACATTATTGTTCTCACAAAATGCAGGAAATCTTTCTATAAACGTTGCAGGTATCATATTGAGCCATCATGAGAGCTTTAATTCCTCAATTCACAGTATCTTATAATAGCACGGTGGTCGTCAACCTTTTATCAATAGTCAATTCTTACCATTCTTTAACGGACCAATAGGGTGGTGCCTCAGCTAGAATTACCCGGATTCCTCTAGCGGACAAAGCTAAAGCTTGTCTAAAATACACATCAGCTGTCCCAGAAACTGGTGGAAGACATATTAAAGGGCTTTCGATAGATTTAGGGCCACAGTCGAAAACTCGCCAACCCTATAAAAACCATTCATCAGTATCAGTGCAGTTAAATTATTATTGTTTGTCAAATGAAAGCTAAGTACGTATGAAATGAATTGAAAAATATCCATTATTATTGAGTATACCAGGGTGTATTGTAATGTAAGTTGGGGGTTTTCCTTGTAACATGAGACGGGACTTGATAAAAGAAGCAAATTTCTCAGATAACATTTTCTCGAAAAGTCAAAAATAACATAAAAGATATGTATTTACCATAATATCACATCTTGCCATGCATCAAAATGGCTTTTATTTCCTTAAACGAAAACCGAAAAAATATCAAGAGACCAAATAAACTCCAAAGTTAATGAGTGTTTCATAAAAAAATGACTCTAAGAAAAAGCAGTGGCGTACTATTTTTTTCTTGAAAAAATTCAATACAAATCCTGTTGAACGCCACTGGTAGAAATTTTTCAAAAACGTTCACATCAAAAGATGTAGTTTAATGGTCAATAGAAGTGTACGAAATTTTGTGGAAATATCTGCAGTGTTGGGAAAGTTATGACAAAATTGGCATTTTTGTCTTTAAACTTCAACACCCTGTATCTTGGAAAGGAAGCATTTCCGGACAAGATTTTATTTGATTTTTCCATTTTCTTGCATTCTATACAGGGTGTCCGGAAATTACGCGTCAGGATTTTGGTGGGCGATTCTACATGAAAAATCAATGCAACAAACTTCTATACAATTTTTTCAAAAACTCAAAATTAAGGATGATACAGGGTGTTAAAAAATATTTTTTTTTCTTATTTTTTTTAATAACTTTTTTTCTAGTGTAATGATTTTCGCCAAATTTTGCATGCATGTCACTAGTGTTTCTTTGTATTCACCCTATTAATTTGACGCTAGTCGTCAATGACAAAAGGCTGAAGCTGTCCTCACCAGGAAAATTACTTAGAACTTTTTTGTTTTAATCTTTTTATAAATTTGGATGTCAAATTAGTAAAGAGCATCAAAATATTTTTTAAAAAGGTGCTCGTGTTGCATCATCGTAGAATTAACGGTTTCCGAGAAAAACGACTTTAAACATTAACCGTACCTTAAATAATTAAAAATTCGTACTTTGAAAAAATTTTTGAAGTTTTTGAAAAAATTGTATAGAAGTTTGTTGCATTAATTTTTCATGTAGAATCGCCCACCAAAATCCTGACGCGTAATTTCCGGACACCCTGTATAGTGTGGAAAGGAAAACCCCAACTTACAATACACCCTGTATAAGCCGGTGAGGTGAGAAGCTCGTTATTCACTGACTTTTAGAGATTCTAAACCCGCACAGTTTCAATTTTAGATTAGTTAAAAAAACGTATTGACAACTATACATATAAAACACAAAACACACACAAACACATTTCTAAAGTTGAAACTTTGATCTGGCATCAGTAGTTATCAAGGAAGTGAAGGTGCGTTTGAGAACTTCAATCGATTTGTCAGTATACGTGTACTGGCGATTTAAAAAAAAAATAGGGCCCTTTTGTCACGCTTGAAAAATGAAACTTTTTTCTGTCTAGCTTTTGATGAAAATGGCTATCACCATTCAAAAGCGGGGCAACATGTTTGAGGAAGTCATAAAAAAGGGCCAATTTTACCAAGTTTAATGTTTCATAGCTAGACCAGCCTTTTGACTAATTATCATTATGACATTTTCAGCAAGTACCTACATACATTTTGCAGGGGGTGAAGTTGCAAAGTTGAAAATGGGCGCAAAATGTTTTTCTCTTCAGATAAAAACTGACGGATCCGAGCGTTTTTTGTTTTATTTTCTTAGGGACCCGTTATCAAGGGTGGGAATTTAAAATTGGTGTCTTGGTATCCACGCCCTATATACAGAGTGTCCACGAACAAAGTTAGGAAACTTAGGGGGGTGATTGTATGTGATAAAATAATGGTGGTCATTCATATAACAAAAGTTCGAAATGACAATATTTCTCGATATACCGGCAGTCAAAGGTCTTTTTTTTTCTTGTAATTCATATATTCCGGATATTTCTTATCAAATCAAAGTAACAAAGTTTCAGCTTGTTCTGTGGAAAAAATGTTTCTCTTCTCTGCCCCTAGATGGCACTTTACGTGAAATCCAAATTTCATATTTCGCATGTCTTTTTTGTCTCGACTCATTCCTCAAATACAAAAACGCCGCTTTCAAGATAAGGAAAGACTAGACAACAAATGAAGGTACTCTTTGTACGGGTCGATCAACCTCGTCGTTTGGCCGCAAATCGACATTGAAATAACTCGTGTGAAAAATGATTGCTTTGAATGACATGAAAACAAAGAAAATACCACACAGAAACAGCATGCAATAGCACGAAAACAACAAAAAAAGCACAAAAACAGCTTAAAAAAAAACAACAACTTCTTTTTGGTGTGTTTGTGGTTGTTTTGTGTTGTTTTTGTATTGTTTTTGTTGTTTGTGTTGTTTTTGTGGTTTTATGTTTTTTTTCGTTGTAACTTTGTGGCGTTCCCCGAGATTTTCTGGGTTTGATTACCGACGGGGATGAGGGAAATCGTTTGATGTTAAATAAAATGCTCGAGCGCCACCCTCTGTATTTATGTGGTAGAGGGCCCACAGTGCCTATCGGGTAGCTTTTATGCAGTGAAGAAGTCCAGGCGTTCGTTATTTCCAAAACTCCGCAAATTTCCGCTCTGAAATGGATAACTGAACTTTCTTGAAATAAAAACACGGTGTTAATGAAAATTAATCAATCAGTCTATTTGTCCCAATCATTTACACAATTGGACTGGTTCCCAACCAGTCAAAAAAAATAATAATAAAATTAAATCAACAATAGTCTGATCTTCGATCAGCAAAAAGGAAAATCAAAAATACCACATAAGAAATAATCTACAGAGAAAAATCAGTCTAATCTCTCCAGGCGGAGAATCAAAATTACAGCTAAATAATTTGCAACCTAATGGCAGCCTCATATCGGCTAAACAGAACGTGAAAAGGCAGTGTGTAACGAAATAATTTAAAGCGACGGGTCGGGTTTCCACGGCGAAATAGTTAAACAGAAAAAAAACAGTGGTTCAAAGAGTAAGATTTTTCCGACGCCGTAGAGATAATGTATCGGGAAAACTGACGCGATCGGGTTATTTCCACGAGAATAAAAACGGGGCTAAACACAAAAAAAAATTGTATCCGCTCGTGCGGTTACTTCAGGAGCCTCTCTGTATTTTGTCTGTGATATCCAACTCGGCAAAGTTTGTTCCCCTGAAAGCGTATTATTCAAGTAATCTAAAAGAAGCACAAACCCCATGAGTTTTCTCAGAAACAGACCCGCTTTTATAGACTAATTTAAGCCAGTGAAGCTAAAATCCGTTCCAAGAAATCTCCCCTGATATCCCACCCGACAAAATTCATTTCCCTGAAATCCCATTATTTTAGCAAATATTAAGAAAACATGAGTTTTCTCAGAAACAGACCCGCTTTCATAGACTAATTTAAGCCAGTGAAGCTAAAGTCCGTTCCAAGAAAACTCCCCTGATATCCCACCCGACAAAAAGCGATCCCCTGAACTCACATCACAGAAAGTCTCACCTCGTGGTAATAGAAGTAGATGAAATAAAAAAAATCGCAGGTTTCGTAGTTCTCGCAACGGGTCGGGTGGGGCACTTGATCCGGGTTCCCACTCGGTACTTGTACTCACTCGGTACTTCTACTGACTAACTTTTTACTTTTTCGGCGCTTCAACGCTCCGTATTCCGACCAAAAGTGAGGACTGTTTGCTTGGATTATGCAAGAAATGTGTCGTTGTCGGTTGGCTTGTGAGTTAAATGATTAATTGTTTTGACGCGTGAAAAACTAAGAAGGAAAATGACGGTCAGAATTTAATTAATAGTTTACTAATTATCTTACGGTCAACATCATTATAGAAAAAAACACGGGATCATTTGACAGATAAATAAAAGAGTTACGGAAAAATATGAATTGACTAAAAAGAGACGGGAAATGAATTTGGAAACTTGTCAATCACGACAGAAAAATCCGGAAATTTTGTAACTTCGTTACAACTTCTTTGTAATCATTTCATACAAAGCAATCATTATTTTTCACATGAGTTATTTTAAAGTCGATTTGCGGCCAAGCGGTAAAATTCATCGAGCTTTGAATAACTATGAACTATTTGATAAATCAACGTTCTGCTTTGTTATTTTTAAATATTTACCCACTCACTACAACTAGTACAGAGTGTCCCAACGATAGAGTTGAGTAGGTTTTTGCGTATCTAATAAGATAAGTATCAAGATCATAATATGTGCCACAGGGTGGAGGAGTGAAAAGCGCACAATATAAAAATATTCAGGAGTATACAGGGTGTGTTAAAAAAGTGTGGCGTGAAAAAGTATGATATTTTTTTGAATGGAATAGGTACCCTATAGTGGATATTATTTCTGGATTCTATGTGTTACTATAAACTCTTTTTGTTTTATAATAATATATTGGTCTTAATTTGATGGCATTTGAATTATCCAAATCTAACAGGTAATATTTTGCATTTTCATGATTTCGAAAAATTATTGTTTTCTCCGAGGTTTTCTCAGTTGATTGATACATTAGACACCTGACAGTTGTCCATTTATTTGAAAATGTATCAACACGTAATATCGATTAAATACATAAATATTAATTTTAACTCTGAATAAAATATGGTTTAATCACAAAACACAAGGTAGGGTTTGGAAAAATCCAAATTTCTCGATTATTGAAGATAGCTATAGGACATACTTTGCAAAAAGTTCTTATTTTGAAAATCGGAAAGTTTGGAATAGTTTGGATTGTTATAATTTACACCCGTATAACGTATAACAAATAGCAAACATTCATATGACACTAGTCGTTATCCCCATGAAATATCAGTAGCTTAATGTCGCAAATACCAGAGAAAAAGTTATTTATCGAGATCATGATCTGCAAAATTTCACAGTAAGATTCGAATTCAAAAACAGATCTAGACCCATACATTATATAACAAAAAAAAGTTTATACTAACACAGAATCAAGAAATAAAGCCAAATATAGGGTATTCCATTCAAAAAAATACATTTCTCACGCCACACTTTTGTGAGACAGCTTGTATATTCCTGAATATTTTTAGATTGTGCACTCCTCCACACTGTAGCACATATGATTTTGATACTAATATTATCCGATACGCAGACTCACTTTACTCTATCGTTGAGACACCCTGTACAAATACTAACCCAAACTGACCAAAACTCACTAATCAAAACTAACCTTTGGTTGTTGGTCGAGAACCATTGTGTGTAATTTGTTTTAAATGTATCATTTAGTTTCCTGTATTGTCCTTTAAACAAAAAGAAACTGTCTATGTTCTTTAGGTCTTTAGAAAGCATTACAAATATTTGATATCACGAAAACTCATCTGTTAATACAGGCCGATAGAGATTTTTTTCCCGATACCGATATATCGTATCGGCAGATTAAAAATGCCGGTAACCGATATATATCGGCAAGATTTCAAAGGTATCTGTCAAATGTGTTTTATTGAATAACTTTAACCCATATTCACGGATTCTGAACGAGCAGTGGAGTGTTTTTTTTCTGTCAGGAGTGTTGCTATTACAAGAGTCTGTGTCGATACATCACTTTGAATATTTCCACTATTTACTAGGTATTTACGCGCGTACCTATCTCGGATGTGAAATCCAAAATAAAAAATAACGAAGTCAGTTACTGGAAACGTGAGCGATCTAATAAATTACCGCAACAATCCGCTATCTATTTCAAATTGATCTAGTCTTGTGAAAAAAACCTCATAATTTGAAAAAACTAAATTTTCATTATCAACATTTCGTATTTTTCGGTCATTACCTTTTGGTTTTTGTGTCTGATTTAGGTTCTATTTTTTGTGACTTAGTTATTTATTCTTGAGGTTATTTTTTTTATTATTCGAGAGTTTCTATTTTGATTTATTGAGTTAGATTTTCTTCGGAAATAAAAAGCGGCGTTTATGAAATAAAATAATAAAATCGGCACTTTATGTCGGCATTTTTTGCCGATCCGATATATCGGCATCTCTGCAATGCCGATAGACCGATATGCATATCGGTATCGGCCGAGCCCTAGTTTATTCGGAGTTTTTTTGTCTTGAAATTAACTATATAGTTCGAGATAGTGTTGGAATTAAGCAATATATTCACGAGGAGACATGCCAGGAAGACCGACTAAGAGACATTCCAGCAATTCGCCTTGCGTTTTCGAAGCAAGAGTCTAACCTGATAATATATCCAAAATGTTGTCGGATAGCGAAGATGAAATTCTCCTGTCTGGTGCCTCATTGAGAAAATTATCTCTTTTACAAAAATATGATGTGAAGACTAATTCCATAGTACATTTTTTATGTAAGCACAAGTTATCAAAGTTTTGTAGATTTAATCTACATAATATATGATATTCAACGACTGGATGGAACGTCTCGCTGCAAGTCGCGCGACAATCAAATAAAATTTAAAATCAAGAGTCGTCGCTATAGTTTCGCCTCCATGCTACAATCAGACTCTCGGCTCTCCAACATGTGGATTATTTACTGGAAGTGAAATAATTCAAAAATCGAAATAAAAGCACACTACTATTTTTGAAAACCCGAGATTTTAAAACTGTAATAATAATAATTATTATTAATATAGGGCCTTTCATTAGATTGAGAAATGAATCTTTTTCGTTCATCTGATTGCCGATAGTAAATTTGTTTTTCGCTTAGGTTGTTTAAAATGTTCAGAAAAAAATCTAAAACTGTTATTTGTACATTTTTTCTGTAGGTCTTTGAAAAATGTTCCGCGAGTGACACATTATAAGGCAAGACCGTGTAAGTACATCGTCAAAATAAGAATCTTCAGGTTTTTGTGAATGCGCTATTAGTCCGGTATTGAAGCGAATTGGAATATATTTTTTTTAAGGTCGTTTTCGTTTGCGCATGTGAATCTGTACTCACCATAACTCCTAAGTCTATGCGGTGTTCCAAAATGAATGGGACATTAGGTCAGCATACTCCTTACAAAAAAAAATGCGATAGACTCCAATTTGTCCAGATAGCACACTCTGCTGCGAGGTGCTTGATTTCCTACGGCCAACAATCAAAAATGGAGCACTTCATATCATTTACTCACTAAGCGCTTATCAAATACTTTTTTTTGGCAAGACTTCATCAAAAGCGAAAGATATGTGTCTACAATATGCATTCACTTTTATGCGAATAATTAATACTTGGCAGGCGAGTTGGCAGGGTTCTTGAACAACTTCTAATTTTGTTAAAATGTGAAGCACATCAGAATTGCCGAATAAATGCTTCGCCGATTGCAGCGTGCTAAATTTCTTGTGTCCGACAAGTAAAAAAATAGCATTTTATATCATCATTCAATAAGCGCTAATTGAATGCTTCGCAGGGCAGAGTCAGAGACAAGCCAAACAAGACGCAAGTACACCAGCTTTTCAACTTAGTATTTAGCTTTTTGTAAGCAAGTTTCGAGTGGTGTTCTCTATCGATAAGTAGTAAACTGACAAGTTATTCGTGATATTTTGGCTTTGGTGGACCACAGTAGTTTTTTTGCGATTGTGATACTCTGGAACGGCTCTGTGTATTTGTGTTTGTGGACCGACATGGCGGACAAGGACAACGAATAATAAGGCTTAATAAGTAGTGATCCTGTTCAGATTCGGTTCTCTATACAGGGATCTTGGCTTCTATTATACCTACAGCAAAGGTTAAATGGAGAAAGTTTTAGAGGGAACTTAGTGCATTCGATATCTGGTTTCAGATTTACGATCGATAAATTGGTTTTGGCAATATCGGCGAAAAACCAAAAATGGCGGATTTTGTTTTTTGCCAGTAAATCCGAAACGGCTAATTGGACAGCTATGAAAATGTGTCATTATCGGGACACTTTTTTAAGACGAATAAAATGATGTGTATGACATGTCTCAATCGTCTTTTGTTTTCCCGCAACCCGCCTCAACTTTCATTTTTCTTATGGCCGCCATATTGGATTTTTCGATTTTTGGAAAGAGTGTAAGATTTCCAGTCTAGTGATGTTTCACAAGTGCATAAGAGATCTAAGTATCTTCGGAATATCACATTTCGTAGTTAGAACTCAATCTTTTCTAAGGAGGCCATGATTTATTTGACAGAAAACTTGGTTATAAGCAAAATCCTAGGAGGCTCTGATATGTCGTTCAATAATTCTGCCGAAAGATGGTATGGTGGTCTATAACACCCCGCAAATAATAATTCAGTATAAAAGTTGTGTTTACGTAAATAGTAGTACGCTTCTCTGTCATTAAAATAATAAAAGTTGATCAAATTAACAACCATTTTTCTGAATTGGGTTTTATGAGACTGCCGTCGTTCGGGGTACATCTCCAAACTCCTTGCTGAGGTAATGTCGGCATTTCTCTGTGACTGCAAGTACAGCGCTAACATATCCAACTTTTCTTCATTCGAATAGGGAGTAGGTACCGGGCATTTTTAATAGGTTTCGACAATTTGTTTATCAGATTTATCATTTTAATGACAGAGAAGCGTATTCCTTTTTACGTAAACACAACTTTCATACTGAATTATTATTTGCGAGGTGTTATAGACCACAACGCCATCTTTCGGCAGAATTATTGAACGACATATCAGAGCCTCCTGGGATTTTGCTCAAAACCAGTTTTCTGGTTGAAAAGATTGAGTCCTAACTTTGAAATGTGATATTCCGAAGATACTTTAATCTTTTATGCACTTGTGAGACATCACTAGACTGAAAATTTTACACTATTTCCAAAAATCGAAAAATCCAATATGGCGGTCATAAGAAAAATGAAAGTTGAGGCGGGTTGCGGGAAAACAAAAGACGATTGAGACATGTCATACACACCATTTTATTCGTCTTAAAAAAGTGTCCAGATAATGTCACATTTTCATAGCTGTTCAATTAGCCGTTTCGGATTTACTAGCAAAAAACAAAATCCGCCATTTTCGGTTTTTCGCCGATATTTCCAAAACCAATTGACCGATCGCAAATCTGGAACCGAATATCGAATGCACTAAGTTTCCTCTAAAACTTTCTCCATTTAACCTTTGCTGTAGGAATAATAGGAGCCAAGATCCCTGTATAGAGAACCGAATCTGGGACACACTGTATATTATTATGTCATATAAAAAGATTGATGAGTTTATTTCCAGATATTTACACTATATTATCATGTAGATACTTGGTAAAATTTCAAATTGGTTAATAGGTATGCATATAACATTATGCCCAACCCTGTATATTCCAATTTATGACAGGAATGTAGAATTTTAAAGACCCCACAAAGACAGTTTTTTTTAACTCGTGTATCTTTTGAATTGATCGACCGTTCTGGTAATTTTTCCTAACCCTCTATATTTTTGGTTACAAAATCTCCACTACCTACAATGCATACAACATATATTTGCAAGTTTTGACGCATTCACCCATTTTTGACATAAAAAAAACTAACCCAATCTAACCTTGACTCAAAACTAACCTGAAAAATCAAACCTACCTCCTCGCTGCAAATACCTATCGTAAATTATTTTTTCATGGGAAAACTATTGTCAGCAGTGTTCCTTTTCTTTCAAGCAACAGAACTTTACAGTCCGCCATAAACAGAACTTATATTTGCAAATAATGTTAGAATACCAAAAAACCGTACGAATTGTGAATAAATTACCAAAATTGCTTATATGAAGTAGAGGTATAAGCAACGACGTCTAATGTTGAGTATAACAAAAAAAACCGTTTGGGAACTGTTAAGTATCTAAATCTTAGAACATACAACCCACTAGAACTAGCGTACACCCTAGATTCCGGGCAAATTGTTTGTCACTATAATAAACAGTGTTCCAAGGGAGCTACAGGCTATGATTGGTTAAAATGACTATCACCTGTGATTGGTTGATCTCAAATAGGCATATGTGTCGTATTGCCAGATGTATTTCGTTGCATCGTGTCTACATAAGTAACTAAGGTTCATGGAAAAATATGGGTCTCATTAAAAATGTTTTATTATCATTAGTGATCTAAAAATGTACATATTAGATGATAGTTGTTGGAAAATCATTGATCTAAATAATAATCGAAATTGTAAAGCTGATTCCCTTCCATTTAACTGATAAGGATTCCGCATTGAAGTGAAACATAATCTTTTTATATTCACATAGTTAAGGTGTCCAACCGTCCCGTATTGGCCGGGACCAGAGCCGTCTAAATTGTTATACAAGCCATGTATGTAGTAACAATTGCAACGTCGCATCTAACGTCAACAGTGGTCAAAATTTTGCTTTGATTGAAGGGGCTTTCTTTGAAAATTAAGGTATATCACGATTACGAGTCACGTAAATTGTTCCATGAAACTGTAATTTGAAAGAATAACTTATATATTATCGCAACAGGTATGATGTTCATCACCTCATGACGTGAAAATTTACATAAAACATATCCGAACCTAGGTAACAAGAGTTTTATGATTTGTTGGGAAAAAATATTAATTCTAAACAATAAAACATTAAAACTGACAGATAGGTAGATGGAGATGGTCACAGATTTTGGGATGTGATTGAAGCAGTTTCTGGAGGACTGGAGTTGATAATAATGTTTAAAACTGAATAACCAAAAAGCACCATCTAGGTACATCGCTATATTGTTTTTCCAAAGTGAACGAAACAGAACTCGTTCATTATGGTTTTTCCGCATGACAAAGAAGCTGGTGCTTATATGTGTGAGAAATCCAGGATGAGGCATTAGTTATTATTCAAGTTTTCCAATTTAAATATGTATTTTTCTCATCCAGTATTTCCCGAAAGGCATAGACACGCACATACCATAATATGAAACTATTTACCAGTCTATTAAGGAAATATTGACTGTTATAGATCGCGATATCTTTGGTACCTACTATTACCTACCCACTTACCCCAATCTTAAAAATCACTTAATTTTTCACCGTGTTTCTCAGTTTTTCAAAATACAATTTGAAATTGAATGAAAGCACTGAAATCAGGTTGAAACTAGTTGAATAGTTGCAGAGCCGTCTAGAGTGTAAAGTTGAAACTAGAAGTGAACCTAACCTCAATCGAGACCACACGCGGTGTTGCCAAAACCATTACTTCATGGCTTGTATTACAATACAGACGGCTCTGCCGGAACGCATATTCAGAATTCACCGACAAAGTAGACGTTCGGGAGAATTCGAGTACTGAAATCACAAGCCTAGTTTACACCGACAACTTGGTCTATATCAGAACCAAATATTTGGTTCGAATGGTGTAAACAGCTGCGGACTAAGCTGGTCCGCTCTTGGTTCGGTATTCGCCAGCAGTTTGTATGAGATTGTCCTCTCCGAGGTCCTCTCCAAAAAATGTTTTTTTTATTTTTTTTTTGTTGAATTTTTGGAATGAACAATATTAGGTAACTAACCCTTATTTTTAATGCACAATAAAATAAAATTATAAAAATGGGGTTTCCATTTGAAAAAATTGATTTTTGGCCGTTTTCTAAATTAATTTTTTGATCTTATTTTTGGCCCACCCTGTAATAATAGTTTTCATATTGCTGTGAAAAATCTATTAAAGTAGGTCCTTTTCAACAAGAAATCCAATACAAATTAAATAATGAAGGCTTTCTTATAGGTGAAATCGAGGGTGAAATTCACATTTAAATAAGAGCCTTCAAACGTCATGTTTGACATAAAAACTGAAATATTTCAAAAACGCTCATACTTAGGTATAGAATATAATACATGAAATCTGCCTAGAATTTTACGTAAAATCTAAAACTGTAATAATACAGGATAGGGTGTTCCATTTAAAACAAGCGAGTTGGCACCTACTTCTGGTATAACCGGAAGTCGCGCATCGTAGCTATTATTTCTAGGGCCCCACACACGGAGCGACATTTTGAGCGACTTGGTATGCAGCGGACAGTGTCTGTCGAATTTTGCATACTTCGACCGCCCGTTAGTGCGGAACGACGGACCCGGTCGGTGAAATATGTCGTCGGTGAAAGACCTTGTCACAGCACTCTACAGTCAAATTACGCTCGTTGTTTGATCGAGATTCAAATTTTGTTCATGTGGGGCTCTATTAAGGGGTTGTGTCCGTGCAAGAACAGATCGTTTGATAAATCGCGGACCAGGTATGTCCGTGTGTGGACACGACATATCAGATCGCTCACAGACCAAGTCGTCGGACATGTTATGGCAGACCTGGTCGGCCAAGCTCGACCGACCTCGTCGCTCCGTATGTGGGGCCCTATTTGAAGAGAACATCCTTTTAAACCTCACCACACAAATTTTCATAATTCTAATCGTTTTATTTCCCGAGATATTCTAATGGACGGTCACCGTGAGACACCCTGTATATTTAGACGGCTCTGCCTTAACCCTTTACCTACAATCTACAATAAATACAATCAAATTATAAATCATGAAAAATGGCCACTGTGACTAGGATGTTGAACCGAATTTTCGTTTTCAAAAGTTGGTCACCTTAACATATACCTAGTTGTGTTTTATCGTAACTTCACAGTCTTCAATGTTTAACATTGCCTTCATTGTATGGCTTCATCCAATTGCCCTTTCAATGTTTATGTCACAGTGAAACCTGGTAATCAGTAAAAGCTAACTGTTACTAGGAAAAGTAAGCTTTTCCTGATTTGGAAACATTTAGCTAGTGAAAGTTGAATTCGATCGACTTCATCCTACTTTTACTAGTAATTGTTAGCATTCACGTAACTTTTCTAGTGAAAGCTGTTAAACTGAAAATCATTATCGTAATTATTAATATCCTTTTTGGTCTGAGTTGGAATTCGCCGACAGATTAGACGCTCTGGAAAATACGAGAGTTATGAATCCGCAGGTGTACAATGTGAACATTGTTCAGATACCGTATTATAGAAAATACTAAAGTATTCTCGGTAGGGATTAGTCTGGGTTAGTTTGGGTTAGTTTGGGTTTGGCAAAAATTTTGATGTCGCGTGAGCGACATCATTTAGTGCCCCGTGCACCTTGGGTTAGTTAAATGGCGAAAATAGGTTTTAAAAAGAACTTTTCCTAACTGCTTTCAGTAAAAGTTGATTTGATAAAGTTTCTCCAACATTCACTAGTGAAAGTGTACAATATTCTTCAAAATTTAACATTTCCTAACGGATCAAGTGATTGCTAGCATCAACTAGTAAAAGCTAGCTTTCACTGAATTCCTAACATTTACTGTAACATTTATAAGAATGTTTATATGAACGAACAAACTTCCTACCCTACTGTACTGCAAAAATTTACGAAATTAAACTTTGGTATTGCCTACTGTGACCTGATGTTTATTGATAGTACGTGGAATTGAAACAAAAAACTTACTTTGGAATCATCAGAATCAACTACGATTCTCCTCAAGGGGACACAACTACGAAAACTTAAATATTCCGGGGATTGTGACCATTCACTTAAATTACTCATCCTAAATTTTTTGATTAGGACATGCGATCCTAATGTGCTATTTTATGGTACTGTTATTGTTAATTATAACTAAACCCTGATAAAAGAATCAAAACAAAAAATACAAACAAAAGATAACCTCACTCTCACTCCAGAGAGAATGACATGGAATGTGGTTTGGCAGCGATATATTGAAATAGGTATATCGACATATCGACATTTCAATAGGTATCGATAATTCACATCGATGTATCCTCTTTCCTCTTGGAAAATTGCATGGAGGTAGAAAGAATGGAAAATTGTTTTGATTTTTGGTTATTGAATTGCATGGCTACGTACACCTGGAAAGGATCCGGTAGTTATCGACGAAACGCTAAACCTTTGGTCACAGTGCATCTGTATTTGATCGATTTTATGTTTCACACTGGCTTAAAGGTACAGTGGAAAGCATTATGAATTCGCAGTATTCGCACAAACAGTTGTTTGTTGACAACCCTCGTAATAATGCATAGGTGAAATGAACCAACACAATAGCCTAGTTTACACCGACAACTTGGTCCGCGGACCAAGTACTAAATTCGAACTATATAAGAACCAAATAATGGACAATTTGCACATTTTTTGAGAATATGAAAAATATAAGGATTAGTAAGTACTGATGCCATTGATGTTTAAAAAATCAAGCTACGACCTCTAATAACGTAGTAATCACCGATTAAAGAGCGCCAATCAGCATCCACTACGTCACAGAATACACTATCTTTCGCCGTCTGGCGTATTAACTGAGATGACTCTCTCTCTCTCGGAAGGGTAATATGGCCCCACCTCTTTTGCGATCATGCAGTGAAATTCGCGTTTTCTTTTTCATTTATTTAGTATATTTTTGGGTATTTCGGAGAAATTTTTACGCTAGTGACTTTCAAATAATGTCTAGAAAACGTATATAAAATTTCAACTCAATTGAAAATGTATGCAAATTGTCCATTATTTGGTCCAGATTTGGTGCGATAATTTTATTCAAAGTTCTGCAACTTCTGTTTTTAAAAATTTATTTTTACAAGTACATCGATGTTAATCGAACAAAGGATCAAGATTATAATGATTACTGCTATAATGCGCTGTGGTTATTTATATGGTTACATATGCTGCATCAGCTGAATACAATACTATGCTATTTGTTAGGGAAAATTGCAATATAATTCCTCCCTCCTCAAGTATGAGAAAATTGGGGACAATTCTCGAGGGGTCCTAACTCTATATCTACTTTAACATCATATGTTTCTTATTTTTAATATAACAATATATAAGTATCCCTAAAATGATTACAATAATAATTATAATCAGGTTTATTGAAAGTCCGGGGGTTACAATGTCTATTTGTTTCAAGGGGTGTACTGATAACTTTTGAGCATTTTCCAAATCCTCCTTGATACTTTCAACATTGATTTCTCTTAGTTCCAGAGGTTCTATATCCTGTATCAGCTTTTCGTCAAATTTGATGGTCGGGAGTTTTAATCTCAAATTGATTGTTTTGAGTTTTTGGGAGTTGTAAACGTTTCCACGAATTTTGACGTTGCATCTAGCTGGTAATATTAATGATGGTTGATTAATTATTTCAACACTATGCTGATTTGGGCATCTGAGGTAAATACTTTCTCTAAAAGTTGGGATGACCAAAATGGAGTTGTCATTCAGCTGCGTTATAAAGGTTTCTTTATAATTTACAGGAACCAGTGGACAATGACTTGTCAAATTGATAGTTTCCGGAACACAGGGTTCATTCTGATTGAGGTATTCGGCTAAACACAGGGAGATTTCTTCCACTTTATAGCACTCCTTTTTCAGGTTGTAGAACTTGTCAGTTGATCTCAGTAGATAAGGGTTGTTGACAATGGAGATTTTGTGTTCAATCGGTATTGGATATATACGATAGAGTATATACCTATGGGATATTTGATATTAAAGGTATCGCGACGTAGAAAACAATGATGTCATTCTTAATGACGACGTCTGCGTGAGCTACTTCGTAGTATTTGATGATGTTATTGAAGGGAATACGAGTTGTTGGGTCAAGGTCGGCAATTATATTTCTTAGCTCTGCGTACTTGAAAATACTGTGATGCAGGATGTTTATTTCAGCAAAATTAATCGCAGTTTGCACAATTGTATGAAGATCATGGAAGGTGTGAAGATTATTCTCGACATTATCAAGTATCAGGATAAAATATGTTGCGGTGGTCATGGTTTGAGTTAGACTTGCTAGGTCAACAATACGAGCTAGTAATTTTTGTTGATTAATTTTGATGTTGTTGAGTTGCTTATCAATGTCCTTGGTTAACTGTTTAACAACTGTTTGTGTTGAGGAGATGTCTTCTTGTAGGGTAACTTGATTTTCTTGAAGAACCTTAATATAGTGTTGTTATAGCGTTCTTCATCATTAGCGTCCAAAGTTCCGTAGAGGTATTTTTGAGCTGTTCCCATGAAGTTGAATAATCCTCTTTTAATTCTTTCCCTTGGTGTCATATAATGGTTGACAAATTGATTGATTGTTCCAGCTTGATCAATCAAAGTGTTGTGTACTTTCAAGTGAATCAGACAAACATAGTTTCTGGCTTGAAACTTTTATTACAACTGAAATACACTCTGATTAGTTAGACCGACTTGACTCATGACGCACCAGTTTTTCATTGAACTCGATACTACCGTACCTGGAAGGGACCCATCCGTGCTGTTTACATCGAGTTGACTGAAGACAAATTTTCGACTAGAAAGAGATAGAGACAGAAAGGGGTGTCTATCTTTGTCATATCTGTTGACATAATATATTAGCTGTGTTTGTTATGCACCACTAGTGCACACTTTTTCACACTGCAACAGTCAGTGTGGCTTTGTTTGTGAAATGTTTGTCTGTTTTTTAGGATAGAATCTCAGTACGCTTAGTAGAGATATTCTATCCTAAAAACCAGACAAACATTTCACGAAGAAAGCCACACTGAGTGTTGCAGCTAATATTATGTTCAATCAATATGTAGCTTTCTATAGTTTGGGTGCCAAACAAAATGGTTAATTTCTGCAGTGCATTTGGGTGTGGTAATAAATACACTCCAGAAAAGCAGATTTCATTTTTTGGCTAAGTGATATAACTCCAATTATTAAGGACAAGGGCATGCACCTTAAGTATACCTACACGAAATTGTCCTGGTTAAAAGGGCCCTACTCACACTCCTGCAGCAGGGGCAATCTAGGCCTGCCGCAGGAGAAACTTCCTTGTAAAGTAGGTACTTTTGTTTTGAAAATGTGACAATTTCACATCCTGTTCGAGTTCGTTGGTACTACTAACATCATTTCCAAAGTTTGTTTTCTCATATCTTGCTTGAAATAATGCTAGGAAGGTATGAAGGGGCCCTTGCCGCCCTGCTTAAAAGGCGATCTAGGAAATTGCCCCAATCGCCCTGCCTCCTACATTGCCCCTGCTGCAGGCGTGTGAGTAGGGCCCTTTAGGAATTGACGATGGTAAACACTCCAAGAAATGCAAAAGTTCTATTCGGACATTCCTCAAGCCCCCTATCAAAAAACACCATATTCATTAGTTTTAATGTGACCTCAAAAATAAAAGTATTTTCATTTTTATTTTAAACTATCATAGTTTTCCAAGTTTATACCTCAATACCTTTACTTTACTCAATACACAGGTTAAACATATAAATCACCCTGCACCTACTACCTACCCTGTATTTTCTCAACTATTTAATCGAATTACGGATCACCTAAGTATACTTCATTATTTACTAATTTGTTTCTTATTTTGCATTTTTCCAGATAGTTATTTGAAATATATAGATCCATCATATCATGATAATTAAGACTACTAAGTATGCACATAATTGTAGTCATTTTTTCCAAGCAAATCAACCGCTTTTTCAATTTATCTTCAAACTATTTGAAAACCTCCGACTTCGCATAAGGGCAATGAGTGTGACAAAGATAGCATCCCCTTTTTAGTCCAATCAAAATATACCTATGCGCCAAAAAAATACGACTAAAATTGCCTCAGTTGTCGACACGACAGGGGCCCTTCCAGTTACGTAGTATCGAGTTCAATGCAGTTTTTCAATCACCCGTATGACACACCGGATCAGGCGTTTTCCATAAATCAACTCGGTTTACAAAATATGAATTGAACAAATATTCAACACAAAGTAGCTGATGTTCTTGTTTCCAATAATTGAGTCAAAAGGATGAGTTAAAATTTGGGTGTTGTTGATATGGAAAAGTGTGTGTTTGGTTGCTTCTAAACAGTTCTTGATGTTTGTTAAATTGACGTGATAGTAGACATGATAATGGTTTGTTACTATGTAGCTGTTTCCTTGATAAACTGGTAGCAATGGGTTGACTAGGGATTCAATCTTGAACTGGGCTACTCTGCTACTGTTGTTAGAATCAGTAGTATCAAAGTCTTCATCTTTATTTCGATCTGAAATATGAAGACCGTCTTTTAATATCTTTTGGATGGCGTTGATTTTTAAAAGACTTAATTTGATATTTAGGTTTTAATTAATCTGGTAACTTTTCAGGTGTTGATAAAAGTTGATCTGTGAGTTCAGGTATCTCGGGGTCATCTTCTCGCTTTTCGTTGAGTTTCGCCAAAATGTTTGCTTTCTTCGCATCTAATTTTGAATTGATCTTGTCATTTAGTTCTTGAAAAATTTGAGACAGGTCGTAAATGTAATCCGTTTGAAGTTGGTTGAGGTTCTTTTCGAAGTTGAGTTGATAATTGAGGTTGCCTTTGAGTATTTGGAATGGAGTGTACTCATGTGTTGAATGGATGCTGTTATTGTAATTTAGGATGGCAATGTCCATTAGTTCTTGGATTGTTTTTGTCCGACGATCATTCCTGAGGGCGATTAGACTTTCTTTGAGGGTTGAATGAAATCTCTCAGTTGGTGAATTTGAATTTGGATTATATGGCGTTGTAAAATGTAGTTCGATTTGATACATTTTACAAAGGTCCTGAATTAGATTGCTTCTAAAGGTTTGAGCATTGTCCGTTGTGATTTTAGAGGGTGTACCATGATGTGAAAAGAACTTGACTAGGCCTTGACATATCTCTATTGAAGTTTCGTTCACAGGATATGCTGCGGCGAATTTCGAAAAGTTATCTATGATGGTTAGATACTTCTGTCCAGAGATTGAATAGATGTCCATGTAGATATGTTCTAGGGGTTTTGATCCAGTTGGTGTTGGTTTAAAAATGACTTTATATGGATGTCGATCATACTTGGTTTTCTGACAGGTTTCACAAATGTTAACAAAGTTGATAAAATCTCGTTCTAGGCTAGGCCAGTAATATCGTTGTTTGATATTTTTAATGTTTTCTGTCATTCCTCGATGCGATGTTTTTGTTTCGTGATATCGCTTTATTATTTCTTTTTGTTCATCCGGGTCATTTATGTCTTCCAATAGAGTGTTGGATATGACTAGCTTGTAGGCATTGTTTCTGAAGGTGTCTTGAAATATTCTTATGATGACTGGCTCCAATTCCTTATTGATAAAATGTAGACAATAAGTGTCGGGTGGCAGATAATCTTTGAGGAGTCTTTGGATTTCTTCAGTTATTGGTTCTTTTTTAATCAAAAATAAAAATCTATTCTTGATTTCAAATAGCTCTTTCTTGGTGACACGTGGTTGTTCTTGATCTGTGAATTTAAAGATGACTTGGTGTTTGTAGGAATTTACTGTTTTGAGTGTATAGGGTGCTCCTATGATTGGGTTTTCATGTGAAGTGTGAACCGTTTTTGTCTCTGATGTTTCATCTATTTCTTCTGGTAGATTTTCATGTATACTTGGAAGGGTGATTGTCTCAGAATTACTTCGTTCTTCTACTTCTGGAAGTGGTTGTTCGTTGGTTGAGGGTTGTGGTGATTTCACTGCTTCCATTACTTTTACATCAGGGGGTCGAATTTGGATGTCTGATAAAATTTTGATTTTTGAGCTTGGTTTATGTGCTTCAGGTTTTGATGTTGGTCTTATTGGTCTTTGAAATAAATTTTCATCTTGGGACTCGAAGAAATACTTCATTTTCTCAAGCCATAAGTATTGATCTGATGATTTGTCTGGATCATCACAATCTATTGACATATGAGTCGAGGGTGGTTTTACTTCTGTGGGGTACATTTCCTTAGATGGTCTGGAAAGAGCATCCGCGTTAACATTCTGTTTTCCTTTTTTATACTGAATTGTATAGTCAAATTCTTGAAGTTTCAATCTCCATCTGACTAGTTTTGAATTTGGTTCTTTGATTGAGAATAACCATTGTAGAGGTTTATGGTCAGTCACAATCATGAATTTTCTTCCAAAAAGATAGGGTCGAAAATACTTTGTAGCCCATACGATAGCAAGGAGTTCCTTTTCGATCGTTGAATAGTTGCATTCAGCTGGATTGAGGGTCCTGCTCGCATATGCTATGGGTAGATCCGATCCAATATTTCCTTGAGACAATACTGCTCCTATGTCGTACTCAGAAGCGTCTGTTGTAAGTTCGAAAGATTTGTTGAAGTCTGGATGTTGTAATATATTGGGTCGTTCATCAAGATGTTTTTGCAGAGATTGAAGGCGTTGACAAATGGTTTATCATATATGATTTTCACATTTTTCTTCAAGCAATGTGTTAATGGTTTTGTGATTTTTGCAAAATTTCTTATAAATTTTCTGTAATAACCGACCAATCCAAGAAATGATTTTATTTCCTTAGGTGTGCTTGGAATTTTGAACTCTTTAATTGCTGCTAATTTTTTTGGATTTGGTTGAATTCCGTCCGGGGTTATCACATGTCCTAAAAATTCTACTGTCCTTTGGAGAAATTGAATTTGTCTAACTGAATTTTTAAATTATAAGAAATTAATCTTTCAAATACTTGTTTTAGTGAATTCATGTGTTCTTGTAAGCTGGTAGAGTAGATGATAATGTCATCCATGTATACAAGGCAAATTTTTCCTTGTAATCCTCTTAATACGTTATCCATTGTACGTTGAAAGGTAGAGGGTGCATTCTTGAGACCAAAAGGCATACGTGTGTACTCGTAATGTCCATTTTCCACATGCCGTCTTTTCTATGCTTCCAGGGTCCATTTCTATCTGGTGGAAACCACTTGCTAGATCCAAAGTTGTGAAGTATTGGCATCTTCCTAGCTTATCCAGAATATCTGTGATGTAAGGTATTGGGTATCTATCATCGATGGTTTTTTCGTTCAATTTACTATAATCAATGACTAATCTCCATTTCTTTTGTCCAGATGTGTCTGCTTTCTTTGGAACTATCCATACAGGTGAGCTCCAAGGGGAATTTGAAGGTCTTATTATTTCTTCTTGCAGCATCTGATCAATTTGTCTATGCACTTCCTGTTTATGAACGTAAGGATACCGATAACTTTCTGTATGGATTGGAATTTCATCTGTTGTTCTGATAACATGTTTCACTTGATTTGAAAAAGTTAAAGCGTCTTCAGGTTTGTGTAGAACATCTTCGAATTTGTGAATTAGGTTGAAAAGTTGAACTCGTTCTTCTGGATTTAAATGTTCATGTCGAATTAACTTTTCTAAGTTGATTTTGGAAGTTTTCTCAAAGAAGTTGATTTCCAGGATTTCTTGTTTCCTTTCCAATGGTGAGAAATTATAGATGTCAAAATGGTTTAGCTCGATTGGCTCTAATGGAAACTCATTGTCGATGTTTAATCCAAGATATATTGATTTATCAGTGTGGTTGAAAATGTCAACATTGAAGGCATTGTTGGTTATGGTGACTATTGTTGGTTGAATCTCGATTTCATCATCTCTGTAGTAGGCATTATCCAGTTTGTTTCGTTTGGTCTTGAAGGTAGACTTCTGAATAGTTTTTGGTGGAATTTCAATACTGTAGTCGTCGAAGTTTTCTCGAAATTTGAAGGGAATTTCCATGTATTCGTTGCAAAGAGTTTGATTATTGAAGTCGATGTTAAGATTTAATTTGCAGAGGTCTTTAATTCCTATGATTCCATCGAAGTATTCATGGAAAGGGAATAAGATGAATTCAATCGGTTCAGAAATTCCGAAACAACAAAAGAGGGGAATTGTAGCTTTATTAGAAGCTTTCTTGGAACCTGCACACGTTTGAAGTGTACTGACATAGGGTTGAATCAAATCTGGGAAATATTTTTCAACAAAAGAGGGTCTTAAAAGAGATGCGTGAGAGCCTGTGTCTATTAAAAGACGAATTTGGTAATCAGGGACTTCTATATAAGGAAGTTGATTGATTTGGAAACTATTTAAAGTTAAACATGGGGTTGTTCTTCCGAGGCTGGTACTTGAAAATTTCCAGGTTCTTCTATGTCGTCATATTCGTTATAGTCGTCCTGTGATTGCGATAATTCATAATCCAAGACATTTTCATATGGGTCCGATGAAAAAGTCGGGGTTTCTTCATTTTCTAAATGGGTTAACTCTTGGAAAGAGAAATTTGGTTTTCCGGTGGGTCGGAAATAAGATTGTTGTTGTTTATTTTGAAATTGAGGTTTCTTCTGAACACTCACTCCTGACATAGGCTGTGGCCGCTGTGGGTATGTCTGTTTTGAGGCTTGAGGCGTTTGTTGTCGTTGAAAAGGTTGATGTTGATACTGTTGTGGATTCTGGAAACTTTTGAAGAATTCTCTAGGTTGTTGATTAGGTTGAAACGAAGACTGATTTGGATTATAGACCATTTTGGAGGTTGATTGAACTGTCTGAAGTTTTGGTTGGAAGTGGATGGTTGATTTGTTTGTCTGAAGTTCTGGTTGGAAGTAGATGGTTGATTTGCTTGCTTGAAGTTTTGGTTATTTGGCTTGTTGAGATTTAAATAATTCGTTTTAAATTGACTCTGACTTGTCAATATTTCATAATTTGTAATTATATCAATTGCATCATTAAGATTTTGCGGGTTTTGCACAATCAGCAAAGTTCTCAACTCGCTGGAAATGTTAGCCAACAAATTTTGTGTCGCCGTTTACTCGTTCTGATTCATCAAAATAGTACGAGCTTCCATGTTACGAATCTCCGTACAAATTTTGGTATTTATTTTAGTGACTAAAGCTTTGAGTTTCTGTATGTAGACTCGCCTTTTTTTGATAAGAATATGAGCTGTTGTTGAAGATTTGTTCTTGTAAGAGGATCGCTAAATTTCTGTCTTAGGGCATTCCTGATTTCGTTCCAGTCATTAGGATCAGATCTGGTTAAAAGGAAGTCTTCAGCTGCTCCAGTAACTTTTGATTTTATTGCCAAAAGAACATATTCTTGTTGAGAGGGATCATTGTTGAAGTATCTGGTATAGAATGTATCGATTTGTTGGATAAATGACTCGAGTTTAGAAGGAGTACCGTCAAAAGATTTCAAAAGAATAACAGTTGCTCTTAATGCTTCCGCCATTTTGAAAGTTTCAAGGTTTAAAGCTGGGGGGTTATTAAATCTAGTATAACTACTATTAAAATCTATGAAGGCTGAATGAGAAATATCAGAATATAATTCACTGATATTAGCTTGATCAGGTTCTAAATCTAGACTATTTCTTCTTCTTGAACTGCGTAAACGTGGATATGTGACGTCCAATTGTCGAAATCTTCTCATTTAAAACATGTACAAAGATATTGTACCAAAATGTAAATCAACTTAAATAGGCAGGATGGTCCCGATATATGGTTAGATCAACAGACTTACTGCTATAATTCTTCCAATCTTCTTTCCTGCATCAAAAGACAACGTTGCGGGAGAGATTCACTGTCCAGGTCTGCTGCCTCTTGTAGTTGGACTTTGGACACTAGTTACACCAATATGTCCAGGAACTAAACTAACTGACGTCTCACAATGGCGTACCAATATTTGAGATGCCAGGAACCACTAATCTGTTCGATGTCGATTTTCGAAGTTACTGTCCGTTCTTTTTCTTAACTGTTGAAACAGATAGGCACGAATCCAAACTACCGAATCGTAGCACTAATCCAGTCAATGGAACTACCGATAGAACTGTCCGTACTGTTCCACAAATCAGGATTTCAATGGAACTACCGTTGGAACTGTCCGTCGCACTATTCCAAAACAGGATTTCAAAAACACGCCCGAAAAAGTCAATCCTACCGACTGCGCCAATTTTATTCAAAGTTCTGCAACTTCTGTTTTTAAAAATTTATTTTTACAAGTACATCGATGTTAATCGAACAAAGGATCAAGATTATAATGATTACTGCTATAATGCGCTGTGGTTATTCATATGGTTACATAATAATATGCTGCATCAGCTGAATACAATACTATAGCTATTTGTTAGGGAAAATTGCAATATAATTCGATCTCCATCCAAATTATTAGGTTATGTTGTCTGTTGATGTCATTGAACTCGATACTACGGTACAAATGGTACCATCGAGTTCAATGGTTGATGTGTTGTGATTTTGTTGGTTCTATTTCTAAGGCAATAGGCGGATTTTGGCGTTAACCAGGATACGCTTTGTGGTTACAGGTTTGGTAAGTGCCTGGTTACGATCTCGATACCAGCTCAGGACCAAACGCCAAAACGTTTTGGTTACCAATATTTTCACCTTTCTACCATAGAAAAGTGAATAATATCAGTATAGGTATTTTGATCACTTTCTATGCCTTCGTCCATATTATTAGGGTATAACATAACTACCTATTTCAAGAGAGTAGCTTTTACCGTCATAAAAATCAAGCACAAAGCATAAATATGCTGAGTACATACCTATAAAATACTGAAGACTAAAGACCAAAGAGAATGCGGAAAATATCACATCAGACCAGACTTGGAGGCCGACCAACTAGTCGACGCACATAAAAGAAGAAAAAATCAATAAAAGATAATAATAGGACATCAACATGTCACGTAGGACGTATAGGTAGCTTCATCAGTCAAGACTCAATAAGAGTAATATCTACACCTTTTGTATATTTATTTACTTACAAAGATATTTTTCTCTACTGCCTGAGAATTCAAAATTTCTGGAGATGACTGATAGTGGTAGCGTTGATGATTGTTGTATCAAAAAAGGCCAAAATCAAGAAATATACGAAATTTTGAGGTTATGAAAACATAGGTAACCGGCTTCGTGACCAAACCATTGACCAAGCTCTGGAGCAGGGTTACGAAACTCGTAACCAGGTAAGCAAATGCAGTGTTGCCAAATCTCATTACCGGAACGAGAAATATACGCAAAAACGCGGATGGTTACAAATCTCGTTACCACATCGTAACCTGGTCGACGCCAAAATCCGACTAATCATAGCGTACTTACCTTGTGTTGATAAATGGTTTCGACTTGTTTTTGACTTTTGACGAATTGCGCGCGTACTCATTTAGCTCACGCGTTGCAAGACGGTGTAAACGGGCAAGCATCCTACCGTACTATCCCCTACCAACTCGTCCTATCGGACCGAACTAAACGAGTTAAATAGACATTGGGATCACTTTTTTGCAAAAATAAAGTAACGTACATTACTCTTTATAAGTCTGGCGCGAAAATTTGAATCAATGTAAAGAGTGAGATAACTGTCTGAATAATTATCGCTATTGGTCGTGCTCATTAGTTTCCGCGCTGTCCGTAGACGCAAGTTCGATGTAAACTAGGCTATGTGATCTCTGATCACGTGTCGTTTGTTTACTCCGATGATTTTTGGTTTTAAACCATGAAAAACGAAAACTTTCAAGCCACTGCGGTGAGTATTGTGTTTGAGGTGATATATGTATTTACTAATCTGATGTAAAAGAGATGCAATTAATGTATTTTCTATTACCTTCTTATATTTTGTTCTCTACATAAATATCTTACATTCTAGCCAATAATTCAATTGCCCTTCGCCCTCCGCATCACTGGATAATATATTTGAGAAACCATGAATCTTAATTGTTGTATCAAGATTATTTGAACTAAGCTGAAATTCCCAAAACCAAAAACCAGCTCTTTTGTTTACTTATAACTTGTCATTTTGAGAAAAGTGATGTGTTACTATGACAAAGTTTGGTATTTTACGAGGGTTGTTTAAAATATTGTGTGCGAATTTATAATAATATGCTTTTCACCGTACAGTGGAAAGCATAAAATGAATTCGCACACACAGTTATTTTTGTACGACCCTCGTAATATGCATAGGTCAAATAAACCAACACACATGTGATCTGCTAGATCGTTTCACTGTCTCTGATCACGTGTCGTTTGTTTACTTCGATTATTTTTGGTTTTGAACCATGAATAACAAAAACTATCAAGCCACTGCGGGTAGAATCTGCGCTGGGATTTGTTTGAGGTGATATATTTAGTAATCTGTGCCCGTATTCCGCGTGTACCGGTGGAATTCTAGCAACACGTCGCTTTCCCATCATTTTACACAGACAGCGACGTGTTGCTATGGAATTTCACAGTACACGGAATAGGGGTCCTGTCCTGATATAAAACAGACGAAATCAATGTATTTTTTATTACCTTCTTATATTTTGTATTCTACATAAATTTCTTAGGTACATACTAGCCAATGATTCAATTGCTTTTCGCCCATCGCATCACTGGATTAAAACATTTGAGAAACCGTGCAGCTTGCAGATTATTTGAAATAAGCTGAAATAATCGATTCCAAAACCAAAAATCAGCCATTTTGTTTACTTCTAACTTGTCATTTTGACAAAAGTGATGTGTTACTATGACAAAGTTTGGCATTTTACGAGGGTTGTTTGAAATATTGTGTGCGAATTCAAATGCTTTTCAGTGTACAAAAGGAACAAGATCGGTATATATATATATGTATATATATATATATGTGGAAAAGTAGTCGCGACTGACTAGCTAGGAATAGAAAAACTAAGTCTAGTGGGGATGCAGTCTAGTTTAGAGGCCTTAAGTGTGTCTCGTCCCTCGTCTGCCATCATTAATTTACTGTGTTTCAGTCCTAGTGATTGGCACCATCTAGCTTTCTGTTGTTTTTTGGACCAACAGTTCAGCCAACCTCTCACAGAGGATTTTGTAATACCAATAGCAGGTTCTGGACCCAGAAGTGGTGTTTTGGGTGCTAGTAGATCCGCCCGCTCGTTCCCAGCTATCCCTGTGTGTCCTGGTATCCATCCAAGAGTAACATCGTTAGATACTCCCAGTGTGACAAGGTTTTGCTGACAGTCCATGACTTGTTTGGATTTGGTTTCCCGACAGGAGATGGTTTTGATTGTAGCTTGGCTGTCACTAAGGATAAGGATTTTCATTCCTCTGTAGCCTCTCCTGAGATTCTCTTGCACACATACATTTATTGCATGTACTTCTGCCTGGAAAACTGTAGCGTACATCCCGAGTGGTTCACATGTTTCCCACTTTGGATTTTCCCCTACGATTCCGGCACCAGTTCCCCGGCTTATTTTGGAGCCGTCTGTGTACCATATCGCCCCATTTGCCTTCCGGAGTTGTATCACCGTTTGCTCTTCCCATATTAGCTTGGTCTTGGGAGACGTGCTTAAGTTAATATTTTTCAACATGATATCACTCCTCATTGTTACTAAGTGGTTCGAGATTGTGCTGGTTATCTTAGTGTGTCCTTGGGAGTTTGAGTGGCTCCAGTTCCCGGTGTTGCTAGGTCTATATGCTCCCATTCATTCTTGCTTCCATTTTGATGATATCTAAAGGAGGTAGGTTAAGCATGGCCTCCATGGCAAGTGTTGGAGTAGTTTTCATGGCTCCCGTTACACAAAGACATGCTAGCCTCTGAACTTTTGCAAGTTCCGTGGCTGCTTGTCGCTGCTCGATTTTCGGCCACCAGACAACAGAGCTGTAAGCAAGGGTGGGTCTTACCACGGTACGGGGTAATGGGGGTAATGGGGAATTCCGCAGGTGTACTGGCACTCTCTTATTCTTATTATTATTCATAATCTACATCAATGATATGCATATTGTCCTAAATAACAGTGTCATAAACCTGTTCGCTGATGATACCCTTATCTCTGTGTCTGGGACTAATTTTGAAGAAATTACTGAAACATTGAATGATGATCTGTCAATATTATATAAATGGCTTTGTGTAAATAAGTTGAAAGTAAACGCTCAAAAAACTAAATGTAAGATTTTGGGAAGTAAGATAAATTGTAAAAAGTTTAATGATAGTAATCTGGCAATATACTTGGACAAAGACAAAATTGAATATGTACAAGAAATCAAATATTTAGGAGTCTTTCTTGACCCACAGCTTGCGTTTGGCAATCATGTTCAGTATCTTACTTGAAAATTAGGAAAGAAAATAGGATTTCTGAGAAGAATATCGGTAAATGTATCTGCCTGGACTAAAAAAATTATTTATAATACAATCATTTTTTCCCATTTTAACTATTGTATGTCACTTTTGATTTCTTGCAATAAGGATGTTATAGATAAGCTTCAAGTGCAACAAAATAAAGTTATGCGAAGATTGTTAAGCTGTGATAGATACACACCTATCGAATATATGTTAACCGCATTGGGTTGGCTCTCAGTAAGACAAATTATAGAAAGGGCAAACATAATTCTGATTTATAAAATAGAGCACAATTTGATGCCAAGTTATCATACTTGAGAAAAAGAACCGAATTCCACTCATATAATATAACATCGAAAAACAATTATAATATAACACAAGAGAGAACAACCAAGCTTCAAAAATCTTTATTTTATGAGGGATCGAGTTGCTCTGTTACCTGCAAACATTAAAGCAGCATCAAGCTTAAAAGAATTCACTAGATTAGTTGATAGGTATATTTTGGATTTTTAAGTTTAAGTACCTATTTATTATATCTTTGTTTAAGGTAAGTCAGATGTTAAATAAATTAAGTGGTGTATTCAAAAATTATTGTAGTCTATAGTAGTCAAGTGTGCTAAATAAATAACCATTTCATTTCATTTCATTCCGTTTCATTTAATTTCATTTCATTTCGGTATAGTAGAGCCAGTGTACCATGCGCGGATTTATGCCACAATCCTTTCCTATCGCTTTTTTTGTTGCCATTATTGTGGCTTTACCTCGATTCACTATTTTCTGTAGGTGTGAATTCCATGTGAGTTTGTCATCCATTCCTCTTTCTCGTAAAGCTGACCAGGGAGGTTTTCTCAGGATTGACCTTCAGGTTCACCCTCCTGCACCAATCTTCTACGATTGTCAGAGCTGTCTGCATCAGTTCTGATATTGTCTTGGTGTGTTTGGCAGTGATAAGTATTGCTACGTCATCGGCATAGCCTTGGGCGTAAAAACCTTTGCTGTTTAACTCTACCAGTAGTTCATCTGCGACTAGGTTCCAGAGGAGAGGGGACAAGACTCCACCCTGGGGGCAGCCTTTAGCTGCCTCTATAGTTACAGTTTTGTCAAGCATTGTTGCTTGAATTCTCCTACCTTTCAGCATGTTTCTCATCCACCTACAAACTGTGTCTTTAATTCCACGCCGATTGATTGCGATGGTCATTTAATTGAAGGAGGTGTGATCAAATGCTCCTTCTATATCAAGGAATGCAGCTAGGGCAACTCCTTGGTTGTTCAGTGGTTGCTCTATTTTATGAACAAGTTCATGCAGAGCAGTTTCACATGATTTACCAGGTTGAAAGGCGTTTTGGTTTTTGTGTAGTGGCCTCTCTATTAGGGAGGTCTCCCTAATGTGCCTTTCAATCACTTTCTCCATCGTTTTGAGTAGAAACGACGAGAGATTTATTGGTCTGAATGCCTTAAGCTGAGAGATATCTTTCCCGGGTTTCGGTATAAAGACCACTCGTGAGAGTTTGCAAAAGTAGGCTTGTTGCCCTTGTTTATAATCTCCTAATCATGGGTTATAATAAAATCGAATAAAGACTCACCTCTTTTGTTGATATCGCTACTTCCCCAGATGGTGTGATGTGGGATGGCGTCCATACCTATTATACACTGTAGGTTTCTCTGCCCACAGTGATTCACTAGTTTCTCCAGGTCTTCCGATGGTGGGGGTCTTGGTGCATCGTGGGGAAGGTAAACCGAGGCTATCATGATGTCCTTCTGGGACTCTCTTTGTAGCTTAGTTGGACGGCTTTTTGGTCCCTGGAATTTAGTTCTTTAATATTGAGAGCCTGACTCCGTTTCTCACGTATATGCAAGCTCTCACGTTACCTGTTGATTGCTCCTTGTAAAAGATCTTACCTCCAGTGTTTCCTAGACCGGCTATTTTTCCCTTCGTAATCCACGGTTCTTGAATGATGGCCAGGACTATGTTTTTCTTTGCCAGCTGTTGGCAAAGGGCAGCAGATGCTCCCTTACTGTGCTGAAGGTTTATTTGTATTACCCCCAGCATCGGGAGCCTCCTTCTTGAGAAGTCTGAAGATTAGCTGCATTAACCCAAAGTAGGCCCGGAGATTCCGGTTTTGCAGCTTCTTCAGAGATCTGCTGTCAAGACCGACAATGAGTGTCATGCCCTCATTGTCCGTCTTGTGGCTGATTATTCTCCAGTCCTTTTGAGGAACTGGAGAGCTTTTGCCGGTTCCTTGATTCCCGCGGATTTTGTCGGTATCCAGACGGCAGCCCTCACGACTGGCACCACTCTGTGTGCCAGGCCAATCCGAAGACTGGTTCCCTCGTAAAATTTAGGTTAGTTTGAATAAATTTGGGTTAGTTTGAATAAGTTTTGGTTAGATTGGGTTAGTTTGAATAAGTTTGGGTTAGTTTGAATAAGTTTGGGTTAGTTTGAATAAGTTTGGGTTGGTTTGGTTAGATTGGGTTAGTTTGAATAAATTTAGGTTAGTTTGAATAAGTTTTGGTTAGATTGGGTTAGTTTGGTTAGATTGGATTAGTTTGAATAAGTTTGGGTTGGTTTGAATAAATTTGGGTTAGTTTGAAGCCTGGAACCACCCGCAGCAGCGAAGTCTTGGCAGCTTCATTGGCGCAAGTGATATAAATCACCCCACCTCTGGAGCTGCTGTTCTTGAACTGAGGACCAGTTCCGGGTTCGCATTTGAATACTTCCCGGAGTAGAGACTGCTGTATGCCTCTACACTGCTCCTCAGTGGAGGTTTCATCCGGATACTGTTCGAAAGTGATAGCCATTCTAAGCCCGGCTAGGGTTTCGCTATAACTTCCCCCAGTTGATGTACTGGGTGTTACTTCAGCATCCCCGTGCCGTGACTTTTTTTTTGGTGCTTTTTTCTGGGGTTGGTGTGTTGCCCTCAGAGCGACCCCTCTTTGCAGAGGATTTGTTTGCAGGGGTCCTAGGTTAACCTGATGCTCCAGGCTCTAAGGCCCGAGCTCTCCCTTGGCTTTGGCATTCTCAATCGCAAGCTTCCTTCGCTGTGCTCCGGAAAGCTTTGCCATTTTGTTCAGGCTGATGTTGCCAACGCCTGAACTAATGGCAGATACACCGGCACCGGGGATTGCATCACTGCTTCCCTGGTTACCCGTGGTTGGTTCATGAGGAATCACATCGAGGTTTGGTTGTTCCTCGGATGCCAGAACGTGTGATTGGCCCTCCCCAAAATCCGTGGGGCCAGCGTTGGCCACCGGGGCTTCCACCCGGTCGGAACCAACGGTGAGATTGCAACTCACTTGGGGTACAAAGTCCTTAGGTTTGTCACACATCGTTCTAAAGTGCTGGTTTTGGTCCGCCCGGGGGTATTTAATTTTCCCGGTACCTCCCATATCTCGGAGGCATTTCCATATCCGCCACCTGGAGAGGCGCCCGATGGGGGACCAGCAACCCCAAACTTAGTCATAGTAACACATCACTTTTGTAAAAATGACACGTCATAAGTGAAAACATGGTGCAAACTCGTGCTTAATCACTTATCCTTGGCAAAAACACGGATACAATTTATTTGCAACGTTGCCATTTTTGTATCGACAGTCTTTCAGGAAAACGACAAAACGAGTCGAGGTTATACAAGATCTTAGCACAAGATAGGTTGGGCAGGAGCGTTACTTTTCAAACAATATTTAAGAGAACATCCACCGGCTACGCTGGGCAGGAGCGTACTTTTTTACTCGGGCAGGAGCAGCCATATGGGCAGGAGCGTTAAACTGTACCAACCTTTCCGTTAAACCTCGGATAACCGTGAAACAATGTCTCTTTATTCCATGATCGAGAGGTACAGCTCGAACATACTCCACATCTATTTGCGTTCGCAGACTTGCGAGCCAATAGATGGCAGTGGTTGTCTAAAAACAACCACTGCACATTTACCCAGATTAGGGTAGTGGCTAGGGTTGCATCGGTGTGAGTCATGATACTACGACAAACAGATAAGCTCACGCGCATCTTGTCGGGTGACCTTTGTGAGGTTATGTTGTCAAGCTTCTGTCAGTTTGCAATGTGAATATTGTTGTTCTGATATTTGTGTGATATAATATCTTATTATTTCGTGAATTTCGCATAATTTGATGATGGTGTACTGTGCCGTGATGTTCTGCAGAAGCAGCAATAAGAAAAATAAAGAAAACCGTCCGTGTAAATACCTTTTCTTTCGGTTTCCAACATCCAAGTATATTCGCAAGATATGGATACAGAAGTGTTATCAAAAGGAAAGTTTTAATGTTGAATATGCTAGAATTTGTTCAAACAATTTTTCTGAAGACGACTTTTGTGACAAAGAGAGTCATTAGCAATTGCCCAAAACCACAAAAACCACATCGAATCATGTAGAAAAACAAAAAACCACAAGGAACCACATAGAACCAGAAAAACCGCAATGGAACCAGAAAAACCACATGGAACCACAAAAAAAACATACAGAACCACATAGAAACACAAAGAACCAGAAAATCTACATGGAACCACATGGAATAACTAAAAATCTCTCAAAACCACAAAGAACCACATAGAACCAGAAAAACCGCATGGAACCACAAAAACCACTTATAGAAACACAAAAAAAACACACATAGAACCACTGAAAACCATATGGAACCACAAAAAAACACATAGAACTACAAGAACCACATGGAACCACAAAAAAACACATAGAACCACAAGAACTACATAAAAACACACAAAAAAACACAACGAACCTGAAAAACCAAATGGAACCACAAAAACCACATGGAACCACAAAAAAACACATAGAACCACATAGAAACACAAAAAAAACTCAACGAACCGGAAAAACCACATCGAACCACAAAAAAACACATAGAACCACAAGAACCCCATGGAACTACAAAAAAACACATAGAATAAAAAGAAATCTTTCGCAGAACCACAAGAACCACATATAGAAACACAAAAAAACACTTATAGAACCACTAAAAACCACATGGAACCACAAAAAAACACATAGAGCCACATATAACCACAAAAACCACATGGAACCATGTAGAAACACAAAAAACCATAGAAACCACATGGAACTACTCAAACACAAATAGAACCACAAGAAACACATATAGAAACACAAAAAAACACATAGAACCACATGGAACCACAAAAACCACATGGAACCATGTAGAAACACAAAAAACCATAGAAACCACATCACAAAACCTCTTAGAACCACATAGAATAGCAAAAAGTCTCTTAGAACCACAAAACCACATGGAACCACATAGAACCACAACCTTGAAATTCCACTCCCACCGCACATAAAAAAGTTTCACCTCAAACATCCTTTCTAACGTCGAAAACCAACTGAGAAAAATGTTTTTTCAATGTAACGGCAAAATTGAAAATATGATCTTTTTTTAAATACTATTTAACCAATCTGGTGGGATTTGCGTAGATTATATTATCAATTTTGGATAGATAGATAACCAACTAAATACATATTATTCATTTTGGGGTAAATAACCAACTATAATCATCAGAATTCAACAAAATCGCAATATAAGCCATGCTTTCCAATGCTATTTTATCCAATTGGGTCACCGGATAGCTTGATGCGCAGTTCAGTTCGAAACTCGTTCGGCTAGTGAGCATATCTTGTTTGTCGTAGTATCATGGGTGTGAGTGGTGCCAGCTGCCTTACTGATGAGTCCAATTACGGGACGAAACCGGTATAAGGAGAGCACTACTCACATGGATGTAACTGTAGACATTTATTGCGGTTCTGTACCAACCTTTCCGTTAAACAAATATTATGCACATCTTTAACAATTAATAAATACTTATACATTTTTCAAGATTTTCAATTTGGGATCTTCTTTATTCTTTCTAGAGGTTCCTAGTGTTGAATTTGCCAATTTTCACGTTTAATAGTTTTGTATCCTTGTAAAAGGATAGCAGGTATTCCCATGGGGAGCTTGTTTGTGGATTGGTCACATTATTTCAAGATGATGTGCTTGATCGAATAGGAAATAAAATAAGCCAAGAAAATTGGTTACGGCTGTTTATATAGGTAATTTCTTTGAAGCTGGAATTGCTGGAAGTTCAATTTCAATAAAAATGCCGGAGGCATAATCACAATATTCAGAACTAATAATTCTGATCGAATCACTTCTATGTATACAGTGTGTCTGCTTAAGTTGGCCACATATGGGAAACTTTTTTATTATTAATTTTAGGAAAAAAAGTTATTCTTTATAAAAAGTTCTGCATGTTCCAAAACCTAAAATGCAACCATCAGATATTACATTTTTTCATTTGAATTAATGCATTGATTTAAATGTCCAATAATTAAAATAACAGATTACTGTTTAATATTAATTTATTTATAAAATTTAATAAATTTAAAAAAGAAAAAAACAATCATTTTAATGGTAGTGTTTATTTTTCTTTATAACAATTTTCGATATTGTCAAATTTTACTCTTGAGTGAAATTCATATTTTTTGACAAACCTCGTATACGACTGAAAAAATGTAATATCTGATGGTTGCATTTTAGGTTTTGGAACATGCTGAACTTTTTATAAAGAATAACTTTTCTTCCTAAAATTAATAATAAAAAAGTTTCCCATATGTGGCCAACTTAAGCAGACACACTGTATATGAACAACGACGTACGCTTTGCTAAATAGATTCAACGTCCGCGTATCCGCATCTCGTATACTACCAAAAAACTAGTCAAAACAGGTGTTGCTCATGATTTACGACACCTCGCAAAAAATGCCGGTATTTTTAGACGGATCAAAGGAGTGACCGGACTTATTGGAATATATAGACTTTGGTAGAAGGTTCCACGCCATATAGTTTCGCTTGATTGTACTAGAAGCAAATCGATTCCTCATCTCTGGCGTTTGTCGTCGCAGATGGTCCAGTTGTCAGAATTTTCGTTTAAAAACAGCAGCAAGTCCACTCTTCATGCTGAGGTCTTCAGTGGCCCAGTGAGCCAACGAATATTCGGCCGGTGCTTTAAACAAATCCAGCGGTCTTTCTTGAACAACGCCATTCAGGACTTTCTGGCCATTGGAGTAGAAAGACATGAAGGTGTCCAGTGACATGTCCTCTTTGGGTGACCTGATCCGCTTTACTTCAACCTCCTGAACGTCATGATTCCCAGCATACCGGGCCAAACGGTTGAAATGAACAACCCTCGGTTTTCTTTTTGGTGGCTTCCGGATCCTGTGCACGACGTCATTGATTCGCTCCTGAATCTCACAAGAACTTTGCAGTCTTGAGAAGAAGCCACGTCGCCTCTGTGGGTTGTGCAGACAAACCAAAGCCCCAACCTGGAACTCGCCTTCCGAAGATCGCTTGCGTAATCTTCCCCAGCGACATGCATCTTCACCAGGTGAACAGCCAAAACTCAGATCGCAGGGCAGCCGAAGTTCACGACTCATGATGCTTCATGTCGGGGTCTCGCCTGTTGATTCGGGAACTGCTGACCGTTGTAGTTGTCCGCCATCAGTTGTTCCTTGATTTCCTCCATAGCTCTGGGAGATTCTTCGAACTACTGTTCCATTTTCTTCGAGTTCTTTTCCATAGCTCTGGAAGATTCTTCGAACTTGTGTTCCAGTTGATCTTCCAAGTTCTTGGATAGTTTCTCAACTACTGCATTGGGATCAGGGATCTCAAATTGGAACGTATCAGGATCCATGCCTTCTTCCATTAAAGCATCACGAAGCCTTTGTTGTAGATCAGCCTTCTTACCGTTTGCATCCAGGTCACGCTCCTCCAACTCCCTACTCAACTCGGTGACCTTCATTCCCGTTAGCAGAACTAGTTTTGCAATCATTATAATGACTATTTATGTCCGTTTCTACAGGGTGTTTCAAGAACATGTTGCCAAACTTTAAGGGGTTATACCTTACACAAAAATATTTCGATAGACCCAAAATTGTCCGGTCAGAAAGTTGATATCAAAAAAGCTACAGGGTGACAAAGTTAAATTTTAGTTTTTGAGTTTTTAAAATATTTTTTGAAATTAAATTTGAAATTCATCAAGTTATTTTGATGAAATTTGGTATATGAGAATTGTTTGACATGCGAAATTCAAATCTGACCTTGATTTGGCTCTTACTTGTAGAGGGGCGCCACTTACACACCTTTTCACTCATTCAAATAGTCATAACCTTTTTGTATGCACTCGTATTTTCTTTTTAAACCAAAAATTTGATTTTTCTGGCATATTTATATAAGAAAAGTAAATCTAGTAAGAGTGGCTGGCGAGTAACCTTTTTCAAGATATTCGCACTTGAAGTAATCCATGCAGTGTGGTTTTAAATGGAAGATTTTGAAAATATATAATAATGCATACAAAAAAGTTATGTTTATTTGAATGAGTTGAAAGGTGTGTAAGTGGCGCCCCCCATAAGTAAGAGCCAAATCAAGGTCAGATTTATATTTCGCATGCCAAACAATCAAAATAACATCCTTATTTCAAAAGTTATTAAAAAAAATCAAAAATTAGAATTCAACTTTGATACCCTGTATCTATCTCTCTTAATATCAACTTTCGGAATATAGGCAAGTTGGGCTCCATCGAATTATTTTTGTGTGAGGTATAACACCTTGAAGTTTGGCAACATGTTTTTGAAACACCCTGTATAGCACAAAATAAATCCTACTTGACACCAATGTGATAATTTTTAGACTATTGAAACACTTGTCCAGTTTTAATTTATTATTATCAAGTCACTACATGACAAAAAAGAAAAGAAAAAGAAAAGAAAATCATAAACTACAAAAAATTGAAGAAAGAACTGTAAACCTAGATGACTACTCTTCAAAATAAAAAAAATCTCAATAGAACAGAAAAAACGTCAGCCTTGGATTACTGATGGGCTCATTGTATCAGTGCATAAAAAACAAACGCTTTACAAAATTCACCGCTTGAGTCCTGCTAATATACGGGTGTACCTGAAATGACTGTACAACGTTCAACCACAAATTCCTTAATCAAAAATAAGGCGACCTAGGCAAACTCACCTATATCCAAAAATGCTTCGTTAAGCCTACAGAGGGCGACAAAAATTTAAAAAAAAATAATTTTTCCTACATTTTTCGAAGACGTGCAGATCGATTTTGATAATTTTTGGTACCTAGTCTTGAGCGATAAAATTACGTTTTTTGTTTCTTTAGCGACCGGTTGTAATTAACCGGAAGTGTTATAAACGTGACGTCACATACAATTATTTGTTTTGTTTTTTTTTTGGTATTGACTTTTTGATAATTCAGATGCTTTCATCTAATAGTTCAATGTTTTGGGGAGTTTTTCTCTATCTTGAGAAATTTCGGGGGATAAGTGGTTGTGCCAGAAAAAAAACATTTCCAATTCGGTACATAGATATTTTATTATTGATTTATTTTTTTCTAGCATAACTACTCACTCATTCCAGAAATTTTTTCAAAAGAGGAAAAAACTATCTTACATACTGCATCATTAAATAAAAACATCAGGATTATCAGAAAGTCAATTCCATGAAAAATCAGTTACGTCATATGACTCATATGCAGCTATATCTTTTGATTCTTCAGGGATTTGACTTTCTGATAATCTAGACGTTTCTATCTAATAAAGCAGTGCATAGGAAAGCTTTTTCCTCTCCTGAAAAATTTTGCTGGGATGAGTGGTTATGCTATAAAAAAATGATTCAATAATAAAATATCTGTGTATACCTGATTGAAAATATTTTTTTTTCGGCACAACCACTTATCTCAGCGAAATTTTCTCAGGAAAGTGAAAAACTCGCTAATGGATTGAACTATTAGATAAAAGCATCTGAATTATCAAAAAAGTCAATTCCAAAAAAAAAATCAAAACAGATAACTACATATGACGTCACGTTTATAACACTTCCTAATTACAACCGGTCGCTAATGAAACAAAAAACGTAATTTCATGGCTCAAGACACCAAAAATTATCAAAATTGATCTGCACGTTTTCGAAAAATGTAGGAAAAAACAATTTTTTTTTTTAAATCTTTGACGCCCTCTGTAGACTTAACGAAGCATTTTTGGATATAGGTAAGTTTGTCTGGATCGCCTTATTTTTGGTCAAGGAATTTGTGGTTAAACGTGGTCACTTCAGGGACACCCTGTGTATTAGTATATTAGGTGAATTTTGTAGAGCGTTTGTTTTTTTATGCACTGACACAATAAGTCCCTGAGCAATACAAGGCTGACGTTTTTTCTGTTCTATTGTTTTTTTTTTTTAGAAGAGCAGTCATCTATATGGTCTTGCAATATTGACACGAATTCTGCAAAACTATGATCCAGATTGTCGCTGTTATAAACATCAGTCCATTTCTCGGTTTACAGTTTTCTTTCTTCAGTTTTTTGTAGTTTATGATTTTCTTTTCCCTATTTTTTTCAGACATTGTAGGAGGTGCATTTTTCTTCAGTCTGATGGACGATATTATTGGAAAGTGATCCGTGACATCTGTTCTGTATGTGAATGATTAAACATCATTCAGTGCCAAAGTTCGAGGATGCTTCAGGAAAATATCGTCTATACAGCTTTGTACGTCATTTTGCCTTCAAGTATGGGGGTTTATCAGGGAAATGTATCCGTTAGAGCTCATTATGTTCAAATATTCCCCAATAACATTGTTGATACGTTTTATATCTATGTTAATAAGATCAGATTTACAGAGCCAACCATGAGCATGTTGCATTTACTTTACCAGAACTGTATGCATATATTGATTAACGATGATTATTATTGATTTGGCCAGAGTTTTTTGTACCTGCAAAATTGTCAGCAGGTCTTGAATAATGCAATTGAGGATTGGTGCAACTTGCAGCATTTTTTTTTTTTAATTTTCGGCGTGTTAAACAACTTTTCCGACCTTGAAAATAGTTGCACAATTGTATACTCTCATCTACCGTTGGTATCCAATGATGTCACAAAGTTTCGACGATGTATGAATTATTGTGATTTTTTTCCCCATCAGCTGCCATAAATTTATTGCAATGATATTCTTTGTTGGGAGAATTCGGAATCGATCGCACTCTTATCAATGCCCTGCAATACAATACGCAAGTGAGGAAAAGAGGAAACATCTTGGAAATTTTGGATTGATTTCAATTATCATTGTCTACCCCAGAAAAAAATCACGCTTCGCCACTGATCTTAAGAGCGATTTTTAAAAATCGAGTAAGAGCGTTCAATCATATCTTTGTCTGACGTCATGGTCAATCCCACGAGAGCTCTGGTCCCAATGGTCGTGACCTAGCAGCTTTACCTATAAAATTCAAAAAAAAGGGCAACAAATTAAATGGTCAGTATTTCAATTATATGGACAGTACTCTTTGCCATTATTTTATTTCCCTTGGTCAGTATGATAATAAATGGTCGGTTGAAATAATGAAGGGTCAGTAACATAAAGAAGTGGTCAGTAAAAATAATAAATGGTCAGTAAAATAATAAATGGTCGGTTGAAATAATTAACGGTTAGTAATATAAAGAAATGGTCAGTAAAAATAATGAAGGGTCAGTAACACAAAGAAGTGGTCAGTAAAAATAATAAATGGTAGATATAAATAATCAAGAGTCAGTATCATAAAAAAACGATCAAATAAATTAGTAAATGCCTGATGAAAATAATGGACAGTCCATAAAATTATGATGAAGAAGTCAGATAGGTTCTTTTGAGAGGCGGATTTAGTTTGGGTTAGTTAGGGTTAGTTTGTTTTGGTAATAGAAATCGATGAAAACTATGCAGCGGCTCGTTGGTTAGCACTAGGTTAACATTACAATTATTTGTTAACTGTTGTAGTACATAGCGCCATCTATCGGCAGGATTTGTCAATCTTAGGATGGAAATTCCCATCAATCTAGTGAAAGACTACTACAATTGGTCGCCATATCGTCTACAACAAGTTCGTGGATAATCCTCCCGGTGAAAAAGGAAAATCTTGAAACTGTTTCCTCAGTCTGACCATGACCAATCCATATGTCTGACTTAGACCCATAGCCATACTGATGAGTCCTAGTAGGACGAAACGTATATGGATTGGTCATGGTCAGACTGAGGAAACAGTTTCAAGATTTTCCATTACAATTATTATTATAGATCATAATTGACGTGTTCTGTATTGGTATTATGTGTATCAAGTTTGGGTTAGTTTGAGTTAGTTAAAATTATTACTGACTATTGCATACTGGCCATTTATTATTTCTTACTGTACTTTTGTGGAATTATTACCAGCTAAGTCATACTGACATTTCATAAATTTTTACTGACCATTAGAATCACAATAATGAACATAGAAATACTGGCCAAACAGTACTTTTACTGCTCAAAAATTCCATTTTTACTTATCATTTTTAACAGAAATACTGAGTCTTCTACAATATTATACTGACTGCTTGTGATATGATACTGTACATAATGAATTAAATACTGTTCAGTTTATTACAACCCAAAAAAAAGTAACACCCAACTTCTCAAATAATTTATTTACATTTCTAATAGCAACAATATAAAAAATATAACCTAAAACTGTAAAAGTCAATTACAAATATTTGTACAAAATCATTCATCACTAGTTCAATAAATACACGACATTCATCAAACATACACACATTGATACAAAGAAAAAAGCATAAATAATTTTTTAGTAAAAAATGACACGCGAATGCTCAAACGGATGCCTTTGTGGGTTAGACTATTTGTGACGACTATGTCGAATACAATTTTGTAATTAATTGCCTTTGCAAAAGCTTAATATTTTTTATTTCATTTTTCTACTCACACACTTTTTATAGCGTAATGGGGGAAAATTACATGACGTGAAATAATCGTGAGCATTGTCACTCGTCAAACAAAGAAAAAATCAGCGAAAAGTTTTGTGTTCTATATTAACTCTTCAATTTCGTACATGCGTGCATATGTCTTTTTCAATGTTCAAAATTAGAAACAATTTCAACCATTGTAAATTCTGATAGTAAATATTTACTTTTTATTTTAAATAAATAGTTCGGTACCTTCTCGAAATGAAACCCTTTCATAACATCACATCCTCTAAAATCTCCAGCCCCACATCAATGTTTACACAAAAAAAAACAGTGTTAACGAAGTTTTTCTCTCAATATGAAGTGAGAATAAAGTTTTGACAAACTTCTCTTAAAAGAAGTTTTCATGATAATTGGATTAGCGTGTAACTCAATAAACACGAAAACTTCAATTTTTGACGGCTATTTAATATTACGAATAATACAGGGTGATCACTTGGAGACTTACCAACCGCGTCTCATTTAAAAATGTGGCGGTGGTTACCCAGGGGGTTACAGCGGTTGACCAAGCGCCATCCAACCTTCGTAAAGAAAAACTTCCCCCTCAATACATTTGTTGACGTGTTTCGGCGAATGTGATTGGTAAGTTTTTAAACGAACACACTGTAATATGTCAATTTTATCTCAGTTCAAATTGTCTGGAAAACTTTAAAAATAAAAATAATGATTACAAAAATTAGTTTGGTTTTAATCGCTTGACGGTATGCCAAAAGCATAATATTGAAAATGTGTTATACAATCGGACGTACACATACACTATTTATTTATACCCTGTTGACAAGCATGGGCGGATGCATTCTATGATGGCGCCTACTTCGTTCACCGACTAATGAAGTGTCATGTAGTGACACCGAGTCAATCTGAAAAAAAGACAGAAAAAGGATGTGATGAGTGTGTTTGTTGTCAAATTATATTCCACATAGCAAACTCACAATAATGAGCAGATTTCCTGTTGAATGAGAAGTCGATATAATGGGTGGAATTCATAAACCGTAGTAAAACTTGTAAAAAAAGCTGAAAACTTGTATGAACCTTAACTGCGGCATTTTAAAGATTGCCCCAAATAAAATTTCGTGTCCGCGTCTTGAGATATTCAAGGTCAAAGGTCACAAAAATCTGTTTTTTCGCCAATATCTCGCTTGCGGTTTCAATCCTGTTTGCATATCTGTTATGAAAATTGTAGAGCATCAAATCCTCTAGAAATTTTGTTGAAAACTTTTTTCTATTTGGCAAACCGTTATTGAGATAGACCGCATTATACAGTCGTGAGTCCCGGTAAATATGTAACATAAACATTAAAGTTTGTGTTGTTTGTGGGATAATGCATTATGTTTAATCATATTTTTTTATTTGGAATATTTTATTTATTTCTTGTTAAGTGATAATTGGAATATTATCATTATTATATTTGAATATATGTATTGCTGGTTCGAAAAAAAACTGGTATTACTCATAGAAATGTTTAAAAAATCGAGCAGTGTGATATTTGTTTTGATAAAACAAAAAAATATCACGTCATATTTTACCAGGTTGATTCTTTTGAATATTTTTTTTTTCAAATGGCTCCTCACATGAGTATAGGAACTAAAGCGGAAATATTGAATTGTTCGATTATGTGTATCAAAACTTCCAAATATTTCTGATTTAAATCAATCATTTACATACATACATCATAACAAACCCGAACTTTTCACTTCAATGACATGTCACTGTCGTATAGTTTTGTCAAAGCAAATATTACACTGCTCAATTTTTCAAACATTTCTATGAGTAATACCAGTTTTTTTCGAACCAGCTGTACACTAACTTGCACAAAAAATGCCTACACAGACAGTGAAATCATGTTTTTTTTAGCAGTGTAATAGGCTGTCAAAATATTCGCATGCTATGCACTTGAACTTTTTATTTTTTTTCCAATGAAAACGATATATTGTTGGTACGACTTGAAATTTATTCACCCAGTTCGTTAAGAAAAATGTAGATTATTTTCCTTAAAATCCGGTAGCAGAACCATTTCTAGCCAAAACTTCTTGTAGTCGTCAAACCATGGAATTTGATAAATCTTGCCTATATAGACGTCATTGGCGAGCTCATTCCACGCATTAAGAATGGCATCTAATAGTTCTGCCTGATTCTGAGCTGAGGCCTCCAGTTTATTTGATAAATAATTTTTACCAATGGTCCCCACACATTCTCCATCGGATGTGGATCTGGTTATTTAGTCATTTAGTTATTTTTAGTTCTTCTCACCACCGACCATAGCATAGGTCTTCACTGAAGCTTGTAAGAATTTGTGTTCTCACAAAAGTGGATTATTATTGCAACTGACAAAACTTGACGTTTACCTTCATACACTGCTCAAACCAAAGCAATTTCACCATTTCAATGTACGCATTTTTTTGTGCAAGTTAGTGTACATGTCTTAATTTATTCCAAGTAGAAAAAGAAAAGAGTACATACATTCTCATTTTTTCGTTTTTTACCAATAGTCCTCAGTTTTCTTTATCATCCGTTTGCACGGAAATTTCTATTTCGCTATCATCATCGTCCTCAAAGAGATTTGCCTCTCAATCTTCAAGAGTTTTAAAGTCTCATGTTTGTATGTTCTTCATCAAGACCGCTTTGATGCGATGAAGAATTGAGACAAGGCTGTTCATTACATTGATCACAAGCTACAGAATATTGAATCCTTGATTTCCTTGCATGCGAGCGCAAACACCATTATTTAAGTTGCAACATAGGGTATTGCTGGTGTTATTGTGATTGTCCTATTCCAATAATTCATTTTCACCTTACCCAAACCTTTTTCTGGTATCGTAAATCATTCCTTAACCAAGTTTGGATTTGGTAATGGTAATATAGGTACTTGCTTTGTGGATAAGCCGCTGCATTTGTTGGTTTAAGGGGATTCATCCGCTCGAAAAAGCACTGCTAGCAAAATAAGTTTTCATCACGTCACCCCGCGGGCTTATTATTTACCGGGACTCACGAGTGACTTTGCATTGCTATACTAGGAGAAATTACAGAACGGTCGATTATTTCGAAAGATACACGAGTTAGAAAAAAATGTCTTTTATAAAAGTTGTGAGGCTTACAAAAATCTACATATCTGTGATGAAGTGGAATATACAGGGTCGGGCATAGGGTTATCGCAGATCAAAGTTGCATTTTTTTAAATGGACTAATGGATATTTCAATTCTTTCTTCGATTTGGAGCAAAAATTGTGATACCTCTCCAAATTTTCCGCTATCCAGAAATATACAAGTTTGCCTATGTTTGGCACAGCCATTTTTTAGTTATTTCACATTAAATAACTAAGTGTATAGTTGCATTGCTGACGAATAATGCAATAATTTATCGCAGCTGCTATGGATCACCAAGAAAAACAACAGTTATATCAAGTAATTTTCCTGTCATCAAATATTCTGATTCCCTTGGTTTTCCTTGGTTGCACCCGCATTGCAACAATACAATACACCAAGTTATTTCGAGTCAAATAATTTGATAAAGGCTATTCCAAACATAGGCAAACTATATATTTTTGAAAAGCGGAAAATGAGGAGATCTTGAATCTGTAATAAAATATTGGGCATTTTCAACATTGACACGGTGGTTTCGCTAACACTTTTGCGTCCATAAATTGCAAATATCTTTGGCGGTTGGAAAGCGAAAGATTCGGTAGCTAGTCGGGTAGGTTTTACACTGATTGTTATTGTTGCAGTTACCCACTACTGCAAGGTATGTTGATATTGCTGATAAACTTTATATATTCCAAGTCACAAAACTACCTATATACTAAAAATATCCAAATCAATAATTTGTTACACATAATCTTGATATGTCTCCTAGATGCGCGTAGTCACGAAACACATAAAGCGGTATGCCGATTTGTCGTCTCAAATTTTACACGTTTCGCCTTTCTTCTGGGTAAGTTGGGCAGACGGGCATTGAACGTAACTCAAAAATGTTCGCTATCTCTCGGTCCAATAGCTTTGTTTTGGTTCCAAGTTATAGTAGTTCTAAGACTGTTTATACATGCGCATTTCAATACTAACAGTGATCTAATATATTTTTCAATAATAACAGGTCCTTACATTATTGGAACATTCGTGGGATAATTGACGGATATTTTGTGTGCAACACACTCGCGATATAGTCTTAGAGCAACGTAATGGTGGTGGTGACTCGGTGAACTGGAAATTTTAACATTTATAGGTTCGATTGTTATCAACATAGCGATAGACGGGTCGTCAGAAGTCACCCTGGGAGAATAAATTGAGGAGGAGGGGGTTAAACATGCAATGTTTTTGCGGAAAAGAAGTGATACGGTAAATTTCTAACAATTTCCAATATAATCCGTGATAGGATGAAGATGTCAGGAAAAAATTGTCAGAACACTAGCTAGAAGATAAAGGGCCACCTGCAGGCCCCGAAGCTGCGAAAAGTTTTGCAGAATTTTAATGTCACTAGGTAGACTTCTGAGAATTTTTATACTTGTTCTGTAATTTACAATAATTAGATTACCTGCCAATCGTCAGAAATCTAGGTGGAGGAATAAAGAAGATATAAATACAGGATCTTTCTTTTGAAGGGACAATTAGCCTTATACTTCCAGTTATATCGGAACCAACTTCCAATTAATAAAATTATTGAAATATGGCTCCGTCTTTCTCCGGAAGATGAAATTTTTGTGAAGGCGGTGACGATACATCCTTGTGGAAATTGTCTCATCCAGAATACAAAGATCAAAGGATCAAGGGCAATATATGGGCTGAAATTGCCACAAACGTAAATAGATCCGATAAGTTGATTGAATAATTGTATTCGCTGTTCAATTAATATATGACATTACTACAATGATCAGTGAACCTATACAATGAGAATTGAAAATATTAAGAAGGAAACAAGTTGAAAAGTTTCGCTTTCGAAACACATGTTCTTGGCGTTGAGAAAAGAGATAAGATTATAATAATTATTATTTTCAATCTATAATTATTATTAATAGGTATTCTTCTACGTGACGCAAACAGGAGAACACCCCTTCATCTTGCATAAGATTCAATGTAAACTGATACAAAGTTTCATATCTCCCTTGAAAAAGAAGACATCATGTCAACTAAAAAATTGAAATGTTCAGAATGAATCAAGCTACAATAATCTGACATAAAAAAAAAACAATTTTTAATTTTTATACTCCACAGAATGTTTCCAAATTTTCGAGCCAAACGGGTAATTCGATATACATTGGGTGAAATGGCCGCAAACAAAAATGATCTGTCTGCGGGGAATTCACGAGAACTCTGAACGGCAACGGCTCCGAGCAAAAACCAGCGATTATCGTTCGAGGATCAAAGGTACAGGGTGATCAATAAAGGATAGAGAGCGATCATAATCCGGAAGCATAGTTACAGATGCTAGCGTGTATTGACACCAGGATGTTGAAATCAGCTAGGCTTTGAAAACAAAAAACATTCATCTACAAAAACTAGCCGATTTGGACACTCCGACTAGAGTGTTGAAACCAGTGCGCTTTCGTAGTGGCATGTTGTGGGTTGTGGGTATAATATAGAATTCTCATAATACCCATACACAACACATTAATTATGATTTACAATAATAATTTAAATGTTAACCTGTTGCTAACCAACGAACTGGTACGCTGGGCAAGAGCGTTACTTTTTAAACAATATTCAAGAGAACATCCACCAGCTACGCTGGGCAGAGCGTCCCTTTTTAAACGATAATAATAATAATAACAATAATAATAAACAATCTTTATTTCAGATCACAATTACATGATGTAATATAAAATGAAATGACGTCAATAGAATGAACATGCCTACATCAAACATTCAAGTATAACCTACTGAACATCAGTAAAATCATTCAAACAGTAAGGTTCTAAGTCTATCAACAATTTTTTAACTACTCTTTTGAAATGTCTAACTAATGCGATTGATTTTATGTACATTGGCAGTGAATTATACAGTTTCACGCACATAAAATGAGGGCACTTCTCTGTTAATGTTAGTCTATGTACAGGATATTTCATATCAATTGTCCTTGTGGTATATTTATGATTTGGGACAAGATCAAACATTTCTCTATTATTGAATGCAAACATTAAACATTCATATATGTACATATTTAAGAGAACATTCACCGGCTACACTGGACAGGAACAACTCCAATTAACCCAAAACAACCGTAGCATCTGTAAATATATATCCACTACGAAAGCTCTCTGGTTTCAACACTCTAGTCAGGGTGTCCAAATCGGCTAGTATTTGTAGATTAATGTTTTTTTCAAAGCCTAGCTGATTTTAACACCCTGGTGTCAACACACGCTAGCATCTGTAAATATGCATCCCGAAAACTATTTATCCATGAAGCTTGCGGCAAAGAATTTTATTACTAAAGCGGTCAAGGAAAAAATCTGGAAAATATTTTCAAGTTTTTGAAATGGTCGGTAGGGGGCGTAACAACTAACACCAAGTAGAAAAATGGGTTTTTCATAGAACTTTTCCCAATGAAAATATATCGATGATATTATTTTTATATTAACTGACTATTAACCTATACTTTTTGTCTAAAACATTTTTCTATCTATCAAAATAAAGCAGTGGAGAAAGTTTAATAATTGTTTTTTTAAACAAACGGAGATTTCTCCCATTTTGCTTCACCGACTTTAACGAACTTGGGCTCATTTGAATTTGTTACTTTCGCTGTCGCCGCTAGATGGCGTAAAATGAAATGGTAGCATATTTTTGAGTTTTTTTCCAAAAAAATCAAATGTTATGTTATATTTATTTTTATACAGGGTTCGCCAAGGTAATTGGCCTATTGGAATATCTTGGGAAATGGATTGTTTGGAATTCCGAAAATTTGTAGGGAGAGATTTTCGGAGATGATTTTTTCAAATGAAATAATAGTGACTTTGCGCGACTTCCGGTTATACCGGAAGTAGGTGTCAACTCGCTTGTTTCAAATGGAACACCCCATATATTATTACATTTTTGGATTCTACGTAAAATTCCAGGCAGATTTGATGCATGATGTCCTATACCTAAGAATAAGAGTTTTTGAAATATTTTAGTTTTTATGTCAAAAATGACGTTTGTAGGCTCTTAATTAAATGTAAATTTTTCGTATAAGAAAGCCTTTATTGTTTGATTTGTATTGGACTTCTTGTTAAAAGGGACCTACTATAAAAGATTTTTCACGATATGTTGATAACTATTATTACAGGGTGGCCCAAAAATAAGATCAAAAATAAAACTGCCAAAATTCAATTTTTTCAAATAGAAACCCCCAATTTTTATCAATCTATCTTATTGAGCAATGAAAATAAAGGAGAGTTTGTGTAAGATTCTCCATTCCAAAAATCCTTATTTTTATTTATTTTTTTTTGAGTTTTTGGAATGGACAATATTTTATAAACTCACCTTTATGTTCAATGCTCAATTCGATAATATTATAAAAGTTGGGGGTTTCCATTTGAAAAAAAATATTTTTGGCAGTTTTCCTAATTTTATTTTTGGGCCACTCTGTAATACTAGTTATCAAAATATTGTGAAAAATCTTTTAAAGTATGTCCCTTTTAACAAGAAATCCAATAAAATTTAAACAATAAGGCTTTTTATACGAAAAATTTACATTTAAATAGGAGCCTACAAACGTCATTTTTGACATGAAAACTCAAATATTTCAAAAACGCTAATAGTTAGGTATAGGACATCATGCATCAAATCTGCCAGGAATTTTACGAAGAATCTAAGAATGTGAAAATACAAGGTTATTCACGTTATTCGACACGAAACATTATGGCTTAAGTATCTGATTTTGAAAAAAGAAAAATCTGTATTCAAAGGGACCCTTTGAGGCTACATTTTAAAAATATTTTTATGTTATACAGGGTGTCCCCAAAACACCAAACGTATCAAAGTTATATTTTTTTTAAATGGAACCCCATGTATATTGATTGGTATTTCAATTCTTTCTTCAATTTGGAACAAAAATTTTCATACAACTAATGTTCCTAGATTCAACCGTTATCGAGATATCGCGTCATAAATATGGCATTTTTACACCTTTGGCATGCTTTAAAACTCAAACTATTCAAGTTGGAGAAAAATGGTTTGCACTTTCCTATCTTAACTTTTCAATAGCTATTCAAGCAAATTCATTCTTGAAAAAATGTCAAAATGTGTCGAAAAAACTTGACAGTTGACGGTACCTTCTATTCAAATGACAGAATAGCTCTTGAAAAGTTAAGATAGGAAAGTTCAGACCATTTTTCTCTAACTTGAATAGTTCGAGTTTTAAAGCATGTCAATGGTGCAAAAATGACATTTTTAAACCGCGATATCTCGATAACGGTTGAATTTAAGAACATTAGTTGTATCACATTTTTTTTTCAAAATTGAAGGAAGAATTGAAATATCAATTAAGAAACAGGAGGTTCCATTTAAAAAAATACAACTTTGATGCGTTTCGAGTTTTGGGGACACCCTGTGTAACGTGAAAATATTTTTAAAATGTAGCCTTAAAGGGTACCTATCCATCCAGAAAAAGGAAACTATTTTAAACTCAGATACTTCAGCCATCATGTTTCGTGTCGAATAACGTGAATAACCCTGTGTATAGGGTGTTCCATTTGAAACGAGCTCACCTTCTTCCGGTATAACAGGAAGTCGCGCAACGTCACTATTATTTTATTTGAGAAGAGCATCTCCGAAAATCTCTCCCTACAAATTTTCAGAATCCCGCGATCGCTTTATTTCCCGAAATATTCTAATAGGCCACTCACTTTGGCGAACCCTGTATATTTAAAAGAGAATACATTTTTCGATTATAACAATGAAAAAAAAAAACAAAAATAATGATTTTTTATATTTTTTTTGTTTTATTTTCAATTTTTTCATAAAAAAATGTATCCCCTTTCAATATATAAAGACGAATATACCATTGGATTTGGTATTTTTTTGAAAAAAATGAAAAATATGCTACCGTTTCAGTTAACGCCATCTAGCGGCGACGGCGTTTGAAAAATAGGACCTACGATGAGAAAAATGATTTTAATTGTACGGAACATCTCAAAAATGTAAAAACATAAACTTTGCTCCAAATTAAGTCCAATCCCTGAATTCGAACTTACTGAAGAAAATTCTAATCTAAGAAAATTGATCAATTTTGCAAGTCAGCATTTTACTACTTCCATATTATGACTTTTTTACCTACAGCAACAAGTAATCATGTACACATATAAAAGCCATAATATGCAAGTGATAAAATGCGGACTAGCAAAATTGTTTGTTTTTTTAAAAATTTATTAAAGTATTTTTTTTTTTAGTAAGTTCGGAATTAGGGTTTTGATTAAATTTGGAGCAAGTTTTTTATTAATCATTCCAAGTTAAAAGGCCAAAAAATGAATGTTTGCTCGTTTCGTTTTATGTTTTCACATATTTGAGACACCCTGTATATTAGAAATCAAATTTCTCATCGTTGCTCCTATTTCTTTCCGCAAGCAGACTTTTTTTTTATCAAGAATGACCTTTTGTCATATCTTTTCAATTTTTGGTCCTTTTCACCTCCTGTTAACCGCATCCGCGGACATACTGTATATGCTGCAAAAATAAAGATACAAAGTGAAATGATGAAACTTTATAAGCGTATTTCTGGTTAATTTTCTGCAACAAGGTACTGGAACCGTGTAACCACAACAACCTTTTAAAGCAGTACTTTGTAGTACCGGAATTTAGTGACAAGTTTAGACGTATAACCCCGGCTTAAAGGCCGTTTTACACGACTCCAGTGTTAAGTAAATCATTCAGTCTAGTACTTGCTTCCAGTCACGATACACTCAAAACGGTATGTTCTTCGATCGTCAGGACATCGTTTTTTTAGCGCATGACGTAGGTGGGTGAACGTTGTCATGACAACGTCCGAAGCACATCCGGCAGTGATGTCAGTCGTATAAACCAGACTGTCTTTCTACCATCAAACTCGAAAGAATTATGTTAGTTTATGTCACAAAAAGCAAGATCTGGCAACAATGACCATCACGAAACAAGGAACCATGGTAACCTCTTGTTTATCATCCAGTGACGTCTACGCTGGATGCGCAAGAACTTGCCGTTATGAGTGTTTCGTGGCTTCCAGTGTTCTATTCTGTGATGTTTACTAAATACTAATTACTAAATCGAAAGTTTACACGATTCCGGTTACTAAAATCTAACAACTAAAGACTTGTATTCTACTAAACACTGGAAACGTGTAAACCGGCCTTAATGCGAACTAGGCTTAAAGGCCGGTTCACACGTCTCGAGTGGTAGATGATTATGTTTGGTACTTGCTTCCGGTGTTTTGTTTTGTGATGTTTACTAAATACCAATCACTAAATCGAGAGTTCACACGATTCCAGTCACTGAAATCTTTCCACCAAAGACATACTCTACTAAACACTGGAGACGTGTAAACTGGCCTTAATGCGAACAAGGCTTTTAGCCCGCTATTCACTATTCGTTGATGTGTCAATTTGTTGCAGAAAACTGTGCTTGTGAGAATGAATATCCTGCATTTATGCGAGAAGTTGTTCGCCGATTTTGCGAAAAGTCGGTTTTTGTACGAATCATCAGATAAAGTGATGCTCGCAAATCACGTTGCTGTAGAAACGACAGTGGATTTGTAGTGCCGAATTGCCGATTGGCCACTGCAATCCCTATCAATGCTGGTTAAACGCAATGTCGCACTGTATCACACAGATATAAGTAGCGTGCTGGTACTTGGAATCGTCTGATTCACGAACTGACGCGAATGACGCACTGAATCAACGGAACAGACCCCTGAAAATCTGAGAAAATGTATGGTCAGGAGTCGGACAGAGATACGTTTTGTGACCCCAGAAGATTCGAGAATATGGAGTGAGGAGTTAAGCGGGCCAAACAATCACTAATAACAATTCAACTTTCGATAATTTGGTGATATGAGCTAAGGAGATTTTGTTACCAAAACATGATAGGGAGAACTACCTATGATAAACTCTTGCCCACAGGCCAATAAAAAAAAACATTTCTACTCACATTTCCAGAAGTTCCTGTTGTCGCTAATCAGCTAATTTCAACCAAGGGTGATCAAGAACGTCTTCTGCAGAAAATCGCAATTCTGGGGACAGTTGAAGCATATTTTGGATCAGTTCCTTGGCTTGTGATGATACGTCAGACCAAAATTCGTGCGGAAAATCATATTGACCTGATAAATGATACATTCATGACATCACCGTTACTGTCGATCAACAATAATTATCGGTTACAACGTCATTCTCAATAACAGTCAGATATTCATTTTCATTTTGAGTTAGTCAAAAAACTGTCAAACGGATCATTTAATTTTGAAAAAATACCGACAATTTGAAGACATTTTCAGGATAAAAAGTTCATCAATCAATGTATCTATAATTTATTTTATAGATAAATTGATTGATGAAAACACTCATAAGTAAAATGATTTTGAAATATGTATAGCCCTTTGTGATGATTTATTGCCAGATTGATAGGAATCATAAAAATGTATAATCTTTACCCAGAATGATTAAAGAAAAAATGGGTGTATTTATCTATCCATGTTGAACAAAATGACAACCAAACATCCAAATATACACTTAGTACAGTAAATCTGGCACTTTGGGTCCCATCAAATGATCCCCGCTCCGATTTTTGTCACTTGTTATTTATCCATTAGAAAAGCTTAAATTCAAAAAGTTCTGTCACCTAGAGAAATTTGAGAAATAAAAGAAAAAATGGATTTGATTTTCTGGCTAGACCATAGGTCGCACCGAAAATTTTATTGAACAAAAAATGAAGACAATCAAATTCCACAATGTTTGTCTTCACTAAAATAGCTCTAGAACTTACCGTAACAAAGTTAGAGGGCGCCAAAGTCGACAAATGCGATTTTTTGCATTTTTGAGAGTCAAATAATTTTTTTTCAGTATCACAAATTTTTTTGAAGTGAAAATCATGAAAAAAAAATAAAAAATCATATTATGCAACTTTTTTTTCTACGACGCACTGTTCGCGAGATATATTGCATACAATGTCAAAATGTGCATATGTAAGCAGTGGCGTACAACCAATAGAAGCAAAAAAGCAATGTCTACCCTAGAAAAGTATCGAGGCACATTTTTTATGTTAACTCTGTATTATCTCAGTCCTCCCAATACTCACAATAATAATCATAATCCGAATAATAACAAGATAACGTAATGACTTGACGAAATCATGTGCACATCTCGTTGTTTTATTTCATTTTCTATCGCGCCGTTTTGTGTGAGTAAGCATCCCATATAAAAAGAAAGCCAGGCAATTTCAGCTGGTCAATACAGTTTTTCTGACATTTCGACATTAACTGAGTTTGAGGATAATGAGTGAGTGGGTAATCGGTATCGTGTGAATATGTTAGTGACAATAATACTTGTATCCGGAGTTTAAAAACAACACCGTTTATCTTGAATTTGATGAAAAACAGAAAGTAGTTTAACTGGGCCGACTTACTGAAACTTGAAAATACATTCAGGAATCGATACCACAAGGTATTTTAATATCAACTTTTATGAGCATTATAAATGTCTGTTTGATTGTATGAACGATCTGTATTTAATATCCTAATTTCAGTACAACATGTATTTAATAATTTGATGACATTCAACAATGACAATGATCTTGACACATTTCTTAAACCTTTGCCTACCTCACCTTAACCGTCGTTGCACGCCACTGTATGTAAGTTGCATGACATCGATAACCGACGATAGTTTGGTATACTACCCGTAACCTTTCAGAATTATCAAAACGTCTTATTAAAACGTAAAAATTTTAAAAACTTGAAAGTACCTACTTGAAACGATTTTGTGTAATATTATGAGGACAAAGATTTTGTCTGACTCGGAAAATGAACTCAGAACATGAAACGAAGATTTAAAAAAAATAAATATTGGAAACCAGCTGCTTAGTGCGTGTAACTGAGGGAATCAAAACTCCTTTCAAAATAAGGTGGATAATCACCAACCTGCATTGAAGTCTGGCTTGAACATTCGTAGGAATCCAATATCCATGCATTCAAAGGACAATAATTGTTTTTCGCACTATATAAATTGAAATAAAATAAAATAAAAATTAAAAAATTAAAATTATTGATCGCCAAAATTATTATGTTTCATAAGTTGCCCTACCTGTGTCATTGATATTTTTTGTTTCATACAGGGTGGAAAAAGTCTGGAATATTGCCAATATCTTCTTAACCGATAGCACTTTTTTGATAAAAATTTGCCTACCCACATAATTTTTGATGAGGAATAAGATGAATATCATTTCGTTTCCAAAAATATACAGAGACATCGGCGGTGTATAGTTCTTAGTTGAATCGTACTCTACATATTTTTGTATATATTTACATATATTAGATTTTATGTTTCTTTTCATATAGGTATATTTGTTTTAGTATTTTTATCACTTTATTTTTTTTATCATTTTCTTGTTTCATATTGTTGTATCGTATATGTATTAATATTTCACATTATCCTTATAAGAATAGTCGACAGGCGGCAGATGCGTTTTCGAATGCCCTCGCAGCAGCCCGCGACATATCTCGCGAACACTGCGTCGTAGAAAAAAAAGTTGCATATGAATTTTGTAGGTTTTTTCATGATCTTCACTTAGCGTCAATAAAAAAAAATATTTGACACTCAAAAATGCAAAAAATCCCATTTGTCGAATTTGGCGCCCTCTAACTTTGTTACGGTAAGTTTAAGAGCTATTTTAGTATAAACAAAAACTGTCGAGAATTTGATTGCCTTCATTTTTTGTTCAATAAAATTTTCTGTGCGACCTACGGTTCAGCCAGATATTCAAATCCATTTTTTTTTTAGTTTCTCAAAAACGGGGGGAGGCGGGAATTGAATTTTAGCTCTTCTAATGAATTAATAACAACTGACGAAAAGTCACAGCGAGGGTCATTTGATAGGAGTCAAGACTAACTGCACTAACTGCAAAATTATCCAATCTATTTCTAAGTTTACAGTTGAAAAAATACATTTTAAAGTATAATCCGACTTAGCCAATTTTGAACAAACAAATTATACGACACTCACCTGATAAAATACAATCAAACAATTTTTCTTGATCATTATCTTGGCTAACAAATGGAGGGTAGCCCGAAAGAAGAATGTATAAAATGACACCGGCCGCCCATACATCAATCTATAAGAAATATTTCAAATCAGATTCATATTTGAATTTCAATTCCCCAAAAATGGTCTTGACAGATTAGTGAACAATCGAATGTTCAAAACACAATAAATCATACTTGATTGTGATTAATTCGAACAAAATTTAACCGTCATGAAAATAATACAGTTTTTTCATTCCTTTTTTTGGAAACGTTCCTTTTTTTGCTCGCAGGTTTCTTCAGAATTTGTGTTTCGCTCGCGATATTATGAATATGTACTTCCATATGTACTTCAAAATAAAGCTAGGAATGATAATTATTTGTCATAAAAATCCAAATGATTATTGAGACACGTGTTCTGATTTATGAGCTTTTTTTAGCAAATAGGGAGTTGGCAGCCTTACTGGCTCACGTAAACTCTCAGATTAGTCTTTTCGTGCAAATTCAATGCAAGAGAGTCAGAGAATCTATTGTCAGCGAGCTTATGTTCTTAATAGAAAAATTCAATAAAAAAATAATTGTGTTTCTAATTATTGCTTTAGAGTTGCCAAAATGTCTTGGTGATTATTATTTTCCGATGGTTTACCTCAACATGAAGCTTTAATTGTCAAAGAAAACATTTTCCCCTTTGCAAGGTTCACAGACAGGGTTATTTTAACTTGACTAAAAAATATTTCCTGTTGGTTCACAATGGAGTTTAAAATTCCATAAAACGATGAATTGGAAACATACGAAATAGCGTCTGTGTTGGCAGTTGTATATCCATGGACTGTTAGAGAGAATAAACTCACCATCTCCTATCATTCTTCCTACACTATATTTATCCTTCATAGCAGAAGGCAGAATTATGTTGTTATCCAGGCTCAATTTCCGTAACAAGCTTTCTTCCGAAAGATAAGTACGATTTTTTTCTTTTCTAGGCATCCTTGTAAGAATGTGGATTATAACATAATAAATAAAATAAAATATCACACAATACACTATTTTAGATGCGTAGAAGACTGTTTGCAAAAAAAGTTCAGCTGTGTTAGTCTGTTGATATTCCTCCAGATGCATAATAGACAGGAATAACATGACGAGTTACTAAAAAAAAATGTTTTAACAGGCCGTCCCTACGGATATATCAGCCATCGAAGGACGGCCTTTCAATATGATGACTCTTTTTCTCAAGTACCCCTTTGAATGTTGAGAAACATTTAGCATTCTTTTCATGTCTTGGACTCCCTTACACATCAATGGTGATATTTTTTGAACCCCTCTATCACCGGATATTAACTAAAGACAAGAAGGTTCACTCGACGTCAAAAGTGGCTCCGGCTCGCCGCATTCCCAGTCCCGCTCTGGTCCCAACATCATACTGGGCGTCGCCAATTGTGAATTCCGGCTGTGATTCGTCGTTGGAGTTTTGTACACCGCTTGGAAATCGATCGTCTTATTTCAAATTGTGTCCCTCGTAAAATTTGTTCGAGGCCGGTCTTTTGTCGGATTTTGTTTTTGATTTTAGGAATTTCGGCAAATCGCTTTTGAGACACGATTTTCAAAGATGCCGACAGAGAGTGAACCAACTGTATATTATATAAACTGTGCCTCTATGATAGGGTAAATTGAAATATAAGCTATGAAAAAGTGGATTGGTTTGATGAAAACGCAACAAAAGTGTTTTTGAAAAATTCGGATCTTCCCAAAACATTAAATGGATGTTATTGTTTATCAAAAAATATTCAAAATTCAAATTCGAGGTGAAACTGGATTCAATACCCAGGTTTTGATCGCACAAGTACAAGTGACTAAAATAGCATGTATGACATCACTCTTAACGTGAATAGTTTACTAGGTTGCAAATTATAAAGATATATCAATTATTATACCATACCTTCAAGCCATATCCGCTTTCAGCCAAGATCTCAGGAGCGACATAGGTTGGAGTGCCACAGACGGTGAAGAGTGGACCGGAGACTTCACAAGCCAATCCAAAATCTCCCAATTTGAGACATTTCACTTTGTCATTATCCATCTCAACCTAAACAAAATGATGTACTCAATAATCACTACATCAGCTAACTCCAAACATACCAATAGATTTTCTGGTTTTATATCTCTATGTACTATACTCAAATTGTGTAAATAGGCCAACCCAGACGTCAAATGTTTTATCATCAGAGCAGCCTGATTTTCAGAAAACTTCTGAGCGATAGTTATCAGATCAAAAAGGTCTCCGCCTATGGATATTGATCTCACTATTTGTTTATATTCAGGTATCAAATGTTACATTACCTGGAACATATTCACAAACTAGATAAAGCATATTTTTCGTATCATGGTCTTCCGTCAAATAAATTATGTTCGGATGACTGATCATCCGTAATATTTTAACTTCGTTCTCAATCATATCTTCCTAAAATGAAAAAGGGATAAAATGATTTGAAAGGTCTATTAATGTCTAGAAAGTGTTGATATTTTCAGTTCTCAATTAGTGTGCGAGAGTTCTTAATAAGCGAATATCTTGTAGAAAACCATAATAGACTCCGGCGACCACTAATATCGATGGAAAACAGTAAACAGATTAACAGCAATTCACCCGACATTTATGGAAACAGTTAGTAGGGAGATGAGTTGTAAATGATAATTATTAACATTTCAACTTACCTTTCCTTTGGACTTGGATTTATCAATTATCTTTAAGGCATATTCTTTTTCTGTGATCACATGTTTACACAGCCGAACAACAGCAAAGTTTCCTTAAAGACGAAAAAGCTTGTGTTAGGTAAATTCAGTATGGTATCTCCAAAAAGATGGTGTAGATAGACGAATGATACCTTTGTTCATCATAAATATTTGTGAATAAAACTTGAATAATAATATGGTTAAAACTTTGAAAACAGATGAATTGAGAATTACTGGATAAAAAGAACATAAGTAATATGAACACTGACTGCAATTTTTGAACTTATTCTGACAAAAATGTCTTCTTTGTATAATTTCTTTCCTATTTTTCATGAATCAAGTCTATTCTACGTTATTTTTTGTTCGCAAACTTTGTGATCAATTCATGTTTATGATTGTCTATTAAAGGTGTACTTCTTTCTCAAACAGTTATACAGGGTGTTGGTAAATAAGTGCGACAAACTTCAGGAGGTAATTTTGCATGAAAAAATACTGACAGTTTGCTATATACTGCCGGGCTGGCGCAACGTGTAAAGCGTTGGGTCAGTAAGTGGGAACCGGCCGGTGATAGGGTTCGAGACCCGAGGTGGGCAGAGATTATTTTCTGTTCGACATTTAGTGGTATTCTCACAGTGGTTCGGATTCCACTTTGAAATGTAGGTCCCATTGCAAGGAATGTAAAACCGGTCCCCCCTTCCTACCCTCGTGCTTATCCTCGTGCTAAATTCTGAACTTCGTAAAAACCATGAAATGGTTAAAGAACGATTAAGAGAAAAAAGCTTGCAGGTTAAGACCGAGGGGACACCTCCTCAAAAACAGGGGACCACAATGAGCCATCTGGCCTCCGAGTGAAAGCACTGCCCTTCGTAACCTAACCTTGCTATATAAACATATACCCGCAAATGCTTCGTTTTTTGAGAAAGGGGTGTTAAAGTTTTTCCTAAAAACTGAAGATTTATTGATTGCTCTGAAAACGGTGGAGATATCCAAATGAAATTTAGTGAGTGTTAAGAGACAGTTATTGAGCATTTTTTGATATGCAATTGAGATTTTTATGTTGATCAGTGACGCGCATACGGCTTATAAAACAACCCAAGCATCTGCGGACATATGTTTATATAGCAAACTCATTATTTTTTCATGCAGAATTACCTCCTGAAGTTTGTCGCACTTATTTACCAACACCCTGTGCAAATTGAAAGGGTTTTTTTTTTGCTAATTTGAAATAAGAACTAGTGTTGCAACGGAGGTATTATTTTGCCGGAGTCAGGAACTTCGGAAAACCAGAGCCGAACTTACTGCCTCTGGCCGGAGGTGTACATATGTCGAAATAGTGGTCACTCTTCTTCTCAAAAACGTCAAAAATTATCAATTTTTTATTTCTATACCATTAAAGTAGTTCAGGTGTAACGTTCGACGTCTAACCTACAAATAAATAATGATACTTCTTCTAGATCTAAAGTATTGATCTCCCGGCAAAAGGAATCTTATATTTGAAGATGCATTCAATCAAAAGAGAGAAAGAACCAATTATGTTTTGGAAAGAGCAAAATAATGGATTCCCAAATCCGTTAAATCTCAAATACTACGAAATTTTCTCGGAAATTTCTTTCTGCACCCCCCAGTAGCTTTTACAGCGAGAGAACTTTTTCTAAAACTGGAATCATAAGATATGAAGACAAACGGAATAGATTGACCCCGAGAAATGCACAAAAAAGAAATCATATTTTGTAAGAATTGATAGATGTTTTTTTTTTTGTAATTCACTTACGGAGTCGGCCGAAGTCAGTATGTTGGCTGGACCTCCGCTTAAACACTAATCAAAACAATGACGTCAGGGATATGTTAAGAAAGTGGTCGGGATCGCATTGCGCATATTCCAATTCGATCTGAGTTTTCATGCTATTTTGGATATTTGAATTTCGATACGATCCCAGAAAAGCAGAATCGACCTTGATACTCAAAACGATTTGGATATCTGTTTTCATGGAGTTTTCAATTACAATCCGAACTGAGTTCTACATGAAAACGTAGTGATTATGGGCTACAACAATAACAAAGCCGTAGATTATTTCTACAAAAGTTATTGTTATTTGAATATTAGCAGATGTTAGCGGTTTTTTGTAAATTTCTAAGCAACAAATGAACATTAAAAATGGTAAAAAAAAAGTTTTTCAATTCCCTACAAGATGGTCTTTCCGAATTATTGATTATCCGTTATACAGGGTGCTTCCTGAACTTTGGACAATTTCAGTCGTATACATGGGGTTGTTTTTACCCTTAACCACTTAGTCCTTTACATACTCTGATAACATTTTGAAAATTGTAAGCTCTGAATCTAATTTGGCGTCAAAAGTTCATGCAGGTACCAAATTACAATATTTCAGTGTCAGCGGTTTTGAAAATATCAAGGAGTATCCGTCTTTAGGGTGCGATTTCTTCGAACTAAGAGAAGATCCCAGCTCAGCTGTTGCATGGTTCCAGTGCCTGTTTACTGTTTACGATACCGGGTAATGAAAATGTTGACATGGTGATGGTTGTGGATGTGAAAAAAAAGTACTATAAAAATGTGGTTGTTTTACTCACCCCTTCAGTATGGTAAGCCATATAATATGTAAACTCAGTCGGGGTGATAAAAAAAACCGTCGCGTCTGGAGAATTTTCGAAATTGGTGGTGTTCAACAATATTTTCCATGAATTAATCGTTTTATTTTTAATTTATAGACACTATTAAATCATTCGAAAGAATCTGACAAATAGTAGGCGAATCTCCATTCGGTACTATTTTAGCGGTGACAACCCATAAACTACTCAAATTCTATAAAGTACAGGGTAAAAATTTAAAAACATGAAATCGTAGAAACGAAAAACTGAATCAAAAAACGCTCAAAGAGTTTCTATAAAACGAATGTGGAACAAAAAAAGGCCAATTATTCCACGTTTCTCTCTATCTTGAACCGTTTGAGTTTTATAGCATTTCAAAGATTCAACTCGGTCATTTATAAAACGCAATTACGCGAAAACGGGTGAATTTGGAAACATAGTGTGCATCACAATCTTTACACAAAATTGAAGGAAGAATTGAAATATCCATCAATATACTGAGGGCTTCATTTAAAAAATTCAACTTTGATCTGCCATAACTTTCTGCCCGACCCTGTATATTCCAATTTATTATAGATACTGTGGAATGGGGCTATTTGGGACCCGCCGGAGTAAACAAAAAAATATATTTGGCAAATTAAAAAAATAGGTTTGTTTTTAGTTAAGAGTAAGTTTACTCTTCGGTTTTGCACCATTTCTACAGCCTTATTCCTACCGATCATATATTTGATGTTTTTCGCTGTCCCAATTTACCCCACCCAAGAAAATAGCTTGTTAAAAATCTAACTTGTAACATTTAAAGGGTGCCACAGATTCGAGTGCATGCATGGGGATCTCAGTTATTATAAGAGATACAGGGTCGGTTAAATGTTAAATGATTTTGAAATTTGAAAAATTCCGACAACTTCCGAAGATATTCGAAAAAACCGAAGAAAGTACAATTGGTTTCAAAATATCTTCTCAGATAAACTCAGAAAATAATAATGTTTTTGTAAAATTTTGGTTTTTCTCGAATATCCTCGGAAGTGATGGGAATTTTTCAAATGTCAAAATGACATTTTGTTGAGCATAAAAATGCGCAGCCTTGCATCCATTTGATCGACCCTGTATCTCTTATAATAACTGAGATCCCCTTGCATGCACTCGAATCTGTGGCACCCTGTATATGTTACATGTTAGATTTTTAACAAGCTATTTTCTTGGGACATAAAAGGGGGTTAATTGGGACAGCGAAAAACATCAAATATATGATCGGTAGCAATAAGGCTGTAGAAATGGTGCAACACGGAAGAGTAAACTTACTCCTAACTAAAAACAAACCTATTTTTTTTTGTCTTTATTTGCAAACTTTATTCACAACCGATAAAATAAATGTTTCAAACTACTTTTGACGCCTTCGGGTATTTTACTTTACTATTGATGAAAAATGATCTAAAATTGTCTTCACAGCGTACATTGTGTTGATGACATGAAAAATATTCTGAAACTCACCATCTCCTATCATTCTTCCTACACTATATTTATCCTTCATAGCAGAAGGCAGAATTATGTTGTTATCCAGGCTCAATTTCCGTAACAAGCTTTCTTCCGAAAGATAAGTACGATTTTTTTCTTTTTTAGGCATCCTTGGTTTTGGACCCGTCCTAACAAAAACCACATGTATGAGCTTCTACATAACAATTGTATAGATTTGAAATACTTACCCATTTCGTAGACCTGGCGTTTTTTTAAATTTCTGAATTTCTTTGCTCTCCTCAAAATCCAATTCGAAATCTTCAAGAGTATGTCTTTCATTGCCATAAATGAAGAAAACATCTTCTAAATCAAAAAAATGTGGTAATGACGTTACGGGTTGCCCTGAAAACGCCAAATACATTTTAATCAAATCAAAATTTAGAAAGAAATGTTTCCATTATTACCTGATAATGTATATACTTTTCTAACTGCCAACTGAGCTAATTCTGAAAATGCACTCAATACTGACTCCAGACTAGAAGAATTCCTTTTATTGAGAAGTAGCCTATGAACCTAAATAAAAAAACGAGATTGAATGGAGAGGGGTTTCGGAATTATCAAAAATGTCAATGAATAAAAATTCAAATTTATCGCTATCTTATCGAAAAAGAAAGTTGTAAAGTTTGTTTTTTTTTTAACTGAAAATCAAAAATCAAATTCTAAACATATCTGACAGTTTTATGTTAATATACAGGGTGTAACCGATTCGAGTATCGTCGATCTATATGTGATACCTCGTATCTGCAAAATTACGGATTTTGAGTTATTACCATTAATGATATAAGAAATAAGTGCGGACTCATCTGGTGACACCTCGCAACTGTAGAAAGGCATTTATCTCAAAATGATATTGTAGTGACATCTAGTAACACAAACATGTACTAATCCAATTTGTGTATCCGCCTAACTAACAAACTGTGACAACTCGTAACGTAACTACCTGTGTGTTCCTTCAAGCAGTGACACCTCGTAAATGACATTGATGCAAATGTCGACCAAGAAACATCAGCCAATTCCAGAAACCGATGAAACGGAGCCAGAGAATTTGCTGCCTTAACATTCAAACATGATGTCTCCAGAAGCGGATCAATACCAGTCATCAGTATTACAGAATAATATTTCAATTTCTGATGACTCACCAGAAGGCGCTAGTAGTAATGGCTTACTAACAAACTGGTCTTGACATATTTCAAGAGGGCGATGTTATGATGTCTCCAGTTGATGACATCGAACTATTGGAGGCCATCAGTCACGACTAGAATGTTGTGCGCAATCTTCAGTTTGCCAGGATGCCCAAGATAAAGATTATTTGATGAAGACCGATCTCCAAAATTCGAACATCACAGTGAGAACCAATGATTTTCTAACAACTAGATATAGCCCGACGTCCCTTTGTGTGTCACATGTTTATACATTGAGGGGAGAGAGGAATTCTTGCGGGAGAGCAGGGAAAATGCATTGTGCTGACAATGGACTTGCGAGCAGTCAAGGTTTGTCTCAATCTCAATGCTTCTGCGCTCTATTATAAAACAAAACTAAGTGTCCATGATTTCACTATTTTCAATATCAACAGCCGACATTGCAGATGTTACTGGTTTGATAAGACAGAAGCAGATTCAACAGCAAACACATTTGCAAGCTGCCTCATAGATCATCTTTTGGAGGCACTTGGTCAAAACAAGGTCCCCATCGTCATTTGGAGTGATGGGTGTAGCTACCAAAACAGAAATGCAACCCTCTCTAATGCACCTCTATCTCCCAGTGTTGAAAAAGGTGTGTATATTATGCAAAAATATTAAGAGAAAGGTCACACACAGATGGAAGCCGACTCGGTCCATCCTACAATTGAAAAAAAAATAAAAGGGAAGCCAATTTACTTACCCAGCAGTTATGTACGATTAACAGTGGAGGCCAGAAATAAACCCGAGCCGTATGAAGTACGTACCCTAGATTACACTTTTTGTAAGAACTACAGAGTAGGCTTGATATATCAATCAATTAGGCCCGGAAAATCAGCAGGTGATCCCCAAGTTACCAACATAAATACAATACAGTATACCCCTGATGGTTTGATACAGGTGAAATTAGATTTTTTGGAAGATTTCATTGACCTACCAGTTAGGCGCAGAAGACAGAAAGTAAGGCCGCTTACTTCATTTCCTCGACTACATAGTCGGAGAATTGCCATAAAAAATAGTAAGCAGATGCACTCACAACAACTTAAAAGTGTCATACCCAGCGACTGCCATTTATTCTATGATTTTTCACCTCACAATTAATTATTGGTTAGTCATAGTTTACTATTTTTTTACTGTGGACATTTTGCTCTTGTTATACCTATTATGTTATTAGAGCCCTCATGTTTTTGATTTTTTCCAATTCATTAAACATTTTATGCTTTCTGTTTGTTTCATCAAAAGTGAGATATATTCCTAGAAATATTCAGAAAGGCAAAAGTGACCTCACCTAACTGATTGATTTCCTGTTAAAGGAGGATATGGTGCAAAATATTTTTCCCATTTATCCAACTTTATTACTTTTATCAGAACAAAATTATAGTAGAAAATTTTAGAAAAGGTCTGAAAGAGATTCAATGGTTTTCAAGTTTCTGTGAATTCATAATTTTGCAGATACGAGGTATCACATTTAGATCGACGGTATACAGGGTTTTTCACTTAAAACTCCCCACGTTAATATCTCGGAAACGAATAGGAATATTTGATTTCTGTAAAAAGTAGTCAATGTATGGGGTCGAGTACTTATTTTTCACAGTTAAAAAAATTCGACGCCTACCAAGAGTAAAGCGTCGCGACGCATCGAAAATATTAATCGATTGCAGGAACTTTGAAATTACGCGCATGCAAAAGTACAAGTTATTCATAAACTTTTTTGTTATTCAGTCGAACTCATTTATTCTACTCAGTTTTGAGATATACAGTGTGTCCAAGATAAGAATGTCTATCATGGGGATCTTGAAAACCGTGAGAGATACAAGGTCGGTTAAATGGAGGCAAAGTTGCGTATTTTGATGCTTAACAAAATGCCGTTTTGAATGCCAAGAAATTCCGACTAAGTCCAAAATTATCCGAAAAAACCGAAATTTTTCAAAATTGTTTTCATTTTTTTCTGACCACATTTGAAGAGATATTTTGAAATGAATGGAACTTCTTCATTGCCACTTTTTGCCCTTTACAAGATAGCGTTATTAAATTGAAGAACCGACGTTTCGTCTATGAGCAGCCATCATCAACTTGGTTTTTTTAAATACGGTCCTGGATTTTTTATTACGGATTTTAAGAGCCTCTCATGTTCCTCAACCGACGATGTATCGCACTTATTAAAAAAGAGGTGTGCGTTTTTGATCCTATTAAAAATGTATTTTTTGTCTCTCTCTAACACATGAGTTCTCATGGAAAAATCCATCAACATAATTTTTTTGAATAATTGCGATACATTGTTGGCTTAGGAACATAAGAGGCCCTCAAAATCCGTCATACAAAATCCAGGACCGTATTTAAAAAAACAAAGTTGATGATAGCTGCTCATAGACGAAACGTCGGTTCTTCAATTTAATAACGCTATCTTGTAAAGGGCAAAAAGTGGCAATGAAGAAGTTCCATTCATTTCAAAATATCTCTTCAAATGTGGTCAGAAAAAAATGAAAACAATTTTGAAAAATTTCGGATTTTTTCGGATAATTTCGGACTTAGTCGGAATTTCTTGGCTTTCAAAACGGCATTTTGTTAAGCATCAAAATACGCAACTTTGCCTCCATTTAACCGACCTTGTATCTCTCACGGTTTTCAAGATCCCCATGATAGACATTCTTATCTTGGACACACTGTATATCTCAAAACTGAGTAGAATAAATGAGTTCGACTGAATAACAAAAAAGTTTATGAATAACTTGTACTTTTGCATGCGCGTAATTTCAAAGTTCCTGCAATCGATTAATATTTTCGATGCGTCGCGACGCTTTACTCTTGGTAGGCGTCGAATTTTTTTAACTGTGAAAAATAAGTACTCGACCCCATACATTGACTACTTTTTACAGAAATCAAATATTCCTATTCGTTTCCGAGATATTGACGTGGGGAGTTTTAAGTGAAAAACCCTGTATAGCATTGTTGAATGATTAAACATGAGAGTTACAACGTCGGTTGAATGGAGAGAAAGTTGCGCAATTTGACTCTCAAAAAAATGCCTCCTCGAAACTTGGAAAATTTCGAAGACTTCCGAGAACATCCGGCAATAACCATTTTTTTCAAAATTCTTCTTTACTTTGTACTGGAATAATTTGAAGACATAATTGAAAACGTTCAAATGTCACAAGTTATGCCTGGTTTACATTGAATTTAAGTCCGGATTGGAACTGTCAAATTTCCGCTTGAAAAACGGGAATATAATAATATGGTACCATCCACATTGAATTTGGCGTAAGCGTGACTGTGAACACAAATTCAATGTAGATGGTAGCATATAATTCCCGTTTGCCAAGCGGAAATTCGACAATTCTAATTCGAAAACAATTTGAATGTTTATTATTGTTACCAGGATTTCGATCCGTGTGACGCGTTCTGAAAGGATCAAAAACTCCATTATTAACTTTCCGCATATTTCATATTTCAAAATGGTAAGTGTGACATAATTATTTTCAGAAAGCAGAGTTATTTAAAAATTGATAAAAAAAGTTGGGTTCATATTTGAAAAAAAAAGAATTGATGATGGTCACGAGAATTCGAAACGTCGGACATCAATTTCGACTACGCTATCTTGAAGAGCAGAAAAAGTGGCCATGAAAATGTGTCATTCGTTCTCAATATCTCCTCAAATAAATTCAGGACAAAATAAAGGATTTCGAAAAAATCGGTTATATCTCCGGAGGTCTTCGGAATTTTCCAAGTTTCGAGGCAGCAATTTTTTTCAAATTCAAATTGCGCAACTTTGCTTCCATCTAACCGACGTTGTATCTCTTATGGTTGATCATACTCGAATTTGTTACACCCTGTAGAGTCAGTAAATACTAACCTTCCTCGGTTTAATTCCATGCTTTATAATAGTAACTATCCGAGGCCTCACACAGTCTGGAGGTAGGATCCTAGGTGCACTTGTAATTGAGCTGTTATTTCTATTAACCTTTCTTGATTTCAATGTATCCATTTTAGAATATTCAACCTTTTTGAATGTCTCGCCTTTTCCGCTTACCACGTACTCTTTTCCATCTTCCAAATCTTCTAGACTTGATACCTGAAAAAAAGTTTTATGCTCTGTAGTTTTTAATCAGATTTTTTTGGGTATTTGGTCTAACCCTATCAGAAAATTTTGACTTAGCTTGACGCTAATCTAATAGTTATCTATGGTAGTAGTGCATTTTGTTGAGATTGAGTCACGCGAGAAAGATTTATACAACGAAGCCGTCAGGCCGAGTAGTATAAATTCTCAAGTGACTTGAGAAACATAATGCACGAGTGACATACAATGTTTTATCTAACAACCAATTATGAGATAAAATTATTGAATATAAATTTCAGTGTCAAAATGACTAGACATTGACATGTCTACATTTTGGTCAAAATAGGTTATTGTATGTTTGGTTGCCACGGGAACGTGAGTTATAATCCATAACTCAATAATGACAAGTAAGACATGAATAGATCTGTCTACAGAAAAAAATAATATAAATTACTATAACAATACTTTTATTGTAAAACAAAGATTTCGATATGATAATAACTATATTTGAAGTGTGCTTGCAAAAAAATCAATCCCAAATACAACAGCAGCCGTTGAAAATGAGTGCTTTGGTTTAGCGAACAAAACGCACTGTGTCGTCAGATACTTGCTAGGAAGACGGAACGTACTTATACTCGATTATTGTGACGTTAGACGCCAAAACAAAATATTGAAGTTTGCATGTGTTTTTAGTTCGACAGTATAGAGCATTGCCATTAATTATCTGGAAAGTTTATTTATTCTTCGCAAATATGGAGGACGGTTTCCAGAAAGGAGATTCACATGATTTGCCGAAGGTCGACGTGACGTTTTTTTTGATAATATGTAGTTGTTGACGAAGGGTTTTCTTTCGGCTTTCAAACGTTTACAAAAATCTGTCTCACTGCCGCAAACCATTTTTTTTTTGCTGTCTGCACTGGTTACTCCATTTTTCGTTAGCGTTTTATACTTGTCGGTTTGTGCACTCAGTCACAAAACTCCAGTTTCTCGCCACCATAATATTATTTATAATGCCGAACCGTGTATAACCAACAACTCCTGTTTTCTAGGAGGTATTGGTATAACACCAGTCATATTTTATTTATCTTTATCTATGGCCACAGCACGTTACCTATGACTACAGTAAATAAGCGCGTAGGTGACATCACACTCTTTTTCTAGCCTCTACGCGTTTTGGCAATTTTTTTCAGCGAATAACGCAGAAAATATTTGACTATTTTTTAAAAAACTTTTAGGGGTTCATGTTACACCTATAGCTACCATTTTCAATAAAAAACTAGATTTTGTGGACAGACCGATTATAACACACTAGTGTGTTATTTAACACTTTACTTGTCCAAAATGACATAAATAATGACACATATGACAACAATGTCAACATGTCATCAGAGATATGATCACAAAATAGACAAAATAGTCATTTTATAAGAAGTGAAGTTTACAGAAGTGAATCAATTATCCATCAAGTTTTCGTTGTGCTCTATTTTGGACTTGATTCACAGTCCAAAATAGAGCACAACGTTAAATTAATGAACTTGATCCATATCACTTCTCAAACGTAGAATTTTTTCAGAAATAAAATGAGAATGACGCTGGTGGCTTCACCAGTGAAATGACTTGAATCATCTCTCTACTGAAAAGAAACCATGTTCTACAGAGTATCCCAAAAAGAATGGGACATGAGGTAACCGCAGACTCCCTACAAAAAAATATTGCGATAGACCCCAACTTGTCTAATCGGAAAGTTGACATTAAGGGTATGTCTATCAAAAGCGGGCTAACTCTAACCTTGGGTCAACTTAGTCCCTACCAGATGGACAAATGTCAAACATTTTGAGGTTATCCTAAGGTTATCGCGTTAACTCAGGGGTCAACGCAATTGAGGCACTAAGACAGATGCATGATATCAAAGTTAAATCTTGATTTTTGATTTTATCAAATCACTTTTGAAATAATGAAGTTATTTTGATTAAATTTAAAATATAAGGGTGGTTTGACATGCAAAATTCAAATAGGGCCTTCATACAGTCGCGAACAAACGTTTGGAATTCAAATGTCATCATAACTTTGAACCTGCATCATTTATCGAAGAACCGATGGTGCATTTAAAAACCTCAATCCATTTGTCAGTTTGCGTGTCCTTGTTCAAAAAAAGAAAACTTTTTAAACTTTGTTCTGTGTAGTTTTTGATAAAAAATACGCATTTTTGTTTGACTGTGAAAAAGTACTGATTTCCAATCAATAAAAGCATTTTTTAATCTTTTTTCAAGTTGTTCTGTGTTAATTCATGAAATTACATGAGCTCTAGGCACCAAAATTTACCCACGGCAAGTTTCAGTTGTGTACTTTGAAGAGAACTTCTGCTAACATGGGATTGAAAATTTAACATGGGAATCCCCATGGGCCGTCTAAAAAAAACGCACTGTATGTCGGTATTTGGTTCAGCCGTCTATGCGCTATTCAAGTTAGAAGTCTCATAGAAATCACATTTCCGCGGACTTCATCCTTAAGGTGACTACTGGCAGAACGCATTGGTCTACCACTTTTCTTTTCTGGCAGATGGGGAGTTCGCTCTTGAAGACATGTTTTACTATTCCATAGGCCACCCATCCTATGCCGATCCTTCTGTGCAGCTTGCATGTTTAATTGTCTCTAGATATTCTCACCTCGTGACCCAGGTACATGATATATTTTTCGAAACATTCGATTTCGGTGTTATATGTATATAAAAACTGGTTCAAGTTATAATAAATTAATTTCAACATCAACATCAACACTACCTTAGACTCTATTATGTATCAATTAATTGTATGAATCCATTGTGCGTTCACTAAAAAGGCAAATCATCATCCAATAACACCTAAAAATAATCAACGATATCGAATTCTTAGATCAAGATGCACAATCTGATCAAGCGTGAAAACCCATTAACTTCAGAGATCATTGAAATACATACCTAAAATAGTACTTTTTTGTTTATTCTTGGCTATAAACGTTTCGAGAAACATAGTTGACCCGATTTCAAAGCCCAAATAAATAACTAGTGAGTCGAAACATTTTTACCTGAGACGTAATGACTGCTAGAAAAAACAAAATTTTACGTTCTACTACTTTTCGTTGCGGAAAATAACTTCCGACACAGTTTTGCGAGAAGGTAGCTTGAATATATTTCATTTATTGTAGCAATAGATTGAAGCACCGAGGCGGCTTGTTCCGATTTGACTGAATACCGAATCGGCCGGAAATTTTCATTGATTCGCCCGAATAACAAATGTTGATAAATAATAATATATCTATATACCAAAAAAAAGCCTTCCAACAGCATCTCATGAATACATATTCCAGAGCATCCCTACAATAAATAGCGTTGAATGTAAATAATTCAATATGTCGTTTGGTGAATTTTCGGAAAAAAAGAAAAAAAAAGGGTTTATTTTTCCTATAAAAAGTATATTTTCTGTCTCTCTCTAACACATGAGTTCTTATGGGAAAATCCATTAAAATAAAGTTTTTGAATAAGTGCGATATGTCGTTGGTTTAAGAACATGAGAGGCTCTTAAAATTCGTTCTGCATTACTCAACACAGTACTGATAGCTGAGAGTGTCAAAACGTCAATCGGGCGCCATTTTGAAAAATAATACTGGCCTAATATCGAAAAAGTAGAACGAGACTCCAAACTTTCAGGGTGTGATGAGGATGTAAAGACCTTTGAAATGAGAAGTCATCCCAGCTCAAGGGGGGAAAAAAAAGTAGGTTGGGTGAATAACTTTTTTAAATCCCCCTATATAATTTGTTTCAATATCAGAATAAAAACTTGGCAGGTAGCCCTAAAACATATTCTTTGGTTTACTTCGATATGTTGAAAAATTACGAACTTGCACACGTTTAAAATGTGGACAAGATAGATTGACCACACTGTATCGAATCAAGTATGGTTGCAGCTTGTCGATCGAAAAAAAGTATTACTTATAGAAAAAATTCTCTCATGCACCTCACAATAAGGAATGTATACCCAAACTATGTTACTTGAATGTTAATTAGGTGAAATATGCTCATATCTGAACATTCATAACAGCTGGCGTGAAAATCCTAATTCAAATTTGTATGTCTACTTCATACAATAAAATCCAGTCAAAATTTAAATATATTTTTGTCACGACTCTCTTGACACTAATTTTCTTTCGAAACATTTCAAATAAATTATTAAACGAAACTTTTTGTTGCAAGTTTATAATACATAATTCAATTTGACTTACTTTCCTGCCATCCATTGAATAGATATTCCTCACTCCATTAGGCAAAGTAACACTCTTACCAATGATTGATGTAAGCTCATTTGTAAGACTGTCAAAAGATCTATACCTTTCTGGTGCAACTGGGATAACGACTCCATTGAAGAATTTATTGCCATTATGATAAAACCTGCAATAAATGTGATGTCAACCAAAAAAGTAAAGCATTAGAAGTAAAGATTTCGAAAATGAATAATAATTATACCATATTATTAGATGTATCAATACTAGATTAAACAGGATATTTTTGCAGCCAATATGAATTTTGAATTGGGATGTGCATGTGGGTGTGGAAATGTCGCTTTTACGCTTCTTGACTCAAATTTGTGAAAAATCCAAATCGAGTGCTGTGAATAGTCCACATAAAGTGTTTTACAAGCTCCACGAGGAAAATTTTTTGATGGTCCTGACATTTATTAATCAATGTTATCCCATGCTCCCTGACGTGAGTTTCATCTACATCATTTAAGTAACAGTGAGTGATCAGCCATTATCAATAAGAAAAAAATTGTTTCACTCCATAGATTCTCTGCATCGTCCAAAACTCGAGCTGTAATTACCAGATAGGTACGTATCAATCTTTGATAGTTTTAAAAAATATGAATTTGCATCAAAAGTGATTCAAACATGTAGATCATCACATATCACAGGTTAACAGATTATCCCTGAGATTACCCAATACAGATGCGATAGCTCGTTCTCTAACCAGTTTACCGCCTGAAAATAGTTACGCCTACAAATTGCGAGTCGGCAACTGGCAACTACAACTTTTTCAACTGTAACAATTAATTGTTACCTTACCAATTCTGAATTACATTTTTTTATTTCTGAAGCAGAATTTATATTTTCTGATATCAAATTTATTTTTCTGAATTACATTTTTCGCTTTCTGAATTACAAAAAAAGGTGTATTCCGCAATCAGATGTGGAATAGTCTAGCTATAAAATCTTTAACTCAGAAAGTCAATTTCATAAAAAATCAAAAGATATAACATATAACTGTATATGATGCTACTGACTTTTCATGGAGTTGACTTTCTGATGATTCAAATGTTTTTATCTAATAACGCAATATGTGGGAGAGTTTTATCCTCTCTTGAAAAATTTTGCTGGGATAAATGGTTATGCTAGAAAAATATAATTCAATGATAAATTATCTGTATACCTAATTGAAAATATTTTTTTCTGGCACAACCACTTATCCCAGCAAAATTTCTCAAGAGAGAGAAAACCTCCCCAATAAACTGAACTATTAGATAAAACATCTGAATTATCAAAAAGTCAATGCAAAAAAAATCTAAAGAAAAAAACACATATTATTATGACGTCACCTTTTCAACACTTCCGATTGATCACAACCGGTTGCTATAGAAACAAAAAATGTAATTTCATGGTCCAAGACTATGTACAAAAAATTATCAAAATCGATTCGCGCATTTTGTCATGGTGGATAGGGTATAGTAAGACAATCATTTTTTGTGAGGAAACTTGTGTCCGCAAACGTCTCGTTAAAAAATACAGATTGTTGAAAGTTTGGGAAAATTTCGATTTTTTTGTCTGAATCTTCAAAACGCGTCAAGCGATTTTGTTCAAGCTTTCAGGGAGAAAATCCAGGGATCTTGAGAAATTCGCTTGAGTGTAACTTTTTCGGGACTGGCCTAGAGGGACTCATATTTATTTTATCGAAGAAAAAAGTGGCACTCCATCAAGTTTTAGCAAAATAAAAACCATGTTTTTGATTCTCCGTTCAATTTTAAGCAAAAAAGGTAATATGAGTTTTTCTTTTTCGATGCGTCATCTTCGAGATAAAAAATAAAAATGAATGCAATGTAGAAAAATTCAGTATTTTCAAGTAAAAATGCGCACTTATTTCAGACTCACTCTGTATAACATAGATTCAAGAGACACTAGGTGTGTTTGTTATGCTCCACTAGTGCACACTTTTCTACACTACAACACTCAGTGTGGCTTTGTTTGTGAAATGTTTGTCTGGTTTTCAGCATAGAATATCTTTACTAGTTAAGTGAAGATAATCTATCCTAAAGAACAGCCTGCGGATTGGGAAAGTAGTCATCTGAGGTATCGGGGATAACGCTAACCTAATATCCGAGACTCGATCCGAGACTAACTCTCTACCAGGAAGTTATTCAGGAAATGTTATCATCCAATGGTTCCTCTCATATACGTGACAAAGTACCTACTTACATGAGAGACATAATCGCAACTCGTATCCCAACGGGTTGGTCTTAACCGTCACGCGACTTTCATTTTTTCAAAAAATCTAAAAGTTATGATAAATGTCTACTTTTAAACCTTCCATAACTGTGGAACCAATCACTTTGGCAAAATTATGCACAGGACCATTTTTGTTCGCAATTTAATGTAGATTATACAGCACTTCTTGCGCTAAACCACATATTTTTCGAAATATTAAAAAAAACACATTTTTTTGCCAACTTCAACACGCCTACCATCCAAACCCCCAAAATCTTGCTCAAAATGTTGTTACTTTTCACAAAATAAAATGCGGACTGTATAAAACAATTTGGAATTTGGAGTTGGGGGAAAACTTTTACTTTGGATGTTGAGGGTCTAACAAGGGGTCTAGCCTTAACATCTTTTTTTGTACTTATTGAGGTACTTGAACAATTTGCACATTTTTTGAAAATATGAAAAATATAAGTAAGGATTGAAAAATCAAACCTACGACCTTTATTAATGAAGTAATCTTAGACTGAAAATAAAAGTAGTAATCACCGATCAAAGAGCGTCAATCAACATCCACTACGTCACAGAGAATACATTATCTATCTCCGTCTGGTGTATTGAGTGAGAGGGTAATTTAGCTCCGCCCCCGATCATACAGTGAATTTTCGTTTTCTTTCTCATTTATTTAGTTACATATTTTTGGGTATATCGGAAAAATGTTTTCGCTGATGACTTTCAAATATTGTGTAGAATAGGGTGAATCGCCCAGTTAGCCGGCCACCAACAATTCTCGGCCACTTTTCGATATTATAGTGAATGAATAAGAAGATTTTGACGGCTCCCGAGATTTTTTAATTTATTAATTATCTAAGACTTCTTATCTTCACCACTCTGCACTAACCGTCATTTTGCAAGCTTTGGTAAGAACAAGAAATAACCTCAGTCAAAAAAGGTCGCTCATAGAAGTTCTGTGCATCGTTGTTAACTAAAAACTTTTGTAGTGTGCGTTCCCTAGTGAAATAGTGAATAATATAATGTGAAATACTGGTTTCAGAGGTAAGTTTTTGTTATTTTTGATGTTGATATATTGTTATTATAATAAAGAAAAAATGATAAATCATGGATTTTAATTGTTGTGGTCGATAAAGTGGATTAGTTAAAGCGCCCAATCCCTTTCTCGGCTGGGGTGGCCGAGAACCAGTCTTAAAAGTAATATCCCTATCTATCTTTTTCTAATATAATGTTTCCTGATGAGGGGTATCTTGTTTAATGGTGTATTCAAAACAGTTACCTCTACAAAATAGCCAGGTTTCGGCCGGAAAATTTGCAAAAACGCCAGAAATACAAACGGTAAAAAGAATGACCGAGAACAACCTTTTCTCGTCCAGTACCTTCACCTCCTAAAGGTTTAATTTGCTTTTTTACTATTATTGTTCTGTACAAGTTTGAAAACCCTTAAAACTGTATATAATATAGTTTTTCTCTCAGATGGCCACTATGAAAAAAAAGAAAAATTGAGAAAATTGACACAATACCTAAGTGATAATTTGGAATAAATGGCAGAAAAAGGGGGACAAGATAGTGAAAACGAAGGTTTAGATGAAGGAGGAAGTAAATAAAGCAGTGTTTAATACTGTTGAGGAAGACACAAACATAACTAAATAGGAATCTAAAGAGCAAGAAAGCATTGATCTAGCTATTACGGAAAAAGTTGAAATAATAAGTGATAATTTGGAGCAAGCAACAGGAAAAGAATGACCAGACAGTAAAAATGAAGGGACCCATTAAAAAAAAAGTGTATGTTGTATGCAAATTGTCCATTAGTCCATTGCACCGTTCTACTAGCTTTACACCCCCGTCAAAAACACGTAAAAAATCGAATCAAAAGTGAGTTGACATAACGCTTCATCCAATTTCCATCATACTTATACCTTCGTTGGTCTAATTAACACGTAACACCACACCCAATCCGTAGTTATGGTTTACTCTTGGGTTTACTGATGAAAAATTCGAGGAAAAATTATTCTACCATCTACCAGTACTCAATAAGTAATATCAACAACATAAGTAACAATAAGGTAGGTGAGGTAGGTAGGTACTTACTCAATATTATTTCTGATAATACACCGAGCAATACTCAATACACTAACTTGAATCTTAATGGAGCTCAACAGCAACAGTTAATAATAAAATCTTTAAACTCGTCTTAAAATCTATTAGTTTGTTGTTTGTTTATGTTCGTACCTACTTTTCGAGAATTCGATCAATTAATATCGAGATTAATATGAAACTAGGTATGAACCTATAAATTGTATTTATCACTGGATAATATTGAAATAAAAGCAGATACAGCTAAATTATCCTACCTGATTCTTCTGGCCTTGGAAGTTCTATTCGTTGATGTGGGTCTATTTTTTGGTCGTAGAGAATCATCCAGTCCATTTTCAATGGATTTCTCAGAATCTGATTGTAGTGAATTAAAGCTAGCTGGAGAAATACTCCTTGAGGTCAAGATGTTGTTTCTGGACATTTCACCACTAACTTGAAGGACTTTCAAATGTTAAGGATCATAATGTGTTATGTGTTTAGATATCAAAAGAATATAGAATGAAGCCCCGGAAATTGTTTTACTGAGTGTAAGGTACCGCCTAGCACAGCTGTCATTGACGGAAGCGGCAAAAAGGCACTATAGCTGACCCATAGAATTTCTTGACAATCGAACAAGGGACATTATAAGTCCGCGTAATAAACAGAAACTAAAAAATTAAGTTGTTTAGGTGTAACTGTTTATTTCTTGAAAAAGTTAATAACCTCTTTTTTTGAAAGGTGGGATGGTGGTGGGAGTGAAAATTTTGTAACGACAAGAATGCCAACCTCCAAGAAATACGATACTCATATCCGGTGATAATCCGAATGGAATATTTCATTCAAAGTCAAAGTAGTTCAATCGAACCACGTAGTGTGATAGACCGTGGGCAAATGTTCTGATTTTTTTAAAAGGTATGTTTGTTATCCTCCACTAGTGCACATGAATTCATGCACACTTTTCTACACTGCGGCGTGTGTTATGCAGTTAGTGTAAAAAGTTTGTAGTGTTTTTTTATATCAGGGTAGGTTATTGCCCATTACTACACTCGCTACCAGGTCAAGAGTCACGAGGTGTGACAAATGTAAACATTTTTGTGTAGAATAGGTTGAGGCGCTTATTTCGTGTATTTTGTAAACAAAGCATGTCATGTAACATTAGCCTAGTTTACATCGATAACTCGTTTAGTTCGGTCCGATAGGACCAAGTGGGTGGGGATAGTACGGTAGGACCAATGATTGCTTCTCGCCCGTTTACACGGTCTTGCAACGCGTGAACTTAATCTGTACGCCCGCAATTCGTCAAATGTCAAAAACAAGTCGAAATTATTCATCAACACAATTCGTAACCAAAAAAAACATGAGTAAGTACGCTCAGATTGCCTTAGAAACTCAGAACCAACACAATTCACAATAATAACAATCAACATAACCTCATAATTTTGATCCAGATCGAACCAAATTTAGTTCGGTACACTTGCTGGCGAGTACCGAACCAAGAGCGGACCAGCTTAGTCCGCAACTGTTTACACCATTCGAACCAAATATTTGGTTCGGATATAGTCCGAATTTGGTACTTGGTCCGCGGACCAAGTTGTCGGTATAAACTAGGCTAATACCTATAATAAAGATTACCAGAAAAGAAAATTTCGAAGGGTAAACCGCAGAAGAAAATTTGTACACTAATTTTCAAAATTGTTACTAAAATTGCTCTTATTTCCCTAATATATATTATAATTCCATAATAACTTGAAGGAATGTCTTGTAATGCCGTCCCCTAATTTTGCTAATCCCTGACTAATTCACTACTAGTTCATCAAATTTATTACGTAAACTAGGATACCTTGGAGGTCACAAAATGGTCAAACATGAATCAAGCAAATATGCTCTGTAGTTTTGTGGCGTATTCATGATTTACCAGATTTTTTGGGTATTTCGCCACACTCTATCATAAAACAATCAAACTATAGTGTTAATATACGTGATCTTCTACAGGATGGACGAGAAGTAATGGGACATACGGTAACAGAGTAGATTCCTCACAGAAAAATATTGCGATAGACCTCAACTTGTCTATTCCGAAACTTCCGAAAGTGTGTATTAAGAGAGATACAGAGGGTGCCAAAGTTGAATTTTAATTTTTGATTTTTTCACATTACTTTTGAAATAATCAAGTTATTTTGATGATATTTCATGAAAGGGGTTATTTGACATGCACTCACGAATATCATTATTGAACAAAACTAAAAATTATTGTTTTATAAACGCATCATGTTTGGTCTCACTACTAAGCTGGTCTGCACTTTTTAAATGAAATGGCCCACACCGCCGGTTACCATGCTAAGAAATAAAACATCAATGTAAAGGGTGATCAGATAAGAGCTAAAAACTATTCGTCGTAAAGGCTTGCGATAGAAAATGTTATACCACTAACCTTCGCCATAATTTCAAAATCACATAATGTATCAGTTATTTCAAATCCAAATATCCCGAGAATCGTTGCACGTAGCGACTTCTAACAAGTATACATTTTCTGCGTAAAAATAATAAAGAAATATTTTCTTGTTTAAAAATATAATACAGGTCCGTCCAAAAAAGTTATGGCTGTTCATAGCAGGTAAAATACGTGCAGGTAGCAACCTCTACAAGTTAGAACCATACTAAGGTCAAATTCGAATTTCGCATGATAATAAGAAACGTTCAATCACAAATTTTTATCAAAAGATCAACATTGCTCCAAATATTATTTAGAAAAAACACAATGAAAATAAAATTTCAACACCCCTGTAGCTCTGTAACCAAGCATTTCCGGATACATGCTTGTAGAAAGTTTTATTCTTATTTTAAGGCAGGAAAACTCATCCCGATTTTTTTCGAAATATCAATGACACAACCTGTATAGGCCATTTCAGAAACCTGTCAACATAACGTCAAAATTGACGGCTTCTACCGTAAACAATACATATTACAAAAAAATCAGTTAAATTGTTATGGAGACATAAAAAAGGGCTAATAATGTGAATATAACTTTCTTTAGCTCTGATAATATGGTCTGCAACTTTGCAACTTCCACAGTGACTAAAAAACCTGGCTTTTGAATTTTTGGAAGCATCATTCAAACTAAAACTTTTATAATCTTTTAACTGCCTACGCACTATAATAACTTGTGGTAAACACCAAATAACTAATTATGTCCATGTTAGTTATCAAAGTCTGGATCATTTTAACTAAAAGGGTGTATGGTGTATGTTGTTTACAATCGAAATTTTCTGTTTGTATTAAATCAACATTTCTGGGCTTCTAGCTTCTAAGTTGGCGAAATAATCACTCATTTCATAGCTTTTCAGGATCAGAATCTCAAGAAAACCATATTGCATACTTGGCATTTCGAAAACTGTCTCAGAAAGTGAAGGAAACAAGTGACAATTAGAAGCCTAGTTTATACCGACAACTTGGTCCGCGGACCAAGTACCAAATTCGGACTATATCCGAACCAAATATTTGGTTCGAATGTTGTAAACAGTTGCGAACTAAGCTGGTCCGCTCTTGGTTCGGTACTCGCCAGCAAGTGTACCGAACTAAATTTGGTTCGATCTGGATCAAAATTATGAGGTTATGTTGATTGTTATTATTGTGAATTGTGTTGGTTCTGAGTTTCAACTGCTATATGCACCGTAGAAATCTAATCCGGATGAAGTCTTTATCGCGATTATATTCCAATTTTTTTATGCACCGCAGCGCTTAAGCCTGAATCGGTCGCTTAACTCTGATCGCCCCATTTTCTAGGCTTAATCGAAGAATTTCAACGAATTCTAACCTAGTCTTTCATTTGTTTATGTTTTTCGTAGAGATTTTGCGGTTTTGCGACTAAAGACAAAACTATGAGAGTGAAATATTAACGGAGGATTATTTAGATTTTTAAAAAATCATCGATCGGTTTAGGATTCTTTTCCAATTCCAATAGGTATAGTCAATGCTCGAGTCAATGAGTACTTTACAAAATAGATCTCAATATCAAGCAATATTTATTGCTCCACAATACACTCATAATAATGCGAATTGCTCAATAGAATATTGAATTGAATAGGTACCCATTTTTGTGGGTAGGTACCAAGGTTAATTGATATATCAACTAACCTTGGTTAGGTACAAAAAAAAACAGTGTACCTATCACACTCGAATATCTACCGCATATTTTACCTATGATTTTTTATCATTCAATCGATCGACTCAATTTGGATTAGTGTTGAGAATAGGTAACTACCTATCTATATCCTGTAGAGGTATCTAATGTCTACCTATCTCAAAGTTTTGTCTTATTCTAATTCAATTCAAAATTTTAAGTTTATGGGTAAACCCAGACTCCCATAAACAAATAGACTTTTGTTGATTTACTTTTTTTATTCAAGCTTTAGATACTAATCCTCTCTACAAGATAAACTAAAATAAAAACCTTTCAAACTGATGGTCTCATCACTTTTTATTTATTTTCCCAAATGAGATTTTTTCATTCAATTTTCTTGACTTCATCCAAGTTCCAATTTATAACAGAAATTCCAATATAAGAAGGTTTGTGTTTTTATCAACTATATAAGAAATTATTTTACTTAATTATATTTGTTTTTCCTCTTTCCTTGAGTTGTCAAACGATGCGTTTTCCAAAAGTCGTACATATTTGTAATAATTTCAAAGTAGGCAGATAATGATTTTGAGAATTATACAATATTGTCAATTTATCAATGGGCATTCCTCGGGGCAATCCTTACAAAATCATTTAATTAAACACTTGTTTCTTCTAAAATATATATATTTTTTTGTGTTGTAAAAAGTGATGTTTTCATTTATCATCAGGGGGATGGGATTGTTATTCTTGCTGTATTAGACCAGGTATACAGTATAATATTATAATCACTCACTATCATGAAATCTAAGCCCAAGAAAAGAGGAACAGGAAATATAGGAATGATTCAAGAATAAAAGTTGATACCTACACCAAATATTGAATTTACAAGAAAAACCCCTTGGCTAATGTTTGCTAAACGTCATATCAGGCTTGCACATGTAACTGATCCATATAGTTGCTCATGTTTCATTAAAACTTGTAAGCAAATAGCAAAACTCAATACAAATCACTCAACATAAATTTCAAAATTGTAATTGATAGTTTTTTCCAGGTTATTTTGTGACGTTGTCAAATGTCTCACCAGGGATTAACGATCCTTGCAGCGAATTCTTCGGTGCATACAAAACACCGCTTAATCTAACTTTGAAAATTAATCGAGATTGGCTAAGCTCACATACGGTGCATATGGCTGTTTTAGACAATCTGAGCGTACTTACTCATGTTTTTTTTGGTTACGAATTGTGTTGATGAATAATTTCGACTTGTTTTTGACATTTGACGAATTAAGGGCGTACACATTTAGTTCACGCGTTGCAAGACGGTGTAAACGGGCAGGTCCAGCTTACTCGTTAGCTTGGTCCTATCGGACCGAACTAAACGAGTTATCGATGTAAACTAGGCTGGAGATTATTGTTTGTTTATGGTACAATCAGCTGACTTTCAGGTTAGGTTCTGAAATGGCCTATATTTTTCATCATCCCTGAATGCATTGATGTCATATAATTCCATTTTACCCCACTTGTGCTTATTTATTATGATCGGTGAAAATCTTCGATATAGTATAATTCAAGAAGCAGAACACAAATGTCAAAATAGTCATGGTTAGGTCATGTTCCTTTGGTTTGTGTTTATCCAGGGCTTAACCAGTAAATTTGTGTTTTTTAGGTAAATTCGAGTCGAATATACCCCATGAGCATGAGTCCGCAAAGGCTTTCTGTGTTTTGAAGCTGATTACGTGTTTGGTTAACGATTCAAGGTACCATATTAGGTGTGCTATATGTAACTGTACAAGTGCCAATGATAAAGAATAATTATGACAGCACAATCATTAGCTTTCTTTTGTTTTTTCACTGCAGACCCAATTAGGTCAATATGGATAAATGAATGCAGATGAAGTGACTATTTTAATGGACAATAATTGATCGACCTTCGATTTTAAGGGTCCCTTTCTTTAATCAAGGGAAAGTCGATGCAAACGGCTTAATAGCTAGTGACTTTTCAGCGTTATTTCATAGACTTTTAACAGTTGTAGCACTTTTGAATGACTTCTTATCGGTCCAACCTGGGAAAAATAGATCGCCCCGGACACCTGGACTAACCAGTTTATAACCGTTGAAACCGTGAGTTATGTAAGGTTTACATTGAATTTCACTTCGAAGTGGAACTGTACAGTTTTACCTTGGCAAACGGAAAACATTTGCTATCATCTATATTCAATCTGTGTTCCAAGTCACGCTTACGCCAAACATATTGTGGTGGTACCGTATGATTCTCGTATGCCAAGCAGAAATCTGACAGTTCCACTTCTAAATGAAATTAGATGTAGACCAGGCTTTATGGAATGTAGTTCGTTCAAGAGATGATGGAGGTAGAAAGGTGTGCAGACCAACGATTATAAACCACACAGGATTGCTCAGTTTGCCGAATCTGTCTGGCAAGGTCAAACTCGCTGTGACGTCACCACTGATGCTGGGGCGACTGCCAGCCACGTGGTAACACCGGTTCCCGTTCGATCACCGAAGTGAAGCAACGTCGGGCGTGGGTAGTAATTGGATGGGTGACCGCTTGGGAACTCCACAGGCAGTTCGCCGTCTACATACCTGACTAGATTGACAGCAGTTTAATAATCTGAGAAGAACTTAATCAATAACTCATGCTGTAAATCTCTTTCATAGTCACTAACTGTAAAATGGTCGAAGCAAACTGTCGAATAATCTATATTAAACTTGTCTTTTCTTCTGCAGCGATGCACCCACTCTTTTTGTATTGTAGATGACACTAAATCCTCGCCATTTGGAAAAGAATGGAATACTTTGCTTGAGCATTGCTTTTTAAGAGCTAATTGATTGTTTTTGCACACAGCAACGGCACATATTCTCCCAGGCATAATGAACTAAAATAATGTTTACCACTGGAGTCAATTATTATTAAACAAGAAGCCTATTTGCTCAGAGAGTAGTGCCCATTTAATTTACCTTCGTGTGAACAAAATGCTCCTTCTTGTGCTAAATCGAATTATTGCTACACACCCTCAGTCGTTAACACAACGAAACGAATAAAATATGTATTTGTATATTTTCGGCAACTCAAACTACATTAAAAGTACTTGCTAAAAACAGAAACTATTGGACAAATTCACAACACAAGACACACCTTAGACTATAATTTATAGTCGAGACACACGAACAACGGCTAAATGAAAATAAACCATTGACCTCTAAGTTGGTTAGAGGTCAATGAAATAGACAAACCAATGGTGACGTCACAAAAACTGCCAAACGTACGTTAAATGGAACTGAGCAATCCTGTGTAGTTTATAATCGTTGTGTGCAGACGACATCCCGTGACTAAAATGGGATCACTTTCGCCATCTTACCGGGATCGTTTTGTCAAAGTGTCAGTTTACATTTGTAGAACGGTTTTTCTCAGTTTTGGCTGTGTTGTGAGGGTTATTTTGTGATTTTTGTGTGTTGTTACATTTCTCAATAACTATTGTTTCATGTGCCCTGAGAAGTTGTGCGAGTAGAGACGCTATCGATAAGAAAAAATCGACTGAAATCACATTTCATAGGTTGGTATAGCATAATACAGGACGGGTATATGAAATTTGTGTCGAGTTCACTGAAATATAATATATGGTTGAGATTTGTAAATGTTTAATCACATTAAATTGTAGATTCCAATATTTTTTCCAATTTACTCAGTCATGGCTATGATCAATTTGTGTTGAGCAATCATGTGTTTACAAATGAAAAGCATTGATGCCAAGTCCTACCTATAGATAGACGAGTTGTTTTTTTTAAATAAATCTAGTAATCTTGAAGCTAATAGTAGGTATAAGACATAAAAGTAATAAAACTATACTATCCAAAAGACAATAAAAAAATCTCAATTATTATCACTTGTTCGAATAATTATTATCATCTTTCTTATTCCTCATTATTTATGTCCAAGTGAATATTGACCTGCATGTTTTGTATTATTATACTATAACTCTCGGCATAACTAATAATTGTTATACATCTGTGTTTGTTGCTTCGTTTTAGTTTTACTTCCTATTGTTTTGTAAAGTATCTACTCCAGTACTGATTCGTTTTGTACATAATATTGTCACGTAAGGTGTTGGACTGGGTCTTCGGCTGGACCCACAACACCTGTCGTGCTCTAGGGAACGTAGCTGGGCTGATCAGTAGGGAAACTCAGTTTGTGATAGTAGCCTCAATATATTGTTGCCAACCATACATCAATACAATCTCTTACCACCATAAGATTAGGACGAGCATGTTCTCCGTGGCGTTGTTCCTAGGAGGAGTTATATAACGCTGAAGTTCGACGAAGAGTGAGAGGGGTTACACTACTCACGGAGATAGAAGGGAGTGAGAGGGGTTGCACTACTCACAGGGATCGAAGGGAGTGAGAGGGGTTGCACTACTCACAGGGATAGAAGGGAGTGAGAGGGGTTGCACTACTCACGGGGAGGGAACGAGTAATTAGCGTAGGCCAACTACTGACCGCCGTCTCGCTGAACGTGTCTATTTATAGCAACAAAACTGCTCGCTCAGCGATTCTACCAGTGGCAAATTGGGTGGATTTACACTAAGTATATTTGCCTCCAGTACTAATGTGACATATGCCCTCACCCCGTGAGCATTGGACCCCAATGCCAGAAGAGAACATGCTCCATCCCTTACAAAAAAACTTAAAAAAATATTAACAAATTTTGTGGCCAAAATCTCTCGCTCCGGTCCTGCCATCCATCCGTTTAGTTTTCCCAAGCCCTGGCCTGTGGTACTGCACCGCCGCACAGTGTAAGATTTTTATAATCTAAGGGGACAAAAGTCAAAATATCAAATGTTTAATGTTTCAATTTTTATTTTTTTTTCTCGAAGCTTATATTTCTAGGAAGTGATTAAAAAGTCCGGCTTGTCTCTAATTCGTGAAAATGACCTGAAGAAGTGGGGTTGTCGGAGAAGCACTTTCGCTTAGCAGCGTAGTTACTCAGTGGTTGTGTGACAAGGCGCACACGTTTTTCATCATTTAACATTGATACAAATATATTTGTGGTATGGCCGACCGGAATCAAGGTATGTACAATATGTTTTATTGTCAAAATTAAATATTCAAGCGATTTGAGTTGCTAATTATATAGCTTTAAAGTGTAACTGTATATTTTTGTCGAAAATGTAATAAAAAATCTACTTCAACAGTGAGTAGAAAATCCGGAACCAAGCGGAACCGCATGTGTGTATAATATAGGCTTTAAACAGACCTTCTGCTTTCTACTTAAACTAAATTCAGCTGCTACTAACTGCTATCCTACAAGAAAAACGCATTTATTTATTGTTAAAATTTGAAATATCAAAAGCTAAACTCATACGTAGGTATTCATTTCTTCCTACCTGTTTTATGGAACAGCGAGCAGATATTCTTTTTTGTTTACTTTAGCAAGGGCTCGTTATTCTATATTTAGATTTAGACAAGTTCTATTTTTCTGGTTCTTGGCGATGAAGAATGTAGAATGATTTGATTTACTTTTTAGTTCACTCAGCTTGTTTGACTACGGTCGGGTTTTTATTCTCTCTTTGCGGAAAATATCTCGAATACATTTTATCTTTGGATATTTTGGTTATGAACAAGTAGCAGCGATTTGAGCAAAATAATGATGAAGAATTATTTATTCTGGCGAGTGTTGCCAAAATATCGAACATTCACTGCCTGAAAGATTTTCGCGACACAATAAATTTAAATATTTTTTAATCAGTGTAACTGCAACAATATGACTTGGGGAGACTTTTCTAGAAACTTCAAAAAGTCAAATGTGTTTGAGAAACACGAGGTCATGCTATGTCTTTACTCATTGCTAGACAAATCAGTGACGTATAATTTCATTAACCGTTACATGAAAAAACAAAAAACATTGATGATTGTAATTTTTATTTATTTCAGAGGGTGAAGTAATCGTCACAAGAAGGGAGCTGTATGAGCAATTCAAACATGCAGATGTTAACTCGAAGCAGGCTGTATTGGATTATATTCTGGATAGATACAACCTTGAGGGTTGTTCTGAAACAATGGTTCAAAATATCAAATCCGAAATAAATACATTCTCCATAGTTTTCACTCGAAACTGGAGGAAATGTCACCGAAACCATCATTTGTTTGAGAAAAAATACTGTAAATGGTTGAACACTCCTATCCACATCAAGGAAAGTACAATCTCCAAGTCTAGAGCTAATGACGAGGCAAGTACATCTATGGGACGCCCAAAAAAAACGTTTAGATCTAGTAGCCAGAAGTCTAAAACTAGAAAAATCAAACCATTGTTGATGGAGAGAACCTTAAGCGAGTTGACTCACGCTACCAAAGTGAAACTCCGAACATCTGGCCAAAGAACTGCTGCCAGTATGGTCAGCCAATTAGTGGCAAGCCCTGGGAGAGCTACAAAAGTGAAAAAGGCTATAAAAAAGTCCAGTGCATTATTGCCCAGTTACACCCCCGAAGAAGCTCTATGCCTCATGGATTCAACCCGATTGTCAATTCGCAGATATAATTTCATCAGAAAAACTGCTCTCAGGAAAGGATCTCACTTGTTTCCGTCATACGAACAAATAAAACTTGCAAAGAAGATGTGTTACCCGGAGGACAAGTTTTGTAGAATTACGGAGTCATTGATGGAAATTCAACTTCAGTCCCTAGTGGATTTGACGCTTCATCGTCTGTGTAGTGTGCAAACTCAAAATATTCAAAAATGTTTTGAAATCAATGAATCCATCGATGATATTACTATGATCTATAAGTGGGGATGCGATGGAAGTGGATCACATAGTCGGTACAAACAAAAAGCTGAAGCTGATGATTTCGATGACTCTCACTTATTGGTCACGTCAATGGTACCTCTTCAGCTTTATGGATATAGCAGTGGTGATAAAGTTATCCTATGGCAAAATCCAAAGCCCTGTTCAACCGCTTTTTGTAGACCAATAATACTGAGGCATGCTAAAGAAAACCAGGATGTAATAACCAAAGAGTTTGAAAATGTTCGAGACCAGATAAGGCTCATAAAAAATACACAGATGAAAATTGGTGAGTACGATTTTGAGATTCATCACAAGTTTGAGGAAACAATGATAGACGGAAAAGTTTGCAACATTTTGGCACATAATACATCAAGTCAAAAGTGCTACATCTGCCAGGCAACCTCGAAAGACATGAACAAACTAGACATTATTCGAGAACGAGAATGTAATCCAGATACATTTTCTTGGGGTCTTTCAACATTACATGCCAAAATAAGATTTATGGAGTGCATTTTGCATATTGGTTATAAGCTGGACGTGAAAAAATGGCAATGTAGGAATCCAGAAGATAAAACTTCAGTAGAGGAAAGGAAGAAAAATATAATCGCTTCATTCAGAAAACAGACTGGTTTACTTCTCGATACTCCAAAGCAAGGTGGAGGCAATACAAATGACGGAAATAGCGCAAGAAGATTTTTTAAAAATGCTAAGCTAGCGGCAGACATAACTGGGGTTGATGAAGAGCTTATCTATAGATTTCAAATCATTTTATCGTCCTTGAGCTGTGGCCATGAGATTGATGTCCCTTTGTTCAAGAAATATTGCAATGATACTGCGGAGTTGTATGTTTCATTGTATCAGTGGTACCCCATGCCTGTTACTTTGCATAAAATACTTATTCATAGTGCAGAGGTTATTGAGACATTTCTTTTACCGATAGGACAGATGTCGGAGGAAGCGCAGGAAGCGCGTCATAAAGATATTCGAAGAATACGCTTAGATAGTTCGAGAAAAACTTCTCGAATCGCCTCCAACACCGATATTTTACACTCCCTCCTGATATCCTCGGATCCTGTCATCGCATCTCTATTCGAGTTTCAACAAAAAACTTCTTCTCCCCTTCACCCGGATGTTTCAAAGTTATTGAAGGAAACTGACATGCCACTCATGCCAGAAGACAGTGATGGTGAATATGAAGACTCCGAAAACTCTGATTCGAGTGAAATTGATTAGGAGAACTAGATCAACATCTATCTGTGTTGTTTTTAGGATGCTCAATAAAAATTTAAATGATGAAGTTCCTTAATCATAAGATGTAATAAGATAACTTATCAAGCTTCACCATTATTTTGTTTATCTAGATTTTTCATAATTTTTATTACATTTTTTAACAATTTCAGTCGAATGAGCGGCGTTTTGAAGCCAAACTATTTGAAAAATACTTTTGTCCCCTTAGAATCGCGGAATCTTACACTGTGCGCCGTGCGTTCAACGCTTGTTCACTGCTAATAGTGCTGATGCTTGCGTTTGCAAAAAATTGTTGGCCAGCCGATCTTCCTTGACCTCGGTGATAGTTGCTTATTACAGGGTGTGTATATGGTCCCCTTACTCAGTTCAGAGGGCCGGATCCCTGTAATATGGCTGGAGGTTGTGGATTTCTGGCCGGTTTCGTATTTACCAGTTGGATGGTTGTGGGGACCGGTAGCTGTTATATGAAAAACAAAAGTCTATATAAGTACATCATCCTATACAGGTCAAAACATAATATTAATAACATCTCAAAATAAACAATAACATCCCATATTAAAATCATAAACATATACCCACTAAATCCTTATCTATATCAACTCATCATGAGGGACGGCAGCAGGCGAAAGTATTACTCGGAGACGGAGATCTTCGTGAGGAGGCTGTTGAGGAGGGGTCACCCTGTCATTCCCCGGGTAAGTCTGCTTTTCTTTTTTTTTTTTTTTTTTTTTTTCTCTAGAACGTATGCCTTTCCTTCCCTCCTATATAGCGGCTGCCAATCGTGTTGGTAGATGTGCCGTGCGAGTGTTGGCCTCCCGAGGTACCGGAGGAGGAGCAGGTTCTGTACCACGGACCGTTCCAGGGGGATATCGTGATCCTTACTGCAAAGGTTCGCCCTCGCCGTCCCTTGGTCTATATATACAAGTAGTTTAATAATTAAATTTTTTAAATAAGCTGTAAAAATAACAATGTATATGTATATACACAATTGGTCTCACTGACTCTGTTCACCCTGTACACTGCTAGTTATGTGAGGTATCCAATTGCGCTGTTTCCGACCTGCTTCTCGAGCGGCTCGTCTCTGTCGCAAGTGGAATGAGTTGGCATCTATATTGGCCCTCGCTTTCCTGTTCGGTTATCCTTAGTAAATAGGACGGTGGGATTTCCTGGCTTTGTTCATTGTCTCGGGGGTTGGTGGCTGGTTCTGGATGGGCGGGCTGTTGATTTCTCTGTAAGTACTTAAGAGTGTGTTGGCCTATCTTGAATAGAAGATACATCAGGAAAAGGGATAGTGTTACACACGTTAACGAAAAAATCGTGTCGTGGCGACGTGGGTCTGTGACGTTTTGTGCTGATGTTGGCTGCATGATGGCCAGAGGCGTCCATTGGTTCCGGTGAAATAACAGGTAAAGGAGGGCTATTGAGAGTGTTGTGTTCCAAATTATCATCAGGGTTTGGTTTTCTGTGTGCCAATTATAACCATCGATGGGGGGTAGAGCTTCTACCGATTGACGGATACTATCAATGAGGTCGTTGCTGGAAGTGAGGTTGAGGTATGGGATTTGGAGCGTCCAGTTCTGGTTCAAGCATTCTCCTATTTCATCAAACCTTGTCGGATGGCTAGCTGAGAGAGGATTCAGGACGAATGTTTTTAGAGTCGTCCATGCTGCTGGGAGGGTATGTATTATTCTTAGTTCTCCCTCGTCTTCTTGGCAAGGGAAACGTCTTGGGATCAATATTTTCCCATCTAGTTCTACGCGGCATTGACAAGGCAAAAATACTTTCAAGGATCCTGGTGCTGACACGTTCGATTTTATTGGCACCGTGGTACTTCCACAGTCCAGCACCATTCCTTCCTGTGGGTGGGTTAACAGGAATTCGTCCTCGCTGATCTCTGTTATGATTAGTAGTGTTGATTGGTGGCACCTCAGTGGACAGTGAGTGGATAGGTCCTGCACCGGTGCTCCGTGCAGAAGTTTTCTAGCACAAGATGGCCCCTGGTGGATTCCCCCCGCAAATCTGGGTAAGTAGCACAGTTTGTCGTGGTAGGGCTTGCAAAGATGTAGGCCTGTTCCTGTTATTTGGCGAGAGTGTGCTGGCTGATCCTGAGCGTTTCTTGAAATGGCCATATATAATACGTCGTGCTCAATAGTGCATGTCTCTCGCCCCCAAGCGAACGGGTGAGTAATAAGTTCAAAAATTTCCCATTTCTGTAATTTTTCCCTAATAGGGACTTTAACGTGCACTACCAATTCCTTGTCGGAGAAACTACATTCTGCTATGGGTAGTTCGTATAGTTTGGCCGTGTCCTGTATTGCCAGCGTATGGTTGCTGATCTCTAATTCCCAAGCCAGTTTCTTCAAATCAAGCTTAAGCGTGGATGGTTTTACGATGCCCATAGGTATATGGTGATGTTTGCAGGCCTGCAAGGTGTCCTGCTTCCGTAAGGCTCTGGTAAGTCTAACCAATTTATTTGATAGATCAAAGTTGTTCTTCAGCAATTCTAGGTTAATGTTGATGTTCGTTTTTTCTTCATCCCTGGCTCTGTTACTGAGCTTTTCTAAGTAGGTCCCCAGTTTCTTTATTTCATCTTCCGTCACTCTGAATGCTTCTGCCGTGTTCTCCTGCATTTTCTGTAGATAACCTGATTCTTGTCCCAGAGTTTTTATTGCCCCTCCTAAACTGTTTGTAACAGAGTTCAAACGGTTCCTCAATTGATCAGCGTCCATCGTCAAGGAGTCCAATTTTTGCTGGGTAGCCACGCCACAACACCAGTTTAGACCTTCTCCGATAAATGCCAGAGCTCGTTTGTTCCGTCTGTTTGTTTGTCTCATGTGGGTTAGGTTCCAGCCATCCATCAATTCATCGATTTCAATGTCCACTGACCCTGATGTGATCTCGATCTGTCTTTTCGTTTCACAATACGTCGTCCTTGAGTCTGTACAGCGAGACCTTGTGGTCCTGAAGGGTACCTCTTCATACCAGGCTGTTCTGTACGTGATTGGTATTGAACCTTCGTAAGTGATGACATGTGGTAATGGTTTCCATGAGGCTCCAGCAGTAATTTCCACTTTCTGGGCGACTGTTGCTTGTCCTTGCAACCTGTAATATATACTCTGTTATTGTCTTTCTTTCCTAAGTCTCCCCCTCGACCGCCCTAATTCCTACGTTCCCTTTGCGCTACTATTCTTCCTCGCCATCCGTACAGCTGAAATAGTCCTCCTCTTGCCCATTTTGTTCCTTCCCTTCCCTTGTTTCTTCATCAATCAGAGCTCCTTCTAATGGAGCATTCTCCGTCCAAGGGTCGTTATATGGTAGCATTCTACAGACGTGCACTGTATCCAAAGCTTTCTTTCTACACCCATGTCTCCTCACTTCGTAGTTGACCTCCCCCAGCCTCCTTGTTACCTCAAATGGACCAAACCATCTTAACAGCAATTTTTCGCTTCGTCCTACTTTCCTTACAGGAACAAAAATCTTCACTTTATCTCCTGCCTGAAACTGAAGATCCCTGTGTTTATCGTCGAAGCGCCCCTTGTCCTTTTCCTGTTTTCTCTGTATGTTCTCTACCGCTACGGCCCTCATTGCCAGAGCTCTCTCCCGCATCTTCAGCGTATCGGTTGACAGCTCGTTGTCCAAGAGTCCTGCCTCTGGTGGTAAAGTGGGCTCTCTTGCGAAAGTGAGCATGAAGGGGCTGAATTTCGTGGTGTCCTGGATGGCAGTGTTGTATGCGAATGTGACAAAGGGGACATAACTACACCAGTCAGTTTGCTCCGTGTTACAATACATTGCCAGCATGTCCGCTATGGTTTTATTCAGTCTTTCTGTCAGACCATTGCAACACGGGTGGTAGGCCGTTGTGAATTGCCTGCGCACCCCCATCAATTGTGTCACTTCCTTCACCAATTCTGACTGGAATACTTTTCCTCTGTCACTCAAGATCGTTCTTGGGGCCCCATGGATCAGGATCACCTTTTCTAGTATAAATTGGGCCACTGCCTCGGCTTTCCCATTTGGTAACGCTGCTGTTATTGCATACCGGGATGCGTAGTCAGTCGTAACTACTATCATTGTCTTGCCCTTGTTGCTACGTCGGAAAGGTCCCAACAGATCAATGCCTACTTTGTCGAAGATTGATCCCACGGGAATTGGTTGTAAGAATCCCGGAGTCTTTCTAAATGGTTGACCTTTCCTAGCTTGGCAATCTATACAGCCCTTCACGTATTTTTCCACATCCTTTGCCATCCCTGTCCAGTAGAACCTATTCCTGATTTTATCCAAGGTTTTACTCAATCCTAAGTGCCCACAGGTCGGTGCAGCATGTAATTCCCACATTATCTCCTCTCTCATGGATTTTGGTACTACCAGCAGGTGTTCCACATCGCCTTGTCCCGTATTGAGTTTGTATAGGCAATCTCCATTTAGTCTAAAATTTTTTGCTCGTCTTCTGATGGCTATAGGTGCGACATCGGGATTAATGATGGTTTCTTTCAGGAGTTTAAGTTCGGGTTCCTTGTCCTGTAGGCTCGCAATTTCCTGGCTTTTCATAGCAAATGTTGGTACCTCATTTTGGTTTTCTATTTCCTCTTCTCCTATTGGAGGTAGTACCGGGTTCCGCGACAGACAATCTGCGTCCATGTGGGTTTTACCAGATTTATACGTAACCTTGTAATCGAACTCCGCGATCTTCAATGCCCACCTTGCCAGTCGTCGGTTGTTATCTTTTATGGAGTCTAGCCAACACAGGGCATGGTGGTCAGAGATCACGGTGACTGGTCGTCCGTAGATTAGGTGTCGAAGATAGCCCAAGGCCCAAACAATGCTAAGTAGCTCCAGCTCGCTGATGGAGTAGTTTTGCTCGCAGGATGACAAACTCCGGCTGACATATGCTATGGGATGGTTTTTCCCGTCTTCACCTTCCTGTAGCAAAATTGCCCCGATTCCGACGGTAGATGCGTCTGTGTGAAGGATTGTCTCTTTTTCCGGGTTGTAGTGATGTAGTACCGGTGCTGATATCAGTCTGTGTTTTAGCTCGTCAAATGCACGTTCTTCCCTTTGCCCCCATTCGAACTTCCTTGTTTTCTTTGTCAATTCGTGCAGCGGTCTAGCAATGACGGCAAAGTTCTGAATAAATTTTCTGTAGAAATTACATAATCCAAGGAAGCTTTGGACATCTTTAACTTTCCTTGGAGTCGGAAATTCCTTCACACAGGCTATTTTTTCGTCATCCGGTAGAATGCCCTCTTTTCCTACTTTGTAGCCCAGGACTCGTATCTCCTCCCTTAAGTATTCGCACTTGCATGGCTTCAGTGTCAAGTTGGCCTGTCGCAACCGTTCGAAGACTTTCCTTAGTTTCATCATATGTTCTTCTTTGGTTTTAGAGAAAATAATGATATCGTCGAGGTATATCAGGATTTCTTTCCATTTTAGGTCCCAGAACACTTGGTCTGCCAATTCCTGGAATGTAGCGGGAGCGTTGCATAATCCGAAGCTCAGTACATTGAACTCGTAGGTACCATGACCTTGTGCGACGAACGCTGTGTACTGCTTGGATTCTTCCTGAATTGGAACCTGCCAATACCCGGAGAACATGTCCAAAGTGCTGAAATATTTTGCTTCTCCCAAGTAAGTCAAAATATCATCTATCTGTGGTAAAGGCCAATTTGACTTTCTGGTCACCGAGTTAAGTTTTCTGTAATCCACGCAGAATCTAGTTTTCCCGTCTTTTTTCTTTACTAGTACGACTGGGCTGGCCCAGGGTGAGTGACAAGGTCTGATCACCTCCCCTTCCAACATCTCTTTTATCTGTTCATCGATGACCTGTCGCTCCTTCTGAGACACTCTATATGGCCTATTTTTAATCGGCTTGGCTTCTCCCACATCTATGACATGTTCCGCGAGGTTGGTACGCCCCATGGTTCTTGTAGATTTTGAAAAAACGTCCTGATATTCCTCCAATAACCTAGCTAAGTCTGTTCTAGTGTTCGGGTTCTCAATGTTTTGTAGGTTATGATCCGCTAGTGTAACTTGGTCTTCATCACGGTTCTCCTGTAAGTGACAGTTCCATGACCCATTTGGTTCTACCTCTGTTGTTTCCAACGTAGCCATCGTTGTGCCTTTGAATATTCTAACTGTGTCTGAGGAAGTTGATCTTAGTTCTATGAATAGTTTGTCTTCGTTGGAGAAGATGTGTGACTGTATATGCGTCTTCATTTTCACCAACTGGTCCAAGTTATATGAGCATGCATAGGCTGTTTCCTCCATCATGTCAGAGCTGGGTGAGAGACCGATTGTCACAGTTTCTCCAGGGCTAATTCTGAAGTCGTCCCCGGCAGTTAATTTAACCCTACTAGGTACGGTGTCTGTTTCTATCGTCATCAGTGCTTCCTTTCGTATCGACATTGGTCGTCTTTTCTTACAGATTATGATGCGAGTCTCCTCCGTCTTGAACAATGTATACATCATTTTTTCCAGGATGTCCCATTCCTCGGAGTTTAAGCGCCATCCCTTTCTTTCGAAAGCTACTTCTTGGTATCCTTCTTCTCTTGCTATACGTCTTATCGTTGCAAGGCACTTGAAAATGTCCTCCAGCGCTGGTTTCTCCTTGCTAGAATTCCTCACGTGTAGAAAGAATGCTGTTTTGCCTCCATGCCTTGACATCGACACTGCTCCTAATGGTCGGCTATGTTTCCTAGATATCGCTGGGAATGCCCTGTGGATTGCTTTAATGCTATTCCTTGTTTGATAGTCACGGGTTACTGCAAAGCCCCGGATTACCAATCTGTGGAGCTTGTGGATGTTCTCGAATTTCCCCTGAACCACTGTTTCTATTTTCTGTTTGTCTATCAGTGAGTGACTCGCCCAGAAAGCCTCTAAACGAAGAGCCGTATCCATCCTGTTTTTATTTCGAAACAGTAGCCCAGAGAATGACACTGGGTGTTGCGTTTCAACATTCCCTTGAAATAGCCTGAATTGGTGGTGTCCATCCAAGATTAGCAGTTTTTTGGAGAGGTCTATTACTGCACTATGTTTGTTTAGAAAGTCTATTCCTAGGATTAGGGGGAAAGGTGAGCTCCCGATAATTTTCACATCTATGTCGCTCTTGAATTGTTCTATTGTCAATTGTATTTTTGCTTCACCTAGCACTGATATCCTATGACCCCCTGCTGTGGCCAATACCGTGGAACTCCTCTTAAGTGTGATGTTTCTTGCCCAGTCACGTTGTAGTACATTATTTTGAGCCCCAGTGTCAACCAGCGCCTGGAGTAATTGGTTGTTTATTTTAACCGTGATGTATGGAATGCTGGATCGGTATGTGTCCCTCTGACATAGGATGGCTGGGACCCCTAATTCTGCCATCCTCTTTCGTTTGGGTGCTGGGTTCTGCATGATGCTGCGAAGTGGCCTGCTCTGCCACAGTTGTAACATCTGGGACTATTATTGCTACTTCTGGACCCTCTATATCTTGGTTGTGCTGGAGGTTGGTGGTTTGTGGTTTCCATAACCCGGTTGTTCTCTTGGGAGTTATGCCAGTTACTTCTGTAGTTGTACTGCTGTCTAGGCTGAGGATAATAATCTCCCCGTCTATTGGCATTTCCAGGTCGATGGTATTGCTGAACCTGGTTTGGTGCCGGATGTTCTATCGGTACTCTGACCTCCTCTATTTCTTTTCTCGTCGGTGCCCTGTCTATGGTTACCGCTATCTTTTTTAGCTGATCCAGCGAGCTCGGTTGCTTGTTCGGCGGGCTGGTTAACCAGTAGTAGTGGTAATAACTTTCCTCTGATAGACCTCTGCTGACGAATTTCAGAAAATCCCCGATATCAAATTCGGATTTGTAATCATGGTATAGTACTTGTAACTCGTACAGGAAACTCATTACGGTTTCTCCCTGTTGTTGTTTCCTTTTCTCAACCCGTCTTCTTCTTTCCTCTAAATAATCATTTTCCTCAAACTCCATTTTGAAGTCTTCCAGTATATCAGTCCAGGCGCTATTTACTTTTTCTTTTTTGTATTCCTGAAACCAAATATGTGCTGCACCGCTCAAAAAGGTCTCGAAATAGGCAATTTTCAGTGTGTCGTCCCATCCATTAGCCACGGCCGACCTGTCGTAAGCCTTTATGAACTCTGTTGGAGATGTTTTTCCCGGATGGAAAATTGATGGGCTTACGAATTGTGGTAGCGTTGCTTGTCTAGTTGTGCTGAGTACGTCGGCGATAGTCGTGTTTGCCATGGTGCCCTTTATGATAGTTAGCTGGTCTTCTTGGTCAACGGAGGGTACACTGTCTGAGAGGTTATTAGCTGCTTCTTGCTCGGTACTTTGTTTTTGAACTTCAACGGTCTGGGGTATGGGGACTTCTTGGCTAGCAAACTGCACCTTTACTACCTTCTGTGCATGCGGAATGGGCGAGAGTGCCGGAAACCTGGGTGTGTCCTTTACTGGAGTGAAGATGCTCGCTGCTGTGGAACTTCCTTGGTCTGGTCTAAATTCGTCCAACTCATCCGTATCACTTTTGGACCTAAGGTTGTACCGTGACATCAAATGGAATTTCTTTTCAGGTTCCCCCGTACTCGTCTTGGCAGCGGGAGTGATCGTAGGCGCCTCCACCAAATGTCACGTAAGGTGTTGGACTGGGTCTTCGGCTGGACCCACAACACCTGTCGTGCTCTAGGGAACGTAGCTGGGCTGATCAGTAGGGAAACTCAGTTTGTGATAGTAGCCTCAATATATTGTTGCCAACCATACATCAATACAATCTCTTACCACCATAAGATTAGGACGAGCATGTTCTCCGTGGCGTTGTTCCTAGGAGGAGTTATATAACGCTGAAGTTCGACGAAGAGTGAGAGGGGTTACACTACTCACGGAGATAGAAGGGAGTGAGAGGGGTTGCACTACTCACAGGGATCGAAGGGAGTGAGAGGGGTTGCACTACTCACAGGGATAGAAGGGAGTGAGAGGGGTTGCACTACTCACGGGGAGGGAACGAGTAATTAGCGTAGGCCAACTACTGACCGCCGTCTCGCTGAACGTGTCTATTTATAGCAACAAAACTGCTCGCTCAGCGATTCTACCAGTGGCAAATTGGGTGGATTTACACTAAGTATATTTGCCTCCAGTACTAATGTGACAATATTAGGTCTGTTCGTAGAACAATCACAAACCAGTCAGAGCCAATCAGCATTCCGCTTTTGCAGTTTTCAAACTATTTCTGATTATTTTGACCAATCGATGATTGTTCTGCGAACAGACCTATTAAATTGAGTTTCACGATTGGAAAATACTTTTTTGGATTGTTTTAAAATACTTCACACATAATATGAAGAATAGTAAATAGTAAATTGAAACAATTATGATTAATAAATCAAAAATACAATGTTACCGTGAATAAATTCGAATAAAGTTTAAATCTAAAGTAACAATTCGGAAGTTTTTTTTTATCTGTCGGCCAGTTCGCCCCTATCTACGTCGCCATATTGCAGCTACTCTAAGCTCTAAGCTCCACCTACCGATCCCATTTTTCTATCACTACCCTAGTTTACACCGATAACTCGTTTAGTTCGGTCCGATAGGACCAAGTGAGCGGGGATAGTGGGTACGGTAGGACCAATGCTAGCTTCTCGCCCGTTTACACCGTCTTGCAACGCGTGAACTTAATGAGTACGCGCGCAATTCGTCGAATGTCAAAATTAAGTCGAAATTATTTATCAACACAATTCGTAACCAAAAAAAATATAAGTAGGTAAGTACGCTCAGATTGCCTTAGAACGTGAACAATCAACATAACCTCATAATTTTGATCCAGATCGAACCAAATTTAGTTCGGTACACCTGCTGGCGAATACCGAACCAAGAGTGGACTAGCTTAGTCCGCAACTGTTTACAAGATTCAAACCAAATATTTGGTTCTGATATAGTTCGAATTTAGTACTTGGTCCGCGGACCAACCAAGTTGTCGGTGTGAACTCAACGAGCCTAGTTTACATCGATAACTCGTTTAGTTCGGTCCGATAGGACCAAGCTGGTGGGGATAGTACGGTAGGACCAATGCTTGCTTCCTGCCCGTTTACACCGCAACGCGTGAACTAAATGTGTACGCCCAGAATTCGTCAAATGTCAAAAACCAGTCGAAATTATTCATCAACACAATTCGTAACCAAAAAAAACATGAGTAAGTACGCTCAGATTGCCTTAGAAACTCAGAACCAACACAATTCACAATAATAACAATCAATATAACCTCAAAATTTTGATCCAGATCGAACCATATCTAGTTCGGTACACTTGCTGGCGAGTACCGAACCAAGAGCGGACCAGCTTAGTCCGCAACTGTTTACACCATTCGAGCCAGGTTCGGATATAGTCCGAATTTGGTACTTGGTCCGCGGACCAAGTACCAAATTCGGACTATATCCGAACCAAATATTTGGTTCGAATGGTGTAAACAGTTGCGGACTAAGCTGGTCCGCTCTTGGTTCGGTACTCGCCAGCAAGTGTACCGAACTAAATTTGGTTCGATCTGGATCAAAATTTTGAGGTTATAGTGATTGTTATTATTGTGAATTGTGTTGGTTCTGAGTTTTTAAGGCAATCTGAGAGTACTTACTCATGTTTTTTTTGGTTACGAAATGTGTTGATGAATAATTTCGACTTGGTTTTGACATTTGACGAATTGCGGGCGTACACATTTAGTTCACGCGTTGCAAGACGGTGTAAACGGGCAGGAAGCAAGCATTGGTCCTACCGTACTATCCCCACCAGCTTGGTCCTATCGGACCGAACTAAACGAGTTATCGATAGCCTAGTTTACACCGATAACTCGTTTAGTTCGGTCCGATAGGACCAAGTGGGTGGGGATAGTACGGTAGGACCAATGCTTGCTTCTCGCCCGTTTACACAGTCTGGCAACGCGTGAACTAAATGAGTACGCGCGCAATTCGTCAAATGTCAAAAACAAGTCGAAATTATTTATCAACACAATTCGTAACCAATAAAAAACATATGTAAGTACGCTCAGATTGCCTTAGAAACTCAGAACCAACACACTTCACAATAATAACAATCAACATAACCTCAAAATTTCGATCCAGATCGAACCAAATTTAGTTCGGTACACCTGCTGGCAAGTACCGAACCAAGAGCGGACCAGCTTAGTCCGCAACCGTTTACACCATTCGAACCAAATATTTGGTTCTGATATAGTTCGAATTTAGTACTTGGTCCGCGGACCAAGTTGTCGGTGTAAACTAGGCTGATGTAAACTAGGCTATAATTATAAACTACACAGGATTGCTCAGTTTGCCGAATCTGTCTGGCAAAGTCAAACTCGCTGTGACGTCACCACTGGTGCTGGGGCGACTGCCAGCCACGTTGTAACACCGGTTTCCGTTCGATGTTCGATCACCGAAGTGAACCAACGTCGGGCGTGGGTAGTAATTGGATGGGAACTCCACAGGCAGTTCGCCGTCTACATACGTGACTAGATTGATAGCATTATTCATTGCTAAACAATCGAAAAGGTCTACAGAGTAGCCCAAATAAAAATGCTCTGCTGAGTTCATTTACACTAAGTGATGCATAAATCATCACTATAGACCGAATTTAGCAGGAAAGTCGGTGGTACAATAGACCCAGGAGGTCGAAGTGCACTGGATTTGTGGCAAGTCCACAATCCAACACCCGTTCGAATCTACATCTAATTCAGCACTGATGCTGACAGAAAGAGCGCGTATGCTTTATATGGTATTTTCTTTATGCAAATTAGATTTCAAGCAAAATTTAGGTGTTGTACATTTAAAAAAATTGTCTTCATATTGAAGAGAACGAAAACAAATAATTTTATATTTATAATAAATTAAATTTCAAAATTAAAAAAAATATATACATAATATAGGTACCTAATTATTCCAACTGGCTTAGGCATATGCATTGGCATACTGAAAGATTTATTCATTAATTTATTTAGTGACAAAAATACACAATTAGCATCAGAACAAATAATAGGTACCTGTAGGAATATTTTTAATTACAATCGATTATTTATAGTCACGCTTTATTATTGTTAACAAACGATCTAAAACTAAAAAATAAAATCAGAATGAAACAAATTTATCTGTGAACACCCGGTACTTAATTATATTTAAATGATGTCGCTCAAACTCTTCCCATATGGGAATTGCAATTTAGAAAGCTCGTTACCTAATTTCCATATAAAAAAAACTAATTTTGATTTGTAGCTTTGAAATTTGTTGTAATATAGGTACTTACTCAATAACTCACGCTGTAAATCTCTTTCATAGTCACTAACTGTAAAATGTTCGGAGCAAACTGTCGAATAATCTATATTAAACTTGTCTTTTCTTCTGCAGCGGTGCACCCACTCTTTTTGTATTTTAGAAGTCACTAAATCCTTGCCTTTTGGAAAAGAATGGAATACTATGCTTGAGCCTTGCTTTTAAGAGCTGATTGATTGTTTTTGCACACAGCAACGGCACATAGGGTGAAAGTACCTGTTGTCGGCCACCTAACACTACTTTCTCAATTTCAGTGATGATTAAAAACTATCCGATAGCATGGGATTCATTTTAGGCATGGTATGTCTTTCCTTGAAGTCATTAGAATAGGTTATAATATCAAAATAATGTAAAATCTGTCCCAAGAAGATACAAAAATAATTTATTTGGAAAAATATACATTTTACCGGTTGTCGGACATGCTTCATATTTCTCGTACGGCCAAGGACCAGTTATCGGATGGGTGCCCGAGAAATGCCTACAAATACTTAGGTATTTAAAAAATGAATATCTTGAGTCTTGGGTAAAAACCTATTAATAAAAATCAAAGTTTGGTTTCAAGTTTGGAATCAAGTGGAACAAGAGAAACAAAGGAAGTCCTTGCTAGACGCTTCTTCGTAGGTTAAGTTTGACAGTTTAGTGCATGCCAAATGGTACCACTTTGGACAACTATCGCAACCAATGTTCGTAAGCAATTCATCTTCGGTATCACTTATCAATTCATCCTCACAAACGGCACAGACTATTTTGGTTTTTTTGGTTTCCTGCTTTTTTTTTTTAGTCTCTCTTTTGTATTTGGATGCACTTTTTTTAGCATTTTGTTTCTCTTGTCTTTCATCTCTCATTCGTTTTTGATCAATTATCTTTGCTTCTTTTTCTCGTTCTTTTTTTTCGAAATACGCTCTCCATGCTTTTGACGATATTGCACTTGGCAATTTTTCTTTCTTAGTGTTTCCTTGGCTCTTATTAATGGGTTCTGGGAATCTTAAATGACGCCTGAATGGACTAACGAAGCCAATGGCATCATCGGGCAGCTTTATTGGAGTGTTTTCTTGAGCACACTTCTCAAAGTAACTCTCCTTTGGAGAAGATTTTTCGTTTGATTCTCTGATTTCCATTCTCGTTTCATAATTTTGTTCTTTCAAGGGAGATGTTTCTTTCAGTACTTGTAGTATTGCACTTTCATGGTTTGTTGTATCTAAATCGGTACTTGTTTCTTGTTCTGGTTCCTTGTCACTTCTTTCTGTTGGTTTCGGACTTTTAGAGGTCTAACAAAAACTACCGAGCAAGAAAACCCAGAAGAACAAAAAGAAAACATTGAAGAGGAAGCTACCCAGCAAACACCTTTGGTCGGCAAGGTACATATTTAATGATGGCATCGTTGGCATCATGATGGCAAATTATTGATGTGCATTATTTGCAAAATAATAACAACTGCAAACATGCATTGTTCGTCAAATGAACAAAAGGTACTGGCACATTACCCATAAAAAGGCAAATTTCCAATTTTCAATATGCCTGTGAAGCCAAGTTACATTTTCTTTATACAATAGCCAATGCCTTTTGATAGCCTTGCATACAGCAATGTTCCATCACATATTAGCTGGTGATCTACATGTAAAGCTTTTTTATCAATCAATGAGTAAATATGAAACGATACGTTATATTTAATCCATGAATTGTACTTTTAGACTGAAACGATGCCAATATTTTCAGTCTACAATTGACATTTGACAAATGCGCAGACGCAGATCCCGAATCCCGGTATTTGTTCGTTTCAAAGTTCAAAAACATGTGTATTTGTGCAGTGATCGAGTGTGGAACAAAAATAAGTTCGTTCTGAATTGAAACAAATTCATTCACAGTACAGGTGGTTATTCGTGCATTTGATTACGTTCTAAAACTTATTGGGGAAAGAACACAAAAGAAGCTACATATGCACATGCTACAAAAAAAAGGGTTATGTCCGAACTCATTAGACACGAATGGCTCAGTTTATCAACATTTAAAGGTGTAATCAAAACTGGACAATAGGCAAAACGGAATAAAAAGCCACCCTTTCATATGCTTTTAGTGGTATGGTTCGACTTATTTGTGGTAAGAATTTTACGTTTTATATCTAACTATTTCTTAGAAATGCATCAACTGATTTTGTACCTATAATCATTTTCTTATACTTGATGAAAGTACTGTACTTATATCAACAATGGTGAATGAAGCATAGGAACAGCTCAACATACATTGCTAAAATGTGCCATTCAAACATGAAAACTCCATTTTTTTATTGCAGATTGCAGACTCACTCAAGGCTAATCCACTTCTAGTCAACAATTTCACGTTATCTTTAAGGGCTTGCATAGGAGGACGCACAAACAGAAAAAGACAATAAATTGCATTTAGTTTTAGATATTGTCCCGCTTATTGTTATCCTAACCTAACCACATTTTTTTTTATATCTGAACCAGAACTGAAATAATATGCCAATAAATATAATGCACTGAATTGGTGGTGTTTGTTTATCACTCCTTGACATTTGATGGTGAAGTAGTGATTTGCCATCAATTATCCATCATGGCAAAATGCCTTGCGGCCAAATGACGGCCAGCGTGCCAAATTGATACTCCTCAGGTGATAACTGCCTGTACATTGCCAATAAGAATTGCAGGCAATGCCGTCACTATAGAGTTACATTGCCGGCATGGCATGTTTGCTGGGTATCTCTTCAATGTTTTCTTTTTGTTCTTCTGGGTTTTCTTGCTCGGTAGTTTTTGTTGGTGCTTGTCCGATTATTTCAAGGGAGTTGGTAATTTCTTCTTGAGTTTGTTTTTCAAGGATCTTTGTTGGTGTGGTAACTTTCTGAATCTCCAGGTTTTCGTTGTCAGTATTTTCAGTATTCTGGATCATTTCGGGAGGTTCAAGATTTCCTGATGCTCCTGATGCCACATTGAATCTCTCTCCTTGGATCTCTATGGTATCACATTCCATTATTGATTGGATGTTGTTGTAAACGTCGAATTGGTTGTCTCATCAATATCAAGAACTTCTACGTCGTCCAATGATACTATAGATCCCGCTGGAACTACTGGATTAAATCCCTCACAAGCTTCCATTACCATTCCAGAACTAAAATCAACATCAATGTCATCGTCATTTTCTGACAATGAACTCAATCCATTATTCGTAGCATCCTTGGTGACTTGTGATTTGATAATTCGTCTTGAATCCTGATTTGGAGTCATCAAACTATTTATTTCTTTGTAAATTATATCTACGTCACAGCCATGTTTAATTAAGTTCTCCTCTATCACTCGAATTACTTTCTTTGTTGTTTCAACTTCCTCCGATGTAATGTTTCTTTTTGGTGCCATATATCACGGTTATAATTCTTCTCCAAAATATTTTTTACACATTTAGAATAATCTACATTGTTTGGTTCTAAGGAAAACAGTCCGCATCTGCGGAAACCATTGACGATGCACGGTTTCATCTATGTACGTCTTAATGCATCTTGAAAAATTTTACAAAAATTGATCTTTGTAACAGAGGTATTTGGCTCTTCTTGACTGCTTTGCCACATCCTAATCGTAAGCTTCCACTGGTGTTTCAAAGGCCGAAAAACACTCACGTCAGAAGGTTGTAGAATATGAGTCGTGTTGGCAGGGAGTGCATACAAAATAATGTTATTTTGTTCGCAAAATCGACTGAGTGGCAAATTTATATGCGATTTATGACCATCAATAAATAGGATTATTGGCCTTAACAGGTACTTCTACCCTATTCTCCCAGGCATAATGAACTAAAATAATGTTACCACTGGAGACTGGAGTTAATTATGATTAAACAAGAAGCCTATTTCCTCAGAGAGTAGTGGCCATTCAATATACCTTCGTGTGAACAAAATGCTCCTTCTTGTGCTAAATCGAATTATTGCTACACACCCTCAATCGTTTACACAACGAAACGAATAAAATATGTATTTGTATATTTTCGGCAACTCAAACTACATTAAAAGTACTTGGAAAAACAGAAACTATTGGACAAATTCACAACACAAGACACACGACTCGACACACGATCAACGGCTAAATGAAAATAAACAAACCAATAATGATGATGTCACAAAATCTGCCAAACGTACGTTAAATGGAACTGAGCAATCCTGTGTAGTTTATAATCGTTGGTGTAAACCAAGATCAGTATACAAGAGGTTGCCACACTTCGCGAGGTAAAGACGGAAGGGGAGAAATATGACGTCATTTGTGGATAGCGGTCTGAAACAGTCCGCATTCTTGACAGAATTTCTGTCATTCCTGTCATGCAATTGAATCGGACTGCATTGTGTCGTGTCATGTGTCATTCTATCAATGATTGATGAAACGTTGAATTTCTTGCTAATTTTATCATTTAAATCAAAATAAAATATTAATAGAGGTGTAAAATTATCTTTTTGGACATTATTATTGTATATTATTGGTCAAGGAAGCGAAAATACTGCTGCAAATGTGAGTATTTTCTGCAATATGTATATTCAAATAAATCAATGCTCAGATTTCAACAACTTTTTATCTATTAGTTCATATTAGACCTACCTTATTCTACTAAGAAACTATTGAACTATAATAACAGCTTCATCAACGTAAAATACACATAAAGTAGACAGTTGAACTGAGTTTAACACATGTAAACAAACTCTATTATGATCATTATTTCTTGACACACCTACCTTTAAAACACTATATTCGATAGACAAATCCAAGGATAAGACACTTATAAACAGTTTTCAAAACGTAAATGGATAATTTCACAAAAGAAAAACCATCGACAGCAAAAAATCTCTCGTCCACCACGAAATAGATAGTGAGGTTATGACATTGATAACTGAAATTCTTGATTTTATGATGGAATGGTTGGAGAAATGGCCGCAGTGTCGCTACAGTAGACACAAATGACGTCATGACCGTAAAAGTAAGGCAACCTCTTATATAGAAACCTTGGGCAACGATTATAAACTACACAGGATTGCTCAGTTTGCCGAATCTGTCTGGCAAGGTCAAACTCGCTGTGACGTCACCACTGATGCTGGGGCGACTGCCAGCCACGTGGTAACACCGGTTCCCGTTCGATCACCGAAGTGAAGCAACGTCGGGCGTGGGTAGTAATTGGATGGGTGACCGCTTGGGAACTCCACAGGCAGTTCGCCGTCTACATACCTGACTAGATTGATAGCAGTTTATCAATCTGAGAGGTACTTACTAAATAACTCATGCTGTAAATCTCTTTCATAGTCACTAACTGTAAAATGGTCGGAGCAAACTGTCGAATAATCTATATTAAACTTGTCTTTTCTTCTGCAGCGATGCACCCACTCTTTTTGTATTGTAGATGACACTAAATTCTCGCCTTTTGGACAAGAATGGAATACTTTGCTTGAGCCTTGCTTTTTAAGAGCTGATTGATTGTTATTGCACACAGCAACAGCACATATTCTGCCAGGCATCATGAACTAAAATAATGTTTACCACTGGAGTCAATTATTATTAAACAAGAAGCCTATTTGCTCAGAGAGTAGTGGCCATTTAATTTACCTTCGTGTGAACAAAATGCTCCTTCTTGTGCTGAATCGAATTATTGCTACACACCCTCAATCGTTAACACAACGAAACGAATAAGATATGTATTTGTATATTTTCGGCAACTCAAACTACATTAAAAGTACTTGGAAAAACAGAAACTATTGGACAAATTCACAACACAAGACACACGATCAACGGCTAAATGAAAATAAACCATTGACCTCTAAGTTGGTTAGAGGTCAATGAAATAAGCAAACCAATGGTGACGTCACAAAAACTGCCAAACGTACGTTAAATGGAACTGAGCAATCCTGTGTAGTTTATAATCCTTGAACCTTGGGTGCGTAAACTAGGCTACTGTTTGAATGTTCCTTAGCGACTCTTATGATTCTAGTGCTCCATCGTTGCCAAATCATGCGTTTTTTTGACAGTGTCACATCCCAACGATAATACACTAAGGATTGCTCAGTTTGCCGACTGTGCTGTGACGTCACCACTGATGCTGACAAAAAGAGCGCCTATGCTTTATTTGGTATTTTCTGTATGCAAAATAGATTCCAAGCAAAATTTAGGTGTTGATCATTTAAAGATATTGTCTTTATATTGAAGAGAACGAAAACAAATAATTTTATATTTTTAATAAAGTAAACTTCAAAATGAAAAAAAATATACTTAATACGTCTATACCTGCTAATCATTCCACATTTTTTTTACAAGTCTAGGTTAAAAAAAAATATATCAATAAAACTGCCAATTAATAAGGATATGTAATATTCCAATACACAATAAAATGTAATTTGAAAGTATTGATTTATTAAATTCACAATTTAAATTTGTATGTGTAAAAAGTGCACGTCGACCAAAATATTTTTGTATATGGGAATTGCAATTTTAGAAAGCTCTTTTTACCTGATTTCCATATACAAAAAGATAATTTTTATTTGTAACTTATGAAGTTACACCTCATTGCTACTGGCATTCCTCGAGGCAATGGACAAGTGGAGAGGGTAATGCGTACACTGTTCAACATGCTACGTGCAACTCTTAATGTGAGAAATGAGACTAAATGGACGCAATACCTACCAAAAATACAATTCTTTAGTCAACAAAACCACAGGAGTGACACCTTAGAACATAGAACCCACTAGAACTAGCGTACACCCTAGATTTCGGGCAAATCGTTTGTCACTATAAATAAACATGTTATTATTCAGTCGAATTCGTTCAACGTTGCCTTGTTGCGAATAAAAATCATTCAGAATTTCCATTTTTTATCAAAAGGGATTAACCAGTGTATCAACGAGGATATGTTTTAATTTTTCATTTGTTTCAATATTGTTGGTGTTATAGGACAGTTATAATTTCCTGATGTAACGAAGTTACAGAATTTTTGAATCCTTTTTACCGAACGCCGTAATTTTCCCAAGTCATTTTCCGTGATAAATCAAGTCAATTCTCTTTTTCTCATATCTCGCTTATTTAACTGTCGAAAGACCCCGTATTTTCTCTAAAATTATAAACATCGCGAAATACATAATACTCTGATAATAACTCGTCAATCATAATAACCCAACGTGGATTAAATCAATAAATTTAATTTCTCCAACCGCGCTTGAGAGCAAATCCTACGTGAAAAGTTAAACAGTACCAGCCGACTCCCACCAATCGACGCAAAAGTGTAGACTCGTCGAATACGTGCTGGGACCGGGAGAGAGAATTGAGATGATGAATGATGATGAGATGCAGTACGGCATCGTCACCAGTTGAACCCGCACCTACTGACTGACCCGACCCGTCTCGAGAGCTAATCGCGATCTTTTTCCAAGTTCTTTTCTTTGAATCTCCACGAGGTAAGACGTTCTGAACCCGTAAAATGTGCCGGATTTTGATCGAAATTCTCTCAAAGTAAAAGCCGCGTTAAAGTAACATAAAATAAGCAACCGGGTGGGAAATTTCAGATTTCTTCACATGTCATTCAGGTAGGGCTGTCAGATTTATAAAAATAAAAAGCGGGAGGTGGGTGGTTTGATTGTTGCAAACTTTGGCGTAGGCAAAAATTTGTTAGGGGAGTTCTGGGTTCGGATAGATAGAGCGCCGCAGGCAAAGCGCGCCGCAGGCGGAAAATTTTGAGAAATTTCCCCTCCTTTTTAATCAATTTCCCCTCAAATCCATGACTCATAACATTTATGGGTACCTCCGGCGGCTGCTAAAGTACGAATTAGTGCTCCAACGCGTTTGTGCTAACTACCAACTACTGATCTTGGTATTCGTTTGAATCGTTTGTCACATCTTTTAAGGCTGCTGTTATGTCAGAGGAACAAAAATGGAAATCCCATTCAGATTTATTAAAAAAAAATACGCTCGTTATACTTGACATTGCTTGTTCCTTGTTATATTGGTGAGCATAGCAATACACAAAATGTGCATTTTCATATTTTACCTATCTCCTTAGTAGTCCTTAGTTTTGACATTTACGCCTCCTAAATGACCTCTCTTTGCTGGAATGCATGAATTTTCCAAGAGATTGCAGGACCGCTACTATTTCATAATTTAAATTTAAATGTGTTTTTCAATTATACTTTCTGATCAAGGGGGGGTTCTGACCCCCAAAACCCCCCCTCCCGTGGCTACGCCCCTGGTTGCTGAGACGTTCGTCACAAAAAAAATCTTGGCTTTATTGTAATAAGAAGATAGATCTGGAAATATCATGAAGTTTTATGGTTACTTAATCAATAACTTAACAAAAAATAAAATAAAATATGAAAATAAAGTACAAAAATCACTATTCTTGAACAAATCAAGGTTTTCTACATGGTACAGACAGGGTGCCTGTAAAAAGGTTTTTTACAAAATCTCACCACATATTTCTGAGACCAAAATAAAGCTGATTTTAGGAAAAAATCAATAGATTCGGGATTATTCGGGAGCTCTTCATCAAAATCGGGAGTATTATGACTTTGTTTAAGAAGCGGGAGGGACAGTAAGAAATCGGGAGACTCCCGTCTAAATCGGGAGGTCTGGCAGCCCTACATTCAGGTGAATTTTCTTGGAAACAGATTAGTAATTTCACCCCTTTAAATTATGGTGTGATAGTAGGTCTGTTCTTCGAAAATTCACGGGAGGGGGTTTTGTTTTTTTTTATTTAGGTGAGTTCTCTTGGAAACAGATTATTAATTTCACAACTTTAAATTATGGTGTGCATGATAGTAGGTCTGTTCTTCGAAAACTCACGGGGTTTTGTTTTATTTGCATAATGTAATTTCAGGGGATCTAAAGTTGCTGGGAGGGATAATTTCAGATAGAAAATTCAGTACCGCGTTTGAAACCGGATTTTAATAATTTTTACACAACATTCTTGAGATAGTTACGAACGAACCGAACTAAATATAAAGGGGCTTCTGGAGTTACCGTGCAAGCAAGAACAGATTTTTTCTATGCCTCAGAACCCGTTTTTCCTCCTCGTGGAAATAACCCGGTCGCGTTAGTTTCCCGAAACATTTTCTCTACGTCGTTGGAAAAGTCTAAGTTCTTCAAACCTGCTGTCATTTTTTTCTGTTAATAATTATTTCGCCGTGAAAACCCGATCCGACGTTTTAAAATTGATTCGTTACACACTGCCGCTTTACGTTCTATTTTTGCCGATTTGAGGCTGCCATTAAGTTACAAATTATTTGGCTGTAATTTTGATTCTTCGCCGGGAGAGATTAGACTGATTTTTTTTTTATAATTCATCACTTATGTGATATTTGTGATTTTTCTTTTGCTGATCAAAGATCAGACGATTGTTGATTTAATTTAATAGTATTTATTTTTGTTATTACCGACTGGTTGGAAACCAGTCACATTTCTGATCTTGATTTGGGACAAATAGATTGATTGATTTATTTTCATTAACACCGTGTTTTTATTTCAAGAAAGTTCAGTAATCCATTTCAGAGCGGAAGTTTGCGGAAATTTGGAAATAACGAACGCCTGGACTTTCTTCACTGTCTAAAAGCTACCCGATAGGCACTGTGGGCCCTCTACCACATAAATACAGGGGGTGGCGCTCGAGCATTTTGTTTAACATGAACGATTCTCTCATCCCCGTCGGGAATCAAACCCGGAAAATCTCGGGGCACGTCACACTGATTATTGATAAGTTTTGTTCACATAAATCAGCTGTTCGGCCTTCAAAAATATTGAATTTTGAACAAGCTGACAACAGTGTTCCAAGAGAGTTAACTACACGACACAAAAATGAACAAGCCGCTTTCGTGAAGGTCGCGAAGTGGGTCATTTTGAAAATTTAAAGCTATGGGCAGGAGCGTTACTTTTTGAACGATATTTAAGAGAACATCCACCGGCTACGCTGCGCAGGAGCGTACCTTTTAACTCGCGCAGGAGCGAATCACCGAAATGACCAAAATATCATTTATGCGTATGCCTCGAGGGAAGCGGTCTGTTCATGTTTGTGTCGTCTACAGGCAGACGATTGGTTAAAATGACTATCAGCTGTGATTGGTTGATCTCAAATAGACATTTGTGTCATGTTGCCAGATGTATTTCGTTGCATCGTTTCTACATAAGTAACCAAGGGTCATGGAAAAATATGGGTCTCATTGAAAATGTTTTATTATCACTAGAGATGCACTCATAGAGTATAGAGTATTTTTAATTAGAATCAAAATACCTTGAATACAAGGTAGCTACATATCAAATTTGCAGTTTGGCAAACTCGCAAGAATTCTCGCAAGAATCCCTCTCTCCCGTCAATGTATAAACATGTGACACACAAAGAGATGTCGGGCTATATCTAGTTGTTGGAAAAAAATTGAGTGACACATAATAATATTAGTCTATGAGTGACACCCAATGAGCTTATGTGGGGCAAGAACAATCGCCTTCAGGCAGTTACCACTTTGCTGGGCACACTCCCAAAAGAATCAATGATGAAATACAGATCCGATCCAAGATATGCGCATCAGCCGACGCAATGAGGCAGAGATTTAACGAAAAACGCATGATTGGTAGACCCTACTACATTGGGGATATGGTGGTGGTAGAGAATACCCAGTTTAGTGGAGGAAAATTAGGCCCTCGATACAAAGGACCTTTTGAGATAATCGCCTGTTTACCTAACGAGCGCTATGCAATGAAACGACCAAAAGGATCTCGTCATACCGTCGCCGGGCAAGACCAACTTCGTCATTGGCCCGAGAATACCGAATCAGATAATGCGGGTAGAAAAGGCCTAGAATATCAAACTGTTGCAGGGCAAGACAACTTCGTTCTTGGCCCGAGAATACCGAATTAGAAAATGCGGGCAGAAAAAGCCTAGAGTACCAACAAATCGTAGAGAGAGGTGTGTCCTCCCTACAGAGACTCTTTTTCTTTGTTCCTTCTCCCCTTTCATTTCCCATTTGACTCAAATGACTTACAATCTTTTAATCTTTTTGTCATACAACATTATTTTTTCATTCTTTTCAAATTACCCGTCTTCGGACGAGAGAATCAGTTGAATTATTTTTGAGCTGCCCTCGGACGAGAAAACCCATAACATTATTTTTTAGATTCCAGCTCGAGGACGATCTGATGTCAGGAAGTCCGTGTTAGATACCCCCTTTGCTAGACACTCCCTTGTTTGATGTCATAGCCACATTACAGAATTTGCCTGTTGAACGAAATGCTTTTACCTTGATGATTGTATTGTCAGTGTCAATCAGAATAGATTTTTGAAAAAGAATCAAGAGTATAAATGAAAAAGCTTGGTGCAATTCAAGTAGTTTTGCATCAATAAACAAAATCTTGCAAATATAATATAGATTTTGTTCATAAAAATGACTTCTATTGATAAAAGACATCAATTTCGAATATGATTATTTAAAAATTATTGTTGTTTAAATAAAAAAGTATTAATAATATATCTTTATTTATTTCGGAAATGGTAAGTTTTCTTAATTTCGATGGCGAGTAGTATTTTCTACGAAGAAGCAAAGTACATTATCATAATAAAATTTCTCTGGCAGGTCGTTTTCAAGTATATGCCCATGTCTGAACTGTTTGCACACCAACCACTAACCATACAAATTTCCATTATGCTGGACTCCATATTCTGCTCAATGCTAGCTATTCTAACGTACCCATGATACTAAAACACACAAGATATGATCGATTGCTGGACGAGATTAGAACCCATCCGCGCATGTCGTCACCGCGAGCCCCAATTGAGGTTGGATTTAAAACATCCATAACGTTACCTAGTTACCATTTGCTGGTCAAAATTCGTTGTTTAAATGGGACGGTTCCCATATAGAGTTAATAGATATATGGGTCCCCGCGTTACATGATTGTTTAGATTTGAAGTAGGTCACGTGATGACTTCTGAAGTGGGATGTGCGAGAGTTTATCTTGTTTGTTGCAGTATCATGGTAACCGATTTACCTAGGATATAGCACCGTTTTACTTTTTGAACTAGTGATATAAGCAACTATAAAACTTTTATAAATCGTTTTGTGTGTTACTTGGGACGTTTCCATGATATGTTTTAAAAGTGTGACATCCCAACCATTTAAATTCGTGATTTATACACGTGTGAAAAATACGTCTTTTGGTTGAAATTATTACGAAAACGTAACGTGTGTTTGTTTGCTGGGTGGGGTTATGTAATGTGGGTTTTACAAAATACGCGCTTTCTGTATGGGTGGTGTGAATAAAGAAAAGTAAATGCATTTACTATGATACTATCTTTGTCAGTTGCTCATAAGTTTGTTTCAAGAAATTCAAGTGAAAGCATTTAGTTTTTTTTTCACACCACCCCATGTCTGTGGGGTACTTTACGCTTACGCGCCGCGCCCGTTAATGGTTTCTGGCGTTCGCACCGTTCCTCCGGGACAAAAATTCACTGCAGAGCCACTTTGCGCAAATTTCTGCACCCAATTTTTAATAAAATAAGCACTTTGAAATTGCTGTGATCTATGTAGATAACTCATATTATATTGCACTCGAAAACGCCTCTGCACGGTCAAGTGAGAATTGGCCAAAGGTTAATGGACAGATACCCGGTTAGGTATTTGGAATGTAAATAATATGTTATGTATTCGGAATATCCAGTGACCGGCTAAAATATGGAACAAATTAATTTTAAATTCAGGGTTTTGATTTTGTGAAAAACGCTCGGACACGTCGATTTCCATTTGTGGATGCGGTTTTTTTAATGAAAAATTCATGTATACAGGGTGAACCAAAAATACTTTACGACCATCAACTTCTTTGATTAAGATTGAAACATGTATTTTTCATCTCATTTTTGAATTCTGCGTTAAATTATATTACATATTTCATGCAACAGACCCCATACCTAAACCCAACCGTTTTCCAGTAAATGGCATTTTAAATCCATAATTGGCGATTCAAACAGCTCAAGCAGCGCCACAGCGGAACGCGCGAGAACTTTCGAGAACGTGACAACTGCATTATTACTCGTAAGCCCGTAGCAGGTTTTGGCGCGTGAATTTATATCTGTTGCTCGTATCAGTCGAGTGTTTCGTATCGGCAGAGTGTTTTCAATTAAGAAATGGCGCCTCTTATTGAACTGGAACATCTGGTGGACGCTCTGAATGCATTTGACCGGCCTCTTCGTGAAGGAAGATTAGCTGTGGAAAATTAAGTGTGTGTCCTTTGTAAAATTATGCTGATGATTGTCTTCGGATTTGCTCTCATTGCACTGAGGTACGCGACATTTATACCTATTACGAACTTTCTTGGGATATCGGCGTGCATACGTATGATCTTCCATTGTTAATGATGATTTTTATCACCAATATCGGTGAGATCTTCCAATCAATATAAATATATCTGAATTAAAATAAATTAGTTTGATTTATGCACTTTATTCTTCTATTTTGTTGGCTTAAGGCCACTACACTTGAGGCTTTTTGATATCGACACCCTTCACACTGATGCCGATGAGTTTACGATTACGATTCCAACAATAATAACAAAACCAGAAAAATTCCATTCAATTAGCACACTTTAATCATTTACCAACGTGGTTTATCAAAATCTTTTCATAAATAATAACAAAATCAGGAATATATCTTCAAGTTATCACGATCTCAATAGAAACAGCATGGAGACAACTGATGTCTATAACGCTCTCGAAAGTTCGAGCGCAAAACGCCAGAGGCCGCTTCGCTGACTGTTTGAATCGCCAATATTAATAATTTAAAAACTGAACAATGTAATAATTGAAGTGGTTGTAGGGCTTTGTACACGTACGTAGAAACAATAAAAAAAAAATAATAATAAATTTGCACGGAATACAATCCCAGATCGACTCCTTTTAATGTATCAATTAGTTGAAAAATTGCGAATTAAATTTTCATTCGAAAACGTAAAAAAATGATGACCAACTTGAAAAAAACATAAAAGCGTATTTACCAATTGTTTATATTGCTGCCTTTTTTTTGTGAATATACAAAATATGCAACTGGGTATACGCGATTCTGGTTTGTTGAGTTGTTTAGTTACTTCTTGTTTACGTTGCTGATTGGATATTGAATTCAATTATTGAACCGATAAAAACACTAACTAAGGCTATTTTCTTGAAAACTGTTGGGTATAGATATGGGGAGTATTATATGAAATATACTTCGAATTCCACGAAACATTCAAAAATGAAATATAAAAATAGGTGAAGAAGTTGATAGTCGTAACTTATGTTTGATGCATCCTGTATACTTGATTTTGCTACAAAAAAAAACCGCATTAGAAATAGAAATCGAAGTGTCCGAGCGTTTTCCAAGAAATGAAGACCCTGAATTTAAAATGAATTTGTTCCATATTTTAGCCGGTCACTGTATAGACAAAAAATATTCATTCAATGAGAAAATACTCATTTTATTAAAAGGGATCCGTATTCATGACAGAATTAATAGTGTTTCATTTATTTACGTTGTACTTTTTTCCTAAATTGGTACACACATTGGTCACCTTATTTGAAGACATTTTGAAGCTAGAGTATCACTGAAAGAGAATCACCAACCTTTGTGTAAAGACGGTACGAGGAAAATAAAATAAAAAAGATCTTTTTTAGTAATATTTAATTATACATTAAAAAAAATAAATACGATCATAATAATGTAAGTGCTAAAACTTTACAGTAAAATGTGAGCCTAATAATATATCGTTCGAATGTTTACACTTTACTATCATTGACTATTATGTTATCCACTTCAATATTCAGTTATCTGATACATTTTTAATAATATTCCAATACTACCTTGTTTAGTTAATTAGGAAAAAATGTATACATAAATCTAAATTACAAAAAGGTAATCAAATATTACTCGAGATTCAATAATGTTTGGATTTAACTTTATCATTGGACCTAGAACTAAAGATCTATTATGAGGTTAATTTACTAACAATATTTTTATTAAGTATATCAAGGATGAATAATATATATTTGTTAAACCAGCTTCAAAAAAGTTCATCAGGTACACTTCGTTCCAAACCGACTTATATTAACTCAATAAAATTGTATATTCAACCAAACAACAGTGGCAGTTGGCAAACCTCAACATTCACTTTTCTTGGAGGATTACATGCTAGTCTGAAAAAGATCCAGTCATCTGAAACAGTTTATGTAGTGTTTGACAATTTTCAAGACGTAGTCTGATTTCTTGGGTGATATATCAATAAATTTATCAACTGGTGAAATCATTTGGATCTTCCGATATTAATGCTGATAGAATAAAGATTCATTAGGCTTTAGAGTTTGAATAGTTTTGGTCATTTCATAAAACGTACTTACATTTTTTGTGATCGCATAGAAATATTACTTATAAAAATTATTGTAATCAAAAATATGCAAGGAAAAAATAATTTTAACACATAATATATAATTTTGAGATAATACGTGAAAAGCACACTACTACCCATAACAGATAATAAATTGTCTAAATCGAACAAATCTATGAACAAACTAGTTTCTACAAACAAATTGAGGTAACTATGATGCTTAATTTTTTGGACCTTAACCGTCATTCAAACAGGAACCCACCCAATGATACATATAAAAAAGAACTCACTACAACATTTTTTTCACGAGTGAAGTAGATTATATAGGTAATTTCGATGACTATTGGCAACACAGTTGACAGTCTCAACAATCAAAAATTGGTGATTTGAATAATTATCCAGAACCCAGAACTGATGAAACCTGTCTTTTTAGAACACCCGGGTTACGTTGAACATATCACTGTTTTTGGTGTGGATTTCAAATTCGGAGATATGATAAAGCTCAAGTGTTTAAAGCATATACGAGATCTTCTATGATATACATTATACTCAGTGACATCTGCAGTGTTACACCGACTTATTTCCCATAAAAGTCAATCCTTATGTCCAACACAGTTCAGCGGTGACAGCAGCTGGACAAACTTTGACAGTTTTGCACACAAAACTGTCAACATTTACCCAACTGCTGTGACCGTTGAGCTGTGTTGGACATAAGCAATGTAAACATGACCTAATACAAAGCTTCATATCTCCTTTGAACAAAAGGATATCAAATTTACCAAAAAAGCAAAATGTTCACAATGAATGAAACTTCAATATTTTAGCATAGGAGTGTTTTGAAATTCTAGCACATTCCACACAATTCTAATTGCATTGCTAGTTTGACTACAAAATGTTTAAACACTTTATTGAGTTTCCTGGTAGAAATGGAATTACAGCTTTTACAGGAATTACATTTACATTGAGTCTTATGGAAACTAGTGGGTGTAACACTTCTAATGTCACTGAGTATATTTCAGAGTCCCCATATTATTTATGAAATATTATTGGACTGCTGGGCGAAATTTTTGACCATGGATTTTCAAAAATGAATATTACAGTAGCCGTATATCACATCATGTCCAGTGAGGTGGGTCGAACTTTTTTCAACAGTGTCATAGCATAGCCATTAAGTACCCACTTCAATCATTTTGAGCCAACATGCAGCTCGATGTAAAAAAAAAACAATATCGCAAACTAACAAAAACTACATTTACAGTTACTTGGTGATGCTTTAGTGTGATATGAATATATACAGTGCGTCCGTGACTTGTAACCATATGGAAAACATTTTTGTTATTAGTTTTAGGGAAAAAAGTTATTCTTCATAAAAAGTACTGCATGTTTCGAAATACAAATTACAATAATCAGATTTTTTTCCAGTCGTATACGAGGTTTATCATAAAATATGAATTTCGCTCAAGAGTAAAGTACCTTTATTCAATATAAAAAAGTTGATCAGAACTAAAAACCGCATTTGAATATGCGATTCCACTTATTAACAATAAAAATATAGGTTTTGCTATTTTCCAATATTTTTTCTAAATAAAAAATTATGGATGAACATGTATCTCTTGTGATTATTAAACACGTAATTAACTTTTCGTTTCTCTATTTTGTCCAACATTTTTTGGAATTTAAACAGGTGAATAATGAATACATATTATCTTGCGTTTGATATGAATTTAATATTTAATATAGCTAATAAAAAATACATACAACAAATTTTTCAATATAAATGTGTATAATTGCATATTTTAACTTGTTTTTCAGTTTGATCAACATTTTTTAACGACAACTTTTCATATTGTCAAAAATAAAGGTAGTTACTATACCTTAAACAAAAGTCATATTTTTTGACAAACCTCGTGTTCGACTGAAAAAAAAAATGATTCTAGATTTTAGGACATGCAGAACTATTCATGATAATAATGAAGCTTTTCCGTTAAAATAGTAAAAAGTTTTCCATGTGGTTCCAAGTTACGGAGACATACTGCATACATGAACACAACTTCTTGGTATAGAAATTAGCGATGAAAATAATGATATACCTCACAAAATACGCTCCTAATATTCCTTAATAATTGTCTAAAAAATATAATATGCAATATCCAGGTTGGTCTTGCATAAGTTGAAACCAAAACATGCAGCTGTGTTATAAAATTTCAACAACGTTCATGTGAACAATTTTAAGTAACAGACCTTTCCCAATTATGAGGAACATTACTTTTGATGATGAATGACTAAATTGGACACGGAAATGAATGATTTTTCACAGTAGAAGTCTGACAAAAAAGCCACATTCTTCTTTACAAATATCAATGTGAAAAATTACAACAAATCATTCTTAGGAAAACTACAAGGTACGACAAAAAAGACCAACACGCTCTGTAGATATAAACATATATATGTATATAAAAATCTATACTTAAATTGAATCTATAATATGGTAAATGTGACGGACTTATCTTTGTTTATGTTACGTAACAATTTAAATTATTTACAACAAATATTATATAAATTTATTTACTAGTTTGTAATGGAGTTGCCTGAGCGCTGAGCGCCAGTTTTTTAGTGAAACTGTAATATATGCTTATTTCCTCAATGTAGAATAAATGTATGACCGCAGAAATACACACATATTACCTTTTAACTAAAAAACACCTCAAGATAAGGGTTGATCAAACGTTTTAAATTACATATAAATTTTCCAAAAATTACCAATTGTTTTGTTATCCACTAAAATGTTTTTACGTTGAATAGCTTAAAACAATAAAATGATCTAAAACGTTTTCTAACCTCTTCACAGTATCAAAATATCTGGAAACTTTTCTTTTCCAAAAAGATACTAGTATACATGGTAAATATTAGAATAGCTAAATAACGACTAAAGTGAGCAAATTTGTTAAAACTGATCAAATTAATAATTGGTAATATCTCGTTTCGACAAGCAACTAAACACCAATGTGAATGGCGGAATGTTATATATCATTTTGCGTGCTTATCTCACGTGGATTGATGAAAAAGTAGATAACAATAATGAACCATGAGAGAGCCATTAGCTGACTGTGTTTGAATCGATGTAGAGAGACCATAACAAGAGTCTGTCATCAGAAAATGAATCAGTACTATGCGAAACAATGTTAGCATCTCACCACTTTTATCTAAAGTGAAGTGAGGGGAGATAATTTACACTAATTATCAAGCTAACGTCCAACTTCATGTATTTAGTTCCGTTCGGTCATCATTGCTAGTGCTTTTCTGTAATTTCGTGATGACACACGATATGGCTTGGTCAACATTATCAAACACTGGAACCTGAAGCCTCTCAGACATGTCACGCAAGTAGGCTCGTACTCGATTGTAATCTTTGACGGCAAGTTTGGAAAGCTGTAAAAATATTTGCATAAAATCGCCGGATGGAAATCAATAAAAATATATATATGCATAAATTAGAAAGGATAATTCGAATTTTGCAAATTTTCTGTGAAATATTTTTTCATAAAATTTGGTAGATTCATTTCAGGACAGAAGATTTTTTTTAAGAAAATCGCTTTTATGGATTCTGGATTGTTCAGTCTCTAAGTGTGATCAAGTAGGCCAAGATTCTTGAAAAAACTGGACGCCGCTTGGCCTCCCAGATACACCCTGCCCCCCTCCACATTTAAACAACAATTTGTTAAAATCGCACATAAATACAAAAAATGTTATCTACAGTGTGTCCACTCTGAAGTGTCCCACCCCTATAACATTTTTGTTTATTAACCGATTTTCAATTTTTTTTTTGTTTGATAGGTCTCGACAAACACTTTTCGGGCATGTGACAAATTGATTCCAGGGGCGTACTTATGGGTAATTGTGAGGGTTCATAGGGTGTCAAATTTCAGAAAATGATATTAGATCATTTTTTAGGAAAAAAATGACAACGGAATCTTAATCAGCATAAAAAAAACCCTCTGTACAAATTTTCAACTCCCTAATCTACGAGGTACCCGAATAAAATGGTCCTAAGTTTAATAAAAATCGTTAATTGAATCCCATTGTCGTCCACCCTGTATTAGGTATCGATGATTTTTTGTTCAAAACACACATTCTGGGATTTTATTAACATCTTTACTGTGAATCAGAACGTACAAGAAGACTCAATAAGCAGAATAAGTATTAAATTAATAAATTAACAAAAAAAAAACCAAAACAGTAAATTTTTTTTTTTTGAAAATGTGAACGGGGAGGTTTTTGGTCATTCTGATTGAGATTCCGTTGTCAGTCCCTAATACGATTTTCGAAATTTGACCCACTTTGAACCCCCATAATCACCCAAAAGTACGTTCCTGGAGCTGATTTGGTAAAATGTTCAAAAAGTGTTTGACGAGACCTAACAAAAAAAAGATGAAAATCGGTTAATAAACAAAAATGTTACAGGGGTGGACACCCTGTATGAGGTTGGTAAGCTTTCAAATGAGTCACTCTGTAGGTACATGGCTTTTTTTTTGACCATCGATTGAACGAATTTGAACCTAGGCCTTTTATATGGGTACTTGTCATGACGGGCTCATATTTTAACCAATATACTGCGAGGTGCCACAACTATGCACAAACAACAATGGAATTGTTATTTGGTGCGAATTTCATATGGAATGTTGCAGATTTCCAATAGGCAAATATTTTGGGTATTCTGAAAACTAAACAGAATCAGACAAAAGGATAGGTTACATTATTTAGAGGACGAAGGTTTGGTTGGCTTTTTGAGTCATCAGTAACTTTCTTATTAAATCTTAGATCTCTTATTGGGATTTGCGAACAAGTGTGGTGAACAAACCCTTGATTAGACAAAAAAATTATGATAATTGTACAGAATTCCTTTCAGAATCAAATCAACATACAGCGTGTAACAAATTCAAGTATAAAGCATTGGTAACTCGTTAACCATAACATAATACAACGTCGGTTTAATGAAGGCAAAGTTGCGCAATTTGAATCTCAAAAAAATGCCGCTCCGAAACTTGGAAAATTCCGAAGACTTCCTATTAACGTAGCTAGGCTCAGTTTTTAGGGGGGGCCGTGGCCCCAGACAGGGTTACAGTTTTAACTTTTTTAATTACGGGACAAATAGTGTAGCGCCGCTGGCGAAATTTTTGTGTTGGAATTTCCCCTCGTTTATAATTAATTTCCCCCCATTTCCAGTAGGGGAAGTTCCGTTGTATTAACAGCTCGTATCGTCAGCGAATCGCCAATGATCCATATCTTCTGAGACTTGAATTGTCCGCGCGCGATTTTTTGACATTTTGATATTTGAACAAGGTTTGTGAAAAGTACAGGATGTCTTGTAAATTGCTGACCGATCAAGCGCGGAAGGAGACGGTGTGCCCATTTGGATGAGAACTCTCACAGCAATGGTTTTGTTGCCCCAATATAGATAACAACCTTTGTCTATGTTATTTTGTATTTTTTGTTACAAAATACCGAACAATTCGGTTATGCGTCGGGACACGGGACATTTTTCTAATATACGTCCGTCCCGTATTTCAAAGGACAGTCACGTATAAAAAAAAACCCGTGACAACTCGGACCCCAGGTGTACATAAGATACAAAAAAATGTTCAAGTGCGTTGTAAGTTGTAAGGAATGGTGAAAAATAGGACGCTATATTATACAATAGTAGTTCTGATACTCCAAAATAACATGAATTCATCAACTGATAAACAGCGAAGTTTAATAATAAAAAGTAGGACTGATCATCAACAAACTGGAAAAACCCCAAAACTCTCCAGGTCGACATCAACATCTTTTTCTATATACAACAAAGACAAATTTGAATGTCTGTCTTGAGTCAGGGTCGTTCTCGACCAATCAAATATCCTACTCATGATCGAAGAAAACCTAACAGATTTGTTTGGGTATTTTGCCACCCCTTTGAAAAAATTCCGGGAAAAATTCTCACTTTGCTTGAACGCGAATTTAAATGAAAAAATCACTAAATTAGAAATCTAAGATCTATTCAAGTGATTGTTTGCTCAAAAATCAATCAGTGCTCATATTCCTGACCTTATATATTTGTTACCCAAAAAAGCCTATTATGTAAGATAATAAAACTTATTATATGATATTAAACGTCTCGAAAACGTGTCTACTTCCGAAACGTTCGATTTTAATAGGTTTTATTATTTACTTATAATAATGCTAATAGGCTCTTCGTAGTTAACAAATAAGATCAGGTGTATGAGCACTCTGGTTTGATTTTTTTTTAAGTTGACAGTGACTTGAATAAATCTTAGATCTCCAATCAAGTGATTTTTTTATTTAAATTTGCGTTCAAGCCAAGTTAGAACTTTCTGATAGGATGTGACAAAATACTCAAAAAAATCTGATAAATCATGGATGCGCCACAAAACTACAGAGCATATCTAGAAGAAGACCGTTTGCACGTCGCACTCAAAATAGACAGAATACTCGCAGCTTCAAAAAGTTGACGAATCTCTCAGGGGAGGCCAGAGGTACATCAGGGGGAACCTGCCCCCCCCCTACTAGCTACGCCAATGAGACTTCCGGAGATATCCGGCAAAAACTGATTATTTCGAAATCCTTTTTTATTTTGTACTGAATTCATTTGAAGAGATAATTGAAAACCAATGACGCATTTTTTTTTGGTAACTTTTTCTGCTCTTCAAGATAGCATGGTCAAAATTGATATCCGCATACCCTATACCCAAATTCAACCAATAAGAAGATATTAACGTCAGAAACTTGCTATTTTTTCGAGCATGTTCTAAAATGTTTGGTATTATTTCGAAACCTTGGAAAAGAAGTAGTTGTTAATATATGTTAACTTGTCAAGAAAGATTTGTGTAACAGGAGCTCGTGGGAGGCAGTCAATAATACGAGGAAGGCTACTTTGAGTCTTCTTTATTCAATTTTCAAGCTTTCGGAGAAATTTTTCCCCTTCCTGATACATTTTGACCCATTAAACTTTCATCTGAAACATTCTTTTCCTCAATTTTGATGTTAAATGAAAAAGTTAATGGGGGGTCCATTTATCTGTGAACACCCTGTACCCTGTTAGGCAATCGTAAATTTGGTATGCGAAATTGTAGTTTCAACACAAGCCGACGTTTTTATAAAGAGTGACTTTTTCTTCTAAACCCACAAATAAAAAAGTTTTTCCTCTTCCAAACTCTATCCGTGGACACAATGTGTACTCGAGTTTGTTACACCCTGTATGTATTACAATTGAATGCCAGAAAATGAGCGGGGCGGAATATAAAATAACCCGATTCAATGTTGCACATCATGAAATCTAGTTCCTATTTACAGGGGTTAGTGGGGTTAGTACTCTTGACATTATGAAGCAATTCATAAAGTTTCACGACTATAATTATTATGTACTAGCTGAAAACCCGCGACTCCGCTCGCCTGTCTAGAAATTAAAATAAAATAACAAATTTCCGATTTAATAGTTTTTATAAAACGAAAGGTTGTATAACAAATGATAATATCGCACCTTCAGTGCAACAAGGGATGTGCCCTTGTTGCTATGTTGCTATATATTTCCTATGATGATGTGCCCTTGTGATATGTTCTCAAATGTTTTGGGTTTAAATTCATCCAATACAATATTACTATTCTTCTTTCTGTCATTTACATACATCATACAACGCAAATATTTATTTAATGTGAACGCGGTTTGATGTTTTGTGAGTACGAATAGAACATGCTTCATGGTCAAATGAAATCACTGTCATTGTCATTAACTGAAAAGAAATGACAAAAGCTGACAAATGTCATCTTGTATCAAAAATTTGAAAATAAATCTTAATTTCTCAATATCAGCTATGAGTTGACGAATAAATCCATGCGCTTCGACTATTCCTAGATCAAACTGTAAAAGCCGGTTAATTTGAAACCATTGTATTGTAAATATATTTCTTCATTTTCCTTACCATTATCAAAGCACTCGGTATAGCATTAGACAGGTCCCAGGGCATGAAAACAAATATGAGGTTTTGTCAAATATTAAGCTTTTGGCAACATTGTGGTGTTGCCATAGGTTGTTGGTAGTTTTCTGACTGAAGTGACAAGTGTGCTTTTGGGGTTTGAGTAGTTGTGTGATTGTAAAGGGGGCCCACGTGTTATTGGACGATAGTAGTGGTCTGTGTGACCTGAAGCGGTCTGTGTGGCCTGATTAGCCAAAGGGCTGGAGAATCCTACTGCCTTCGAGATTGTGGAGTGTAAGTAAAGGATCTTACATACTGCTCGATTGACACAAATAAGTTTCGAGAGTAATTTGCGGACTCTCCTCGCTCAATTCGTTGAGATGCAAACTGTTTAGCGGCAGTTGGGCGTCTGGGGAAGCCTCTACTAATTTCAGGTGACACTAGCCAGTCGTCGATGATAATATTGATATGGATGATGATAATTATATTGACGAATTATGACCATGATGGGACGCTGAGCTAGGGGGCGGAGTGCCCCCGGGTGAGTGTTATACTGTTCATTGATTTATTCAGATCAGTACGTTCCATTTTGTTTTCATGTTAATGGGGACCTTTTTCTGTCTGTGCTTGCCGACAACACTTGGGTGAATAAGCATTGTTAAGATCCACGGCGCCCAAGAGTAAGATGAACTCTTCAATTAAAACCTAATGTTACAAAACTGATAACTGCAAATTTTCATTCAACTTCTTTTGGCGGTTTTTGAGTTATAAGAACTTTTTCAAGCAATTACATCGCGATATATATTTTTTTCATATTAAATTTGCTTTAAAATACATTTCGTCAAATAAACAGATGGGTGAATAACATGAAAAACTCGAGAACATTGCCGATAATTCTGTCATCAACTAACCCAACGAATCTGCCAAAAACTCAAAAAAAACTAAACTTTTAAAAGTGTATGTATGAAAAACTCTACACACAATATTCCTGTTCGCTACTGCGCGTACTTTCCAGAGTTATTGTTAAGTAATCGTACATACCACTCAGGATCAGATAATCCCTCTGATTATGAAGATAATTTTTCCTTGACGTGTGTGAGAACGCTTTACCCTAAGAAAAAACATCTATATATTATGTAATGTGGTATTTCCACATATTTGACGTCTTCCGTTCAAAAACATAGTTTTGAATACAAAGAGACATTGTTTTACGGTTATCCGATGTTAAACGGAAAGATTGGTATAGAACCGTAATAAATGCCGTAGTGTGAGTGGTGCCCTTCTTATACCGGTTCCTTTTAGTTATGTCTCAGGACCGATAGTGTAGTATGTAATGTTTGTCGAGAAATTATGCTACTGTTAGTTGATTCTGATATTATAGTAACTAATAAATGCAGATAAATTCTGTAGCCTGAAGTCACTTTTCTTTGAATCAACTTACCGTTTCATCCGCAATAACACAATTATCACTATTTAAGTATTCTATGCTAAGAACAACATCTTTGCCGCTTCCTATATAGTGAGCTGCCAAGATCATACTAGTAAGGGATCTAGTATCATTTGTGATCACAAACAGAGCCACGTTACAGTCATCAATGTCATTGCGCCACCTTGAAACCTCATCCAGAGTACTGCGGTTTGTACATTCATGATCCCTGGAACAAAATAATATTTTACTATGTCATGCAACAAATTTATCTTCACACGTAAAATTTTATTTTCCTTAGATTGCGAAAACAAATACTCAATTTCTTGCTGCTTATAGGCTGGAATATTACACATAAATAAATTCCATAATAATTCTGATAATTTAACAAAAAACGGCATACAGGTTTTTTTTGACATCACTATGACTCCATCATGTACAGGGTTTCTCTTTATGTATTGACACCCCCCTTATCTTTTTTAATTGACGTTTCTGAAAAAAGTGTCTCGAATAAAAGTTTGATGATTTCAAGTAAATTTTTCAAAAAACTCCATTTCGCATATACAGGATGCCTCAGAAAGTCTGGGCGTGGTCCAACTTTCTTATTTCAAATGAGAAACCTACTTTTTCATTTGATTTTTATATTCTCCTTAAAATTCTAAATATTTTCTATGTAGCATAAGAAAAAGTGCTTGGTTACCGTGATTGTTTTAATGTCTGATAGATTTTTTGGCAGTGTCGTTGAAAATTCCTTACACAGATGAGAAAAAATGTGATATTCTTCGAATATACTATCAAAATAACAAAAATGCATACAGGTTGATGCCACTTTGTTCACCTGATTTCAGCATTTTTCATTAAATTGCAACTTTTTCGAGGTCAATATCTTTTTATACGTCAATTTTAGGTATAGGGAATGCTACTTGACGTATAAAAAGATATTGACCTCGAAAAAGTTGCAATTTTATAAAAAACCATAGTGAAGTTAATATTTTAAATTGCAGGGGGAACCAGAAACGGACTGGACATCCCATCTGTTGAGTCCAATTTTTGACAGGTGTCATTTTACAGAGCTGAAATAGTATATTGTACAACAAGCATGGAATGATACTCATACGAGTGTAGTCGATAAATCGATATTGGGTGTAAACGTAGCACACTGTAGGAAATGGAACCATTTCCCTCGGGTTGCTAGGCAACGAGTAGGGAATGGTTTCATCTCCTACGGTTGCACAATGTGCTACGTTTCCTAATCGATATCGATTGCACAATAGTGACATTCCTTCACAGTCTATTAACTACTTTTTTAAATACTCTGAGCCTTTCTCAACAAGAAAGGTAGGTAAAAAAAATTACACCTATTAATAATTAGTCCGATGTTCCTGTACATATCTCGAAAACCAGACTATTAAGGCATCTTTATAAGAACTTTTCTACATGAATTTTGTTCAGGAATGCGTCTCTGGAATTACAGCCTAACATTAGGTAACACCCTGTATTGTAGGTTTACAAAGTTTTTCAAAGGTCTTGAACCGGTCTCTGGGTATAAACTACAGACTCTGATAAAGCAGAACTCACCTCAATGCCGGATTATAATATCCAAGCCCATGCTGTTTTAACAGTGGTATAGCAACTGACTCCCGCCATTTCGTTCCTGTGGAAAGACTGCCGCCCAAATAAACATCGTACAGTGTTGCTTTAGAGGATGAAATTGGCATATCTTTTGTAATAGAGTTGGTACGGGTATTAGTACACTGTGTATGTTGGTTCCTTGTGAAAGTTTGCGAAGCCCAAGCTGAAATGAATGATGTTATCGTGGATATTCAATTGATGACTTGGGAGAATAATCATAAAAAGTTCATGCTCTAACACAAAAATGTACAGGGTCATCCATGACAAAAAATAGTTGTCGATAGTCGATACAACTATAACAATTTTTTTTTTATATTGGTCATCCATCATCTTCTACCTACAACAGTATTTCCACGAATTGACAAAAACATTTCGAGATGAAATTTGAGTTATTGTGTATCAGCTCGGCTTGGTCTTAATAAACTAAGAAGTTGTAGAAATCATTCCAATTAATCAATGTACAGTGTGTTCCAAATTCGTTGTCTTCGCGGGGAATCTCCATTATCCGTAATGAATTTACATGGAATGATGCAGTTTTCGCGATGATGGGCTACTCTTTTTTCAGACATTGAATTTGATTTGGCCCTTTATTTTTAAAACGAAGTGATTTATGAAAATTTTGTTTGTGGCATCGATCGTTTCCATTGACTTTAGGGGTACCTAGAACGAAAATCGTGAGATGTGCTTGACGCCATAAACAATCCAGCGTGTAAGACGTACGTAGAGCTTAGCTTGATTCGGACTTTCATAGTACGAGAATCTCACGAGAGCGTTGCTAAATTGTCGAGATTGGCTTACCTACGTGTCTATAGATTAAGTTAATAGTTGCATTTAGATATATTGACATTTTGTAACATAGTTTTCATTCTGTTATTGCTAACGAAAAAAACTAATGTTTGCAAGAGTTGTGTTTTCTTCCTCATAATGCTTCTTATACAAGTTCAAGTGACAGATTTAATTTACAAATTTCTCGATTGATGCAATCAATTTTTCATTTTCTAAATAATGTAGGTATTTTTGTTTGTTTGTATGTATGACAATTTATTAAAATTATCGAATTATTATCCTATGATTTTCGAGGACATAACACCCAAAAAACAATGTTTCATTTCAAAATTTCCACTTCTCAGCTAGACAGCATCTGTGCATTAACCAAAACATGATGATTATTTTTCGTCAGAAAATTATGAATATAAAAAAAAACAGTGTAATTTTGTGTCTGCCAATTCAGAGGACAGTTTTCGAACAATCCTGCAAAAATCAGGTCAATTGAAAAATGAAAAGAGGAACGACCCCCATTGATAAAAATCCACAAGAGTGACGAGTGCGATCTCTTCGGTTTTATACTCAGAAAAAATCAGCTTGTCAGCATTTATTTTTTTGCACTCCCCATCAGACCGTCTATGTTTACTGTATTGAAACAAAAAACTGTTTATTTTTTTGAAGAATATCTATTAATTTGTGTTAATGTTTATGCATTCTGTGTTAAGTGTTTTTGATTAATAAATATTCCATTGATTCATATTTCTGGAGATTTAACAACACCATTTAAAACTGAGCAGGGCTGATCCACAAAAGCAAACTCTAATTTTTTCCGCCATTTTCACCTCACGCTCACTCAATCCGTGGACACGCTGTATACAGAGTGTAAGAACTTCGAGTATATAGCATTGGTAACTCGATAACCATAAGAAATACAACTTCGGTTAAATGAAGGCAAAGTTGAGCAATTTCAGTCTCAGGAAATTGCCGCTTCAAAACTTTGAAGATTCCGAAGGCTTCCGGAGATATCCGAAAATCACCATTTTTTTCGAAATCCTTTTTTTTTTTGTCCCTGTATTCATTTGAAGAGGTGATTGAAAACGAATGACACATTTTCATGAACACTTTTTCGAGCTCTCGCAACCAAAAATTTGAGGGTGGTTGCGAGAACACGAAACTTCGGATTTCAATTTCCACCATATCTTGAAAAGCAGAGAAAGTGGCCATGAAAATTGAAAATTCAATTATTATTATTCAAATAAATTCAGGACAAGATAAATAATTTTGAAAAAATCGGTTTTTGTCGGATATCTCTGGAAGTCTTCGGAATTTTCCAAATTTCGAAGCAGCATTTTTTTGAGATTCAAATGGCGCAACTTTTTCCTCCATTTAACCGACGTTGTATCTTTTATGGTTAACGATCTACCAACGCTGAATACTCGAATTAGCTACACCCTGTATAGCATTGGTAACTCATTAACCATAAGAGATACAATGTCGGTTAAATGGAGACAAAGTAGTGTAATTTCAATCTCAAAAGCATTCCGCTTCGAAACTTGGAAATTTCCGAAGACTACCGAAGATATCCAACATTAACCGATTTTTTCGCAATCCTTTTTTATTTTGCCCTGAATTTATTTCAAAGATAATTGAAAACGAATGTCAAATCTTCATTGCCACTTTTTCTGCTCTTCAAGATATCATGGTCGAAATTGAAATCCGAAGTTTCGAGTTCTCGCAACCATCCTCAACTTTTTTTTTCCGTGAACGTCCAACTTTTTTATTTTATTTCAAAATAGCTCTTTGCTTTCTGAAAATTATGATGTATAAGACTTGCTATTTTGAAATGATGCAAAAAGTTGATACGAAACTTGACAAAATCCAAAGTTGTTGATCCTTTCAGAACGCGTCGCGCGGATCGTAGTCATGGTAACAATTATAACGTTTGACTTGAATAGAGAAGCTCGAAGCTCCAAGTTTAAAAAAAGTGAAAAAAAATGAAACCAAAAAAAACTTGGTTAAAACAAACAAAAGATAGAACAAAAAAAAGTAGAGAATGGTGCATCACTATTTTCAAAGAGCGAAGAGTTATCTAAAAATGAATTGAAAAAGTTGAGTTCGTATTTGAAAAGAAAAAGTTAATGATGCTTGCGAGAATTCAAAACGTCGGATTATAATTTCGACCATGCTTTTTTGAAGAGCAGAAAAAGTGACAATGAAAATGTGTCATTCGTTTTCAATTATCTATAAGAAAGGATTCAAACAAAAATCGGTTATTGCCGGATATCTCTGAAGGTCTTTGGAATTTTCAAAGTTTCAAAACGGTATTTTTTTGAGATTCAAATTGCACAACTTTGCCTCCATTATACCGATGTTGTATATCTTATGGTTACCGAGTTACCAATGCTATATACTCGAATTTGTAACACCCTGTATAGGTTGCTACACATTCCAAACTAGACAAGTGACGTCACTTGTCACAAAAAAAATTGTTTTGGATAAATCTATCTGGTGAAACAAGTCAAACGCAATGGATTATCCTGTGTAACTAAAGTTTTTTATATTAAAACATAGGTATAAGCGTAAGACAAAACCAAAAATATGGTACTCGCAATTACTTATGATTCTACAAATTCATGCTACAAAGAAGAAGTTGCTACTTATGATTGAAATGAATAAAAAAAAAACAAAAGATGCGACTGTTCGAAAAAAGTACCTATAACTGCTGTTAATGGTTGAAGGAACGTATGCCTAACCATATATCTTGTCTTCAGAAAAGCACATGACCAGTATAGAGGTCTTATGTAATCCCTTCCTAAAATATTGTTCCCATTTTGGATAAACGACCATTCAAAGTATATTCTCGGAGTATATAGTCATTGCCAAGCTACTATTGTCCTCACCTTCAATATTACACATTCCACACCCATCAGTACTCAGCTCTGCTATCACAGCACAAAATTTTTCAAAACTCAATGTAGGATCCACGCTATTCTTCGAAGCATCCTTAGTTGAACAATTCGCCACACTGCTGTTTTGGAGGTTGAAGTAGTTGTAGAGCTTAGAGATTTCCAGAGAACGATTGGTCAACCGTCCATAAGCGTCTATCACATCTGGAATCCGCATTTGGCCATTGTAACTATCGTATACTTCACGTAACCGCCTGAAATAAACAGTATTTTCAAGATACATGAGTTGAAAATAGACTCCACCTCCCTACTCCCTTGAAAGTAGAGTTGCAACGGTATTTGATATTATTCGATTAACCATGATTCGAAATTATTATACGGTTCTTGTCGGTTAAGTCAAAACGCATCTATTAGATGCGACGATAATAACCGGTAGCGCAAGATATACTATTTAGATGGCGAAATCTGTGGTTACTGCTCGAATTCAAATCAGTAGCTAATGCCTACTTGACTGGTGAACAGGCACAATACCGAACTGCGTAAACAGTATGTCTGTGAAAGTTGGCAACAAATAAAAACTTCTGTTATTATTGATTTAAAAAAAAAAAAATTGCATCATATTATATTCAATAAAGCGTCTTGGTCCCTTCCTTACATCCACGAACTCTCTTCTGATAAACTTTGACTTTATGGAGCAAGAATTATTAGAATTATTGATTATGTGATGCAGAATTTTTTTAAGAAGATTTTTTTTTGTAAGATCAATAATAACGGAATTTGTAGCCAAATTTTTCAGACTGCTTCAACACAAAAAAAAGATTTTTCCTGTATACCACTGAATATATTCTACAAATTTGATTCCTGGTGAGGCAAACATTTCTATAAAGAATATTTTTTATTACAAAATCGATAATAACGTTTCCATTTGTTAGCAACTTTTACGAACATAATCCAAAAAATACTTTCATAGGCTACTAGAGTGCTCATTTATTAAACGCATTTGATATTATGAAATTCTCATTATTCCGATTCTAAATGTGTTGCCAACCTTTCAGAATAAAATTTCCCATTTTACAAAAAAAATCCCACGAATTCTAAAAAGAATGAAATACTATCTATCATCTATAATAGATGTATAGGTACTTTTTGTTCGGCTCATTGATCTTTTTTTCATACCTTTTTATTAATTTATTGTAATTAATTATAAATTACTCAAGTATTATGCCTGCAAACATAATATTTCAAATAGTAAATGATAGATGGACTCATCCCATTTCTCGGTTGCACCATTTTACGGTTTAATGGTTGGCTAGGGCTGTTCACAAATTTGATATGTTTGGTTAAGTGGCGTTCTCAGAGCTCAGTTCTTTCGCAGCGACCCACAGTTCCGACCAATAGTCGTTTAAGAATGAGGGGGAGTTCTTAAACGCGTTCCCATTAGTCGCACAACGCGTCGCGGCGACAGAACGCAGTTGTGGGGACAAGGCTTCGAAAGAAAAAGTATCACAGAAGTCACTATTTTTCATGAATATTTCTTGAACTTGGAATTTCCCATGAATACGTGATTTCAAGTTGAGATTTCCCTTTTCCCTTTGAGACTTCGAATCGGGAAATTTTCCACGAGTTGGCATCATTTATTTCGCAAATGGCTGGAGATAGGTACCGTATAACGGAGTTATTTGGAAAACGCGGAGCTATTTGAGACAATGGAAGAAAAATACATTTAACAAAAAGCATAAGCAGAAAATGAGCCTCTGGCCAAAATGTGCGAATGGTAGCTTTTCCACTGCCCTTGAAATACTGTCTCCTAAACAGTTTTGGTTTCAATCTGGGATCAGCACTGGCGATGCAGTTTCTCACACGCTGAAGGAATTCTATTGCTCTCCCAACTTGGGTGAGGCAGTTTCGGCAGTTCTCTGTGACTAAACAAATCAATGACATCTTGCTTCGAAAGCTGGAAGTATATGGATTGAAAGGCACATTCTACTTTGGTTGAAGGTTATGGTTGACCAAGACCTTGATGCTTTCAAGGGTTGGTCTGACTCAAACTGCCATTCATTCAATGTATCCAACACCATCAATAATATCTCAATCAAGAGGTGAAGAACACAACAGAGATTGAATTTCTTGGCTTGTTCATTGACAACAGGGCGAAGTTCGAGTCACATGTTTTGGTTGCTTGCAGTGAGCTGTCCAGGGGGATGTTATGCGGTTCGAGTAGTGAGGAGAGAACTGGGAACATCGATAGCCAGGTCCCTCCGTGGGACTGTTAAACAGATTTTTTGAAATACAAAAGAGAGCAATCAGGTTTCTTTATGGCTTGAACCGAAGAATATACTAAGCCATACTTTGAGAAGCAAAGAATCCTCACAGTTCCATGTCTCTTCATATTGGAAACATCGTGCTTGATACACAAGAAAAACGCCCATACAATTCATTCAGCCTCCAATAAAACAACACGCCAGCTTCCATCTCATGCTTCCCCCTATTCCGACATCATTTTTTCTCAAGTGCTCCATATTTTATAATAGCAAGAAGATCTTCAATCAACTGCCCATTGAATTGAGAAGAATCCCAGAAGCAAGGGAACTTAGAAGAAGAGTCCATACTTCTCAACCTTGCTTTCTACAGCGTTTTTTGCAGATTCTTACTCTTTATGACCTGATATAATTTGTGACAAAAAAAAACTCATTAGATAACGCCAAAGGGGTTTTGGGTCACTCAGGTAATGGTTTACTTAAGATAATTGGAAAAAGACGATGCTTGAGCATTTTTTGGGTCCTTGAAAAAGGATTCAATCAAATCATCTCCCGAGAATAAGGAGTTTCTTGTATTTTGTATCACCTATCTGCTTGTGATTTATTTTAATAATAGATGCCGTTATCCTGTATTCCCATTTTGGGAATTGGAACAAAAATCCATTATCTCCACCCCAAATACACATTCCCGTAATTGTTGCTCCTGTAAAATATCTTTTTCCTGACTTGGGCCCTTTTTTAAATAACCGTTTAAATTGTATTCGGTGACCTTGATTTTATTTATATTTTTTCGTGTTATCTAAAAGCTGTAAAAAAACCCTTTCATTTCATTTGTTTGCTTTGGGTAAATTTTTCTTTATCCTGTTTTTATCGTTTTTTTATAGAGCCAATTTTGCTTTGTCAATTAGTATTTTTGTACTTGCACAATAAAGCTTATTTTGATTTGCATGTTTCAGTCTGCAGTATTAAATTTTGAAAGCGTGAGGTGGATAGATGGATTGCAAAAAAATATGAAAAACTATCTTGTTCAACTTTCCGTTCTCGGAATTGGACTACTAGTGATATGGTAAGTTTGATAGACTGTACCAGACTATCGAAGCAAAATGGCTAGTTGTCGGAAAGAACACAATTTAAGGCTGGACTTCTGCTATTCGAGGTTGTCTTTTAAATTTTGAACAGTAAAAACAAGTCCAATTTTCTGTTATTTTTGACAAAGCTTTTTTTGCTAGATGGTAATTTGGGCCTGCAGTGGGACATGAAAATTATAGCCCTCCACCTTGAGAAGGATGACTAGCACCATTATTAGGAGGAGCAAAGCTTTTGTACTTCTTGAGAATTTTACAATAATTGAACACAAGATAGTCTAGCCATGAAATCTTAAACTTGACAAAAATGATAATTTGCCAATTTTTTAAAAAATTATGAAAATGTGTCATTTTATCCTGGTTTGAAGTTGAAGAAACGAAACATCGAATTATATACTGGCGGTTCCATTTAAAAAACGCAACTTTGATATGTGTATAGAAAATTATGAGAATATACTGAATATTTTAAAAATATAATTTTTTTTTGCAATCAATCACTAGTTTGAATATTGAGACGGTATGATGGTATCTAAAAGATATGGATCAATGGATCGCAATTTCAAAACTATGATAGCTTCCGAAGAATATATTCCGAGTCTTATGTTTCATACACATACATACAAAAATATGTAGTTTTTTAAGAAAACCACCGAGTAAGTAGAAATATTTTGGGAATACATATTGTTGAGCTCAACTGAATTGAATTTTGATACAAAATTATGTTATACAGGATGTCCAAAATATAATTCCCGATGAGGATATTTCATAGGGTCGAAACGTCGTCAATGGTATTTGCATCTAATGAATCATTAGAAATGATTTCCAAAATGATGATGAAAAAATCCAGGTCGTCATAAAATTTGATGAAAATCAAGTTGATGGCGGTTGCCCGAAAACGAAACGTCTGCAGTCTTCAGCACGATGAATGAAACTTGAACGAACAAAACCGCAACTTTTCTCTAATTTGACCCTGTCTATTGAAATTCAATCATTGGAATATTAGTTCTGAGAAAAAATGAAGTCAGACATGAACTTCTTACCTGAGTTTCGAAATGACTTGTTCTTCAGGACTGATTCCATTCAAAGAAACATTTCTCAAAATTTCAGCTATACATTGTAGTGCAGTGGGTAAGCTGTTGTGAATTTGAACTCCTTGTGATTTGATCAGATCTAATAAAGACTGTTGGCCCTGTACCAAATCGTGATATTCTCTGTAACATGAAAAAATTATTCATTCATATTAACATGTTGAGATCTTACAACTTACCTATCTGTTATGACTTCTCCCATTATGGACTGAGCTTTCCTATAGGGTTGAGCTACAACTATAACACATCTCCGAGTTGCAACTAGATACGCAACCTCAATCATTCCTACTGTACTTCGTGTTTGGCTGTCTATCATGAAAAGCAATACTGATGCAGACTCTTTCGCGTCATGTTCTTGAGCGACAAGTTCTGGAGCCCACATTGTAACTTGCTAATAAGCAACAATGTTTCAATTACCAACTTGTTTCGAGGCAATAAACTTCAATTGTACAAGAAATAAACTTACCGGGTTGTAGAAACTAATCCCATGCTTTTGTAGTTCAGGTATGGCCGTATCTGCTCTCCACGTAGTTGGATTACATGATCCCCCGAGAAAGACTTCACATTTGCTTTTTTGACACACTAAGAAGAATGCAATAGTTTTTTAGAATTCGTGATGTGATTGTCATTTTTGAAAATGCTCATTCATTTTATACTTTCAAATTGCGAATAAATATGTCTCGGACATCAAAAGAATGAATTGATGGAGGATTAACTAACACAATTTTCTTCAAATATGATGGTAAGTAGAAAAAATGTTTAGAGGGTGGTACAGCTGGTTCGTAAAAAAACTGGTATTGCTCATAGAAATGTTCAAAAAATTGAGCAGTGTAATATTTGACAAAACAAAAAAGTATGACGTCATATTTTAACCAGGTTGATACTTTTGAATATTTTTTTTCAAATGACTCCTCACATGAGTACAGGAACTAAAGCGAAAATATTGAATTGATCGATTGTGTGTATCAAAATTTGCAAATCTACCTGATTCAAATCAATTATTCACATACATACATCATAACATACCCAAACTTAAAGAGACATTGATTCACGGTTATCCGATGTTAAACGGAAAGGTTGGTACAGAACCGTGATAAATGTCTAGAGTTACATCCATGTGAGTAGTGCCCTCCTTATACCGGTTTCGTCCCGAAATTGGACTCATCAGTAAGGCAGCTGGCACCACTTTATTCCATGATCGAGAGCTCGAACATACTTCACATCTATTTGCGTTCGCAGACTTGTGATCCAATAGATGGCAGTGGTTGTCTAAAAACAACCACTGCACATTTACCCAGATTAGGGTAGTGGCTAGAGTTGCATCGGTGTGAGTGGTGCCAGCTGCCTTACTGATGAGTCCAATTTCGGGACGAAACCGGTATAAGGAGGGCACTACTCACATGGATGTAACTCTAGACATTTATCACGGTTCTGTACCAACCTTTCCGTTTAATACCCAAACTTTTCACTTGAATGACATGTCACTGTCGTATAGTTTTGTCAAAACTAATATTACACTGCTCAATTTTGTAAACATTTCTATGAGCAATACCAGTTTTTTTACGAACCAGCTGTACATTGTTCTAAGACACGGTTTCTCACAAAACTTAGATCAAGGAGTCAGGAGTAGACTGGAGATATCTGTCGTAGAAGGAAATAAGGATTGCGCTAGAACTTAAAAAAAATAGGATAAGAACATAATATGTTTTTTTAACATTTTTTTGGCGTGTATAATACTCTCCTGAAATTTGGTCCGTTCCTCCCGACTCACCCTGTATATTTATTATATTTTTATAATTGCAAAAATGACTAGTTCAGTGTGTCAGTGGTGTTAGGTAACAAGGGCACATTATAAAATGATAGAAAATTGAATATCAATGTCGAATGTGTCCTAAAGGTAATTTTATTATTCATAAGATGTCATGGCGATGCACTCTAGTTCTTTAGGAAAGTTGTGATTAACTTTACTTATTTTAATCGCACAAATTATCATTTCAATAAAATGTACTTACTATTGTTATTGATCTTGGGTGGAGTGGTTTTTCTATGTGCCTTGGGACTTGGGTGATTCTGCATTTCTCTGACAAGAAAACAGAACTCACCGAAAGTAAGATAATTTGTGCTGGTTCCATTGCGTCTACTGTATTGCCGTGCACACTGGAGCATTTTTGTGACTGGAAAATCAGAGACAAATTTTCTTATATTGATAAGTGTTTGACTTTATTCATTTTCGAAATACAAAATGCTGTTTTGGTAGATATAACTGTCAAACTATCAGATCCAATGACGGTATGTATACCTGAAGCTAGAATCTTCCTTGTTACCTCATCCCAAATATCTATGGGTAAAGTTAAGTTAAGAAACGCATGTTGCCATCATATATCTGTGATAGGATCAAATTTTTTAATGATGTACATACGTATAACACCAGAAATTGTAGTGACTTCATATTGAGTGGTAGGTGTAATACAAACCAAATGTTAAAATCTGTATTATATGGAGGCCTACAAGAATTCAATAAGTTACCAAAACATATTAAAGACTGTGATAAACTTCTTGATTTCACTAGACTATTAAGGGCACATATTGTCATGGAGTCATAATATTGTATATTTCTACTTTTTATTTCCCTTTTGATGTTTCGATGTTGATATTATTGAATCAATGTTGTTATGTATTTTTTTTAACAATCAATTGCTTGTGTATGTAATATCTACAATTTTAGCCATTTTTCATATTGTATGTTTATATTTATAGCCATATTGCTAAATAAAGAAATTATTATTATTATTATTATTATTAAGTGCATGTCTAACATAAAAACAAATGGTCACCATGCGCGAATCGGTTTCGATTTCGTCCAGCTAGTGAGCTTATCTTGTGTGTTTGTAGTATCATGGATCGACCCGAACTTGTCTATTCCGAAAGTTGATATTAAAAGAGATACAGGGTATCAAAGTTGAATGTAAATTTTTGATTTTTTCAAATAACTTTCGAAATAATCAAGTTATTTTGATAAAATTTGTTATATGGGGGTTATTTGACATGCAAAATTCATATCTAGCCTTGATATGGCTCTTACATGTGGGACACGCCACATACACATCTTTCCACTCATTCAAATAGTCATAACTTTTTTGTACAGTTTTATAATTTGCCACCCCTTCAAAAACTTAGATTTTATAATAACTAAGCGATAGAACATATCACTATTGGAAATCAGGAAAATGTGGAAAAGTTTAATTTTTTCTACATTTTATAACAGATTCAAGATCTCCCCATTTTACTCTTTGCAAAAATATATAGTTTGCCTATGTTTGGACTAGCCGGGAACATCAAAAACGCCGTTGTCAAGGCAATTTTGACAAGTTTCTCTAAATGATTTTTTTGCCGCAGGTACAGCAGGAAATGTACATAATTGCCGAAATGCCAAAGTCTCATTCAGAAGCCGTTAAGTATCATAGATGAAAGCAAATAAAGCAGAATGCCTTAGAGGAAAGTAGAAGATTGAAGTTAGAAGTAAGTCGAACCTCCAAGAGGTGCAGAAGTTATGAATTTGAGTGATTCAGTGAGAAAATTGTTGAAGGACAAGTGAAAAAGAAAGCTCGACCAGGAAAGACGTTTTTAGACAGAATATTATGTAAGGATGTACAGTACGTTTTTTTTTTAAGACGGAACATGGGGATTTCCATGTTGAATTTTCAGTCCCATGTTAGCAGTACTTCTATTCAAAGTACACGGCTGAAACTTGCCCTAGATAAACTTTGGTGCCTAGAGATTATGTGATTACATCAATTAGCACCGAATAACTTGAAAAAAAATAAAAACATGCTTGTATAAGGTAATTGAAAAGTAATACTTTTTCACATCCTTGTATATGCCACTGTCAACCAATAACTTCATTGTCAAATTGAAATTATAACATTTATTCTTAACAGTTAAAGGTACCTCCAGACGGAGGCGAATATTCGCGGCGACATTTGCCGCGACGAATTTTTTTGTCACTTTATGTCACATTCTACATGCAAATGTGTCAAAATAAATGTCAAAAATTAGAGAAAATCGCCGCGAAATTTCGCATAGCAAGGCATATTAAATTATCAGTTTCTGAAAAATTACAGCGTTTTTTTGATCATTTTCCAAGTTATTCTGCCGCGATTGATAAACTAACATAATCTCGACGCACCAAAGTTCATCTACGACATGTTTCAGCTATTTACCACGAATAGAAGTACTGTTAACATGGGTTTGAAAATTTAACATGGAAATCCCTATGTGCCGTTTAAAAAAAACGCACTGTATATGATCTTGTAGCAAGATGATTGAAATTCACGTCAAGTTAAAGTTAACGTATACATTGAGATTGTTTACTAATGCAAATGTTCCATTTGCTAACGTTACCATGTTGAAATGGACATGTTAAGTTAACGTAAACGTTCAATCAAAGCCCCCAATGGGTCCTATATACTTATACTATAAGACAGTGTTGCTATTTGGTGTCCATTTTTATTTTGTAAGTGTTTTATATTGGTTTTATAGTGCTGTTTTGTACGTTCTAGATCAAGCATCCTATAAAACTTTTTTATAAGATATTCTCTTAAGCCAATTCAGTCTTAAATACTTTTGCGAGTTAACTGTTTTATTAAAGATAGCTATATGATAATATAATAGATCTCTAATAAAAATATTTTGTAAGCATCTTATAAGTTTTTTTTTAACAATAATGAACCAATAATACAACAAAATAAGACTAAGAGACAGACTCATAACATTGGTACTATAGTATGCTATGAGAATTCAATTTCTTCCGTTGTATAACAGATTTATTAAATGGTTTTGTAGAGAGCTATATTAAATGATTTTAACATTTTTTTGTCTCTGAGAGTATTTTGTCTCAACTAACGTCACTAAATGATAAAATTGTATATTAATGGACCCTAATATATCAGCTATATAGCATTTTAGTTTATTAAGGCACAATGTGTGTTAGTTGGGTATGATTGAACGTTTACGTTAACCTAAGGCCCAATGCACATAGAAGTGGCGAAAGGCGGCGGCAGGCGCTTGAAAGACGAGGCGCACCGGCGCGCCGCTGACGTGAATTCCACAACACAAGGCGCGAAAAGGCGAAGGTACGGTGCAGAAATGGCGGAGTTTAGTTTAATTTAGTTGCTCCGTTGTTCGTGTGGTATCCAAAATGTACACGGAAGAACATAGTGACGAGGATATTTTAGATCTTGTAGTTTTATTAAACATACAAAGAAAAAAGAAGTTTTCGGTTCATCCTTTATGGTTGAAAGAAAGCAAACATGGAATGTTTGTCGTGACGTGAGGCACGCTTCCTCAAAACCAATCAAGAAGTGCAGAAGCAGCGCGGCAAAGGCGCTGAAGCGACAGCCCGCGCCATGTCACATTAGTGGACATTGCTCGATAAGTTTACATAGAGGAAGTGTGAAAACGTTGCGCCTCTCGCCATGCCTGCACCGCACCGCCGCCTTTCGCCACTTCTGTATGCATTGGGCCTAAGGTATGCATTTCACCATGGTAACGCTGTTAGCAAATGGAACATTTGCATTGGTAAACAATCTTAACAGATACGTTAAGTTAACGTTAATGTTCAATCATAGCCTCCAAGGCGACATTTTAAAAATATTTTCATGTTATACAGGATGTCCCCAAATCACGAATTTGTATTTTTGAAATGGAGCCCCCTGTATATTATTTGATATTTCAATTCTTTTTTCAATTTGGAACAAAAATTGTAATACAACTAATGTTCCCAAATTCAACCGTTATCGAGATATCGCCTTTTAAAAATGGCATTTTTGCAACTTTGACATGCTATAAAACTCAAACTATTCAAGTTAGAAAAAAATGGATTGCACATTCCTATCTTAACTTTTCAAGAGCTATTCAAGAAGATTAAATTCATTTTTGTGAAAAAAATGTCAAAATGTGCCGAAAAAAGTTGACAGTTGACGGTACCTTCTATCCAAATGACAGAAGAGCTCTTGAAAAGTTAAGACAGGAAAGTGCAAACCATTTTCCTCCAACTTGAATAGTTTGAATTTTATAGCATGTCAAAGTTGCAAAAATGCCATGTTTAAAACGCGATATCTCGATAACGGTTGAATTTACGAACATTAGTTGTATCACAATTTTTGTTCAAAATTGAAGGAAGAATTGGAATATCAATTAATATACGGGGGGTTCCATTTAAAAAAATACAACTTTGATGCGTTTCGTGTTTTGGGGACACCCTGTATAACGTGAACATATTTTTAAAATGTAGACTCAAAGGGTCCCTATCCATCCAGAAAAAAAAAACTTTTTCAAAATCATATACTTCGGCCATAATGTTTCGTGTCGAATAACGTGAATAACCCTGTATGGACACTGTAATTTTCCTTATATTGATTAATAAGGTCTCCTTGAGAAAAATGGAAGATTTTTACCTATTTTCAGTTTGGGTTTATATTTTATTTTAATAGATTATTTCGACAAACGGCAAAGTCTACAAAACATCGCCAAACATGATAATATGAATAAGTACTTCAACTTAAAGCATCACTAAAACAAAGAAGATTATTTTCAAACTAATAGCTAAAACTAAAAATACTAGATTTTTTATTTAGATTGATGATATGTATAAAAATGCAGCCAGTGGTACATCATCTTCAACTTCAGAATCTGTATCGAAACAGCAGATACAAGCAGATTGAGGGTTGCATCAGATGTATTTGTTTTTTCTACCCAGACAAAGTCCAAATTGACAGCCCTATCTTCCGTATTTTGATTAAACTGTCTGAACACGAACGTTAGTTTGCTAGCTTTTTCATTTTCTAACTTATTCCTTAGTTCAATATTATCAATATTCCAGGCCTGTCCGAAACTGCTATTGCTTGATATATATCCAAATTTTGATGTTTATTGCAGCTAAAACATCATGACCTATCACTTGATATAATCAGCGAACCCAGGTCAAACGTGAAGGAAATTAGATCTTGAGAGCGTGGGTAAAAGTCATGATAAAAATAAACATTATCTATCGGTGGAAGGAGTAATGCTATCAAAAGAGGGTATGTGTTTGTGTTGTGGCATATTGACTGTAATCACTCTCTCTCGAGAGAGAAAGAGACAGAGAGTAATTTAGATCCGCCCCGTTTTTGACCATATACTGAAATTTGCGTTTTCTTTTTATTTATTTAGTATAATTTTGGGTATTTCGGAAAAAAAAATTCTGATGAAATGTACATTGAGACACCTTATTAGGTAGTACATATCAATGAAGATTATTCATGAATCTAAAATAGAGTATTTTTGAATTTGAGGTGTAGGATGTAGTAGGGTACCACAGGAACAATTTGTTATATAATGTTTTGAATTATACATACAGTCAGACAAAGTATTTATAGACAAAATATTTTTTTAGCAACTATTTATTCGATTAATTTAAAATAATTGATCCTGTAGCGGTTGGATATTTCCTCGGATATTCCAATACCAATAACTAATGTTAGTATTGAAGGCGAACATAGTGTGACATCGTTTCCGCACGGCATCTATGAAAAAATAAAATACTTTGTAATTGTACGCAAAGCATTTTTGCCAAGATTCTTGCTAATTATTGATACCATATTTTTTTTCAAAACCGCAATAAGGAAGTAGTGATTCTAATAACAGAGCTTTACTTTCTATTGAAAATGTCGAGGAAAATGTATACAATATCCCGGAATTACAATTTTCATAGATATAAATTCATTGAGCAAATACCTTCAAATCAAATCATGATTCAAATAATGTAGTCATCAACAGAAGAGCCTAGAGCCTACAGTTAAGTTTTTTCGGTAGCAAACTGGCACAGCATCGATAGTCAGATGGGGCCAAGTGAAAGTATATTTATGTCAGGCAATCTCAAATTGAAAAATAATTCATTGAACTATCCAACTTTACGTTGTACCTATTTTGTACTTGAATATTGATCTTTATGGCCGAAATTATTGATATCAACATGTGAAGTGAATAACTACTGGTTATGGGTTGGTCCAAAAGGTATTATACATCACAACATACCTCCTCAATTTCTCTTTGATGCAGACCAACACAGCTGTTTCCAGTTTAATTTTGTTTTCCATACATTTTGAGAAAATTGAGAGAATTAAAAATTCAATGTTCTTTGTTGACATGTTTTGTAAAATTTGTCAGGTTAAGGTTTTTGTTTACAATTGATTGACAGACAAAGACAAAAATTGACGGTGTTGCCAAATGGCACGGTCGATTGTCTTGTAGTTCAAACGAATTACGTTTTCTCTTGGGCACTGACACTGCCACAAGAAAAGAAATTTCTCATGTGCTCTTGGGTTCCATCGTGTATATTCTTATCGATTTGCAACTTTTTCCTGAACCTAAAAGTTTATTTCGAATTTTGTCCTAAAAGCAAAAACAACAGAGTTATGACTTTTTTAAATTTTTTGAAAACTTTGCCATGAAATTTAAAATTTTGATAAAATAATGCATATCAGTTGCCATATTTGGTATTTAACTGATTATATCGTGCTGCACGTATATTTTTTGTTAAACTCGTCTTGAAACAATTATTAAATCAATGAAACTTTGTTAGTTTGACATTCATAAAATAGTCGAGGAAAATACGCATAACTCATCCGTTATTTTTGGCTTCATGGAAACAATCATAATAGCCTTCTGTGTTAAGAAGAGAGTAGCCAATCGATTATGATAAAAGTATACACGGTGTCACATTTAAAAAAAATGCGTTTATTGAAATAAATCGACAACGCGATGTTCAACTGTTTTTTTGTCAACATCACGTTAATCCGCAAAAAAAATACTACTCTCATTTAAACGACCTCATTTTTTCAATAATAAAAAAGTTAGCAATGGTGCAGACTTAAGTTTGATCACCCTGTATAGTCTGATGCATTTCTAATTCAGGATAAGCGTCCATGGAAAACTCAGTCAAATCTTTAATTGATGGCTACATATGTTTCGCCATGTTTAAGGGCATCATATCAGGCCTAACATTAAAACCAACAGAGAACTGGAAATGAGGACTAATACTGGAGAGAACTTGGGACGCTTACCTTGACTATCTGATGGAAAAAGGTGCATGTCATTGAATAAAGTTTTCACTGAATCTTCAGGTATATGTAATGTGTCTCCTAGTCTTGAGCATATTGCGTTGTAGACCTCTCTGAAAAAAAAAAAAACATCTATCAGTTACGTGTACTTAATAAAAAACCAAGTTTTTGTTTGTTGATGTTTACAAAATCTTAATTTATTGAGTATGTGGCCCGTGTGTATTTTGTCGTTTCAAAGAACATTGACATAGACTTTCAAATTATTTTTTTTTTAATTCTCCTTACCTATCATTTTAGACTGCTTCATGTGCAAGTTCAAACTTGCACCGTATTTTTGAAGTGATTTTGGATACATACCAAAGTCTACTAGTCAAGCTACTAGTATAGGTAAACTTTGCTTGATTATACATTAATTTGAAAAATCGTCTTGAACATAAAAGTGCTGAGTCTTGTTTGTTCAGTTGTTTAAGTTTCTAGTGAGAATTTTTAGAACTCATAGTTTCTGCTCTAGTGAAAATGAGAATAGTTTGAGAATAGGTTGTTGCAGATTGATGAACTGGTGATCTGATCCGTTATCATAGTTTTTTTTTTAGAAAAATTCAATACAGGGTGCTACAAATTCGACGCTAAGTATGGGGAACTCATAAACCGTAGTAGATACTGATTCGTTTGAATGGGGGCAAAGTTGCCTATTTTGATGCTCAACAAAATGCCGTTTTGTAAGCCAAGAAATTCCGACTGCGTCCGAAATCATGCGGATAACAAACCGATTTTTTTTTAAATCGTTTTAATTTTTTTCTGGCCACCTTCAAAGAGATATTTTAGAATAAATGGAACTTTTTCATCGCCACTTTTTGCCCTTTACAAGATAGCCTTATTAAATTAAATTTCGTCTATGAGCAGACATCATCAACTTTGTTTTTTTAAATACGGCCCTGGACTTTTTATTAGGGATTTTGAGAGCCTTTCATGTTCCAAAACCAACGATAAGTGGAACATCATTTTTATCAAAAGGTTCAAATATTGAATCTATTCTAAAGACCTTTACAACCACCCAATTTGTTGGAATAACGCCTCCAAGTAACAAAATAGGTGAATGTTGTTTTTCATCTATTCTGTTTTGACAAGAGATGTCTTTAGTAGATCCAGCGAAAAGATATACATATTTTGAAAAACAATAATCACATCATTTAAATATTGTGCACTTTTTTAAAAGGCTTAGTCGTTAAAATATCTGAATAACAATTAAAGCATGAATTCAGTTAATGGTCACTACTGAAAGGGCGTTTCACTGCCGAACATAAAACAGTACCTTCTGTTTTATGTTTGGTGGTTACTGCATTACCTATACCTATGAAACAGACTACATACCCTGAAACAGGCTGCCGTTTGAGGGGCCAAGATCTATTTTTCAAATATCCTTTTCGCTGTCCCATGATTGATCCATATAACTCTCATGAATATCTCACTGACACCACAACTCATACGTTTTTTTTACACATGTAGTCATTACGTTGATGATCATGATAGACTACTTTTCTATTGTCTGAAACTTATAAAAATTACACATTAAAATGTATTTTTTTATAAATTTCGTATGAATTACTATAGGGGACTACATCATTGTAACATTTTTTTTTGTCTTCACTGACATTGAAAATATAGTATTTTATGTGCATAAGCAACAACTGAGAAGATGAACCCTATTTAGCGATAATACCGATAACGATTGACGAAAGCATTTGATAAATATAAGGAGTTTTTGTATACTAGCAAACAAACTCAACAAAAAGTTATCATTTTATGCTCAGAGAAAGTATAACAAGTAAAGAGAGAATGTTGATAATATAGGTCGGCTTAGTCTAATGGCTAGTTTATTTGGTTTGTTTGTGTAATGTATCAAATGTATAGTAAACGCCAAACAACTTTGAGTCTACGTCATCATTGACCAAGGTTAATTGATATGTAGATCAATTGACCTTGATCATTGACACCATGCACGTTGTTATGAAGTTTGGTGGTGACCAAAAGTGTCCACCGGCAAACTTCATTACAACGTGCATGGTGGCAACGATGACCTAGATTCAAAGTTGTTTGGCGTTTACCATATTCATTTCCTTTAATGATAGGTCTGTGCAGATAAGCTGAAGGTAATTTTGAGCCAAGAGATAATTTTATTTTTCACTATATAATTAAAATTTGAATTTCAATGTTAACAACACTGTTTTGCCAAAAGAAAAGCTTTACCTGGCAATATCGTCTACAGGTGAACTATCAGTCTTGTTTTGTTTTTATTCTCGAAGTCAATCACCGCAGTATATTATGTTTATTTAATTTCGTAGTTTTGATTGCCTATGGTGTATGTTATTTTGTAGATGTTGAGATAATAGGAAATGATCATTTGTTTCGCACGACACCGGAATATGTATTAATAATTATACAAGGTGACAATAAAAAAACTATCAACGGGCATAATTCAGAAACACGAAAAGATAAAAAAAACGTTGAGGTCGTTTTCTCAATAGGAAAGGGAGAAATGCAATTCCAAGTGAATAATCTCAAATGTGAACCCCCTATTTGTGATACATTATCTGAAAGTTTTTATGGTACCATAGAGTCCATAAAAAAACTGATTTCAAGAGCTTTAATTTGAGGTATCACAAAAGCGGAGGATGTCATTCAAGATCATTCACTTGGGGTGACTGCGGGTGAAAGGAGAGTAGGTGTAACTTCAAAAAGTACAGAGATTTAGTTCCTTCTACGTATCAAATAAACGGTTCCAAGGATTTTTTTTTATTTTTCGCGTTTTGCATTTTGCCAATTGATAGTTTTTGAATTGTCACCCTGTATATGTTTTGATTCCGCCAATTGCATCGAATTCCGTTTGCTTTTCAATAACAAACATCGATGTTTTTCATGGCCTACTGCAAAATTTTGAATGCGAATTATGAAAATTGGGACTATTACCGTTTATCAAAATACACCCATACTTTATTATATTTTTGAAAACCTCGTAAAAAGACAAATCCATTTTTTGATAAATTTATATTTATATATACAGTGTGTCCAAGATAAGGATGCACAGCACGGGGATCTCGGAAACTATAAGAGATACAGTGTCGGTTAAATCAGACAAAAATTGCGCATTTTGATACCCAACAAGATCCCGTTTTACAAATTTGAATATTCCTAGCCGTTCCGAAAATATCCGATAAAAACCGAAATATTGCGATATCGTTTTTTTTTTAAAGCTATTTTGAAAGGTATGAAAAAACCGAAAACACTTTTTGAGCTCTACAAAACAGCCTTGAGAGATTTTCCGTACGACGTTTCGTTTCGGAGAAACGCATCATCAACTTTGTTTTTTTAAGTACGGTCCTGGATTTTTTATGACGGATTTCAAGAGCCTGTTATGTTCCTAAACCAAAGATGTATCGCACATATTGAAAAAGAGGTGTTTGTTTTAAATCCTAGTAGAAATGTATTTTTTGTCTCTCTCTAACACATGAGTTCTTATGAAAAAATCCATCAATATAATTTTATGTTTATTAGAAAAATTGATTTGGAATACACCAAGGACTTCACAGGTCGATTCTGTATAAAATCAGATAAAAAAAATAGAGCTCATACCCTTCCATCAAACGGAAAATCGAAAATTAACTTTATTCAACTAAACTACATTGGTTTGGTATTGAATCAGTAAAATTTCTCATGGAATAGAACATTCAAGGGATATAAATTTAAAAATACCGTCTGGTCGTGTCCCTAACTGTACCCATCCCTGCCCTTTTTCCACCGTATATATGAATTATATTATTACATTTGTTGATTGATTATTTTCCTGATATAGATGGATACAGTTACGGACACGACCAGACGGAATTTTTTAATTTATGTCCTCTGCTGTACCTATTTCATAAGAAATTCGACTGATTTAACATCAAACCGATTCAAACCGATGCATGTAGTTTAGTTGAATAAAGTTAACTTTCCAAACAACAATTTCTGATAAAGTTATCAAGATATCAGTCAATAACCCATTTTTTGACACCAGAAAGAACTCATGACATGTGTCAGATTTGATTTTTTAGTTATCGGTAATGCACAAAATATCCCCGGAGAAAGTTTCTCAAAAATATAAATAATAAAAAAATTTCCTATATGTACCCAACTTTATGGCGGACTATTAGTAGAATAGATTACTCACATACCTACCTATAGTAGTGGGATACAAACTTTTGTTTCAGAAGAGTTATCGGAGAAATACCGAATACATCCCGAATTACCCGTCACTAGTCTTAGTAATACCCTTGAAGTATTACTTTAGTGAAGAACTTTTTTTTGCAAAATGGCAGCAGCTTGAACTATTTAAAAATTAGATCAATTCCTTCTGCACCCTCTGTTTATCATTAAAAACCTCATCTCACACAAAATCTACAAAAACGTCAGTCTAATTTACGAATGTTGCCTTCAAAACGCTAAAAAATCGATAAAATCCGTTTATTCGCTTCAAAGCTAGAGCTTATTTGAAATAAGCAACAAATTTGCTATGTTCTCTAAATGGGCGAGCAGTTGATATGAAAAATTGCGGTCTCATTTTGAAGACAGGGAAGTCATATAGCAAAAATTCGAAATTTCAATATCTTTAGAGTTACCGGCACTCAAAGATCATTTTTTTTCTTCTATAGTTATAGATATATTTCGGACATTTTTTATCGAATCTGGTACAAAGTTTCAGCTGGTTTATCTGTAACGTTCTGTGGAAAAAATGTTTCTCCTCTCTGCTCCAAGAGGGCGCTTTACCTAAAATCCAAATATTGCATAGGTATCTTTTCTGTTTCGACAGATTTCTCAAAAACAAATACGTCGTTTCAAAAATTGAGAAAGACTAGACAAGAATGTTCTCTATGATTCGATAAAACTCACATGAAAAATAAAATTTCTTTGAATGACGTGATAACAAAGAAAATACAAAACAAAAACAACACAAAACAAAGAGGAAATAACTAGAAACAAAAATTGATCTTTGAGTGCCTGTAACTCGAAAAATATTGAGCCTTCGAAATTTCGTTTCATCACTTACCAACATCATTTTGTCACATACAATAACCCCCTTCAGTTTCCGGACGTTGTTCCGGGCTCCCTGTATAAACCAAATCATGGCCATCTTAAGAAATTTGAGTACCTACGCTACTCATAATGCTTAAAATGTACAAAATAACGTCACAAATAAAATAGCGTGAACATTGCGGAATATCCCTATATGAAACATACGAAATAATTACTAATTGTGATATCGAAGATCAATAAACGTTATGTTGATAACCAAAAAGCTATTTATAAGAGTGCCGTAATGTATATAACGTGCGATATTTGATTTTTCATTCCATTGTTTATACTTTATCCGGATGTAGGTACCTAGTTACTTATTAAACGCATGATCAAAAGATTATTCTAAAAAATTCATTTATGGCTGAATGATAATATATTAATAAGTAAGTAGGTACCAACATATAATTAGATTAGGTATTACGAATTAATCGTTAGAAGGCGGATATCTAGCTAGAACGATTAAATTAATTCTGCATTAGGAAACGCTGAATTATTGCAAATATAATAATAGAAACCACTATGTGTGTGTATTCTACATCACAAAATCTATTTCTGTCAATGCCGTAATATGTTGGCATTCGAAATCGATATCTAAGTATACTGTATTGAGAGAAACGTGGTTTCGTAAATCATTAATTCAATTGAATAAGTTCTAAGCTAAAAAACAATGATTGGGCTTAATTTCTTGATTAGCAGGAAATCTAGATCAAGTTCTTGGAGGAGATAATTTGAATCTGATGGATGTAGTTACGCCACTGACCTAAAGTGTTGTTTGAGTATAGTCAAACAACGCCTATAGGTACCTTATAATGATGTACCTACCATGCAAACTTCAGCCTTTAGCACAATGAGACTATTTATAATTATTATTGTATTCATTTATTAATTACTCAATAATTTTAATTCAGTCTTTGTCCCAAACAAAGTAGGTATTATTATAATAACTATTGTATCCTAATATAAATGTGTTTAACTACTGCCAGTACCTATACCTCGTTTATTTTTTTTACGAACAGTAGTGGGATAAAGTGTAAATTATCACACGAGGCCTACGGCCGACGCTGTTATCATTATCACTATGGATTTCTATCAAGTAGCTAAGATAAAATGTAGGTATATACCTATATTTAAAATTTTGTATAGATCAAAAATTAAGTACCTAGATAGGTACTACTAATAAAGTTAATACTACAATACTACTATTCTTTAAACTTGAAGATTTATAAGACACGGCGGTAAGGGCAAGTTTTGTGAACAATGTATTTTCATTATAGTAATCTTCTCAATATTTCGCTGTCATAGAATATTAAACCCATAGACGTATAACTTGGTTATACGTCTATGATTAAACCCAATATTATACCCCGGTACCCTGTATCTTTATCCAATAAGGTATTGAAATATCTCCCAATCATAAAAGGTACCTATAAATGAATCCACTAGTGAGCTTCTATATCGGGAAAAAAGCAATTCATAATATAGATATGGGAAAAAAAGTCCTGACGCTAGTTCCGAATAACTTGACTTTTCATGTGTAAAAGGTAATACAGTGTATTGGCGAATTTTGGTATAGGTGTAGAGTGAGGTGTCCTAAACAACATACTAAAAGTCTTGATCGGCGAGGGCGTGCTAAGATGGTGGAGGGTGTCTGAAGATTTTTTTTTTAGTTTTTCACGAGGTTTTTCATGAATAGCGGAAAATCCACGACCTCATTCTGAACCGGGTTTTAAACCATTAAACTTTCATTGAAAACATTTTTTTTCCAAACATCAAATTAAAAAGTTAATTGCGGGGTCCATTTATCTGTGAACATCCTGTACCTTTATTTAAAAGGACATCGGAAAAATTTATCACAGAAAGTTGTTTAGAATAAAAAGTAATAGCCGAATACCAATTTTGAAACAAATTGGCCTACCTGATTTGATTTTTTTGGGGAGAAAAATTAATTTCAAAAAAAGAACAAAATAGGCCAATCTGTGTCAAAATTGGTATTTGGTCATTACTTTTCATTCCAAACAACTTTCTTCCATAACTTTTTTCGATATCTCTTTAAACAAGAGGCTTTACTCTGCCTCCAATTTTTATAACATCGGGGAATTAATTTTTCTCCCCAAACAAATGAAAATGGGTCAATCTGTGTCAAAATTGTTATTCGGTCATAACTTTTTATTCTAAATAACTTTCTTCTATTACTCTTTTCAATATCTCTTTAAACAAAGGTACAGGGTGTTTCCGTATAGGTATTTCGTATGCAGACTAACTCGCTTATTATGCAATATAGATAGGGACTTTAAATTCAAAGTTGGTAGGTATTAACATGAACCGCCAGATAAAAATATTTTTTTGTATACCGGGTGCAACAGAAGTGTGTGACAGACACAACTTGCATTTTTTTAAATGGAACACCCTATATATTATTTTATAATCAACAAGACATTATTTTTCTGATCTCAAAAATATACAACTTTAGGCATTCCTTCCAGCCGTTTTGTACTTTTTACTCTTGGTAATTTTTTTATAAAATCGCCCCAAAATCACCCTGTGTTAATTGATTTGAATAATTCTTTTCACATCCCAGTTTCGGAAGATCCAGGAGCGATTCCCAGAAAATCGTAATCCAACTCGATTTTTTTTTGTCATTTCCACCTTATGAAAACTCAATCCGTTGACACACTGTAGGTATACTAAGTAATCGAAGTACCTATGTTATTTCTGACTTATCAACAAAGCAAAATTATTATAGATAACATTGAATCACGTCAACATAAATATTGAATTCTTGATAAGAAGTTGATTATTCCCAAATCACCCGGGGCAAAACTTAGTACTCACATTAGAAACTGTAACCATTTTCGAGAAACGCTCTTCTTTCTTGTTCCAGAATTTAAATAAACAGCATCCACTGGCATCATGTCACACACTTTGAAACCCATCGTTATTTACACTACTATTTATTATACGATAAGAAGTATTAAGATATCGTTATTAACACTTCCCGTTCGAACTTACATCAACAAAAAGAAAATGGCATAATATATGCGTCTATCCATGAACACAACTTGGAAAATGTACTCCGACTTAACAAACGAACATTTTATAAACCTACGTCGTGCACATATTTTAGAAAGTGCGACGAGTTTGGCGCGGTTCAAGCTTAACTTAACAAACGTGAAATAAGTTGTGGACTGATCGATCGCTCAAAAGCGACTGGTATATTTCGCGGCTTTTAATTGGCTTGTCTTGGTGTAAACAGTGTATATTATTATGGTTTGCAATATTTGAATGCGAGTTGAAGGTTAGATATACGAAGGCAGCTCTACAAGTTAATTTTATTTATAGTACGGCATTTCCTACACTGTTCTTAACAGTTCAGGAAACATACTTGCAAGATTTATATTTCTCGAATTAAATTCCGAGTCATAGATCTATAATGACCTAACACAAATAAAAAACATATTTTCGGAAATCCGCGATGTTGCTTATAAATTCACTTACACTTACTGTAAACGGACGAAGACTTAAAGGCGGATTCACATCGGTCGATTTTTGCCGTTCGGCTAGCTGCTCCGATATCGCCCAGCCACAGCCGCATTCACTACAGCGAGATTTACACGGGTCGATTTCCGCTGCACGAGTAGGCCGCACGGCAGAAATCGACTCTGTTAATACCAGATCCACTCTACAGCAGGTGACTAAAATCGCAAACGCCAAAGTAGGGTCGCATCCGACTTTTGCCGCGCGATCAAGGGCCGCATGAGGCTGGCGACTAAAATCACTCGTGTAAATGGTTGCAGCAGTTGATTTTAACCGATACCGCTTACCTCTCTTACCAAAAAGTTTTGTATATTTCATATCGAGAGTTCAAAAAAGTATGAAAGTCTCATGCGATTTCAGTCGCCTGTGTAGATGGGGTAGCGATGCGTCCGTGACTAGGCGATATCGAAGCAACTAGCCGCACGGCAAACATCGACCCTCATCCCATTCCCATTCATGCGGGATTTTCAAGGATTCACGGATCGATTTCTGCCAAAAAATCGACCGTGAAAATAGCAAAACGACTGTACAGCAGGTCTGGTGAAATCTCAATCTGCAAAGAAGGGGAGCATCCGACTTTCTCAGAACGATCATAGGCGGCATGAGACGGGTGACGAAAATCGATCGTGCAACGTGCAAATGACTTCAGCAGTTGATTTTGACGTTTTCCTTTGAGGAAGGCGGATACGCACGGGGATGTCGAGACCGTCAAAATTAACTGCTGAAACCATTTACACGGTCGATCTCAGTTTCTCGTCGCATGCGGCTTATGATCGTGCGGCAATAGTCGGATGGCACCCTACGTTGGCGTTTGCGATTTAGTCACCTGCTGTATCGCTGATTTGGTATTTAGACGGTATACTTTTGCCTGCTTCAAGTGCCTGCGGCGGAAATCGACCCGTGTAAATCCCGCATTACACAGGCGACTACAATCACAAGAGACTTTCTTACTTTTTTGATCTCTAGAGATGGAATTCATAAACTTTGTGGGTAGAGAGGAGGTCGGGATATTCAAAATTAACTGCTGAAAGCATAAACACGGCTGATTCAGTCACCCATTGCATGTGGCTTATGATTGCGCAGCCAAAGTCGAATGCCACACTTTAAGTTTACGATTCTACTGTATGTATATAGACGATTTGCTATTAACACTAGTCGTGCGGAGGAAATCGAACCGTGTAAATCCCGCTTTGCCCCTTCTACACAGTCGACTGAAATCGCGAGAGACTTTTGTAATTTTTTTATCTCTCGAGAATCAAGATAAAACACAAGAATTTGTGGGTAGCCGCCTATGATCGTGCGGCAGAAACCAGTTTGCGATTCGAGTCACCTGGGCCCGGACTGTGTAGGAAAATAGCGATAGAGATTCTCTTCGCTTCGCATTAACATCCGACATAACTTGATTCAGGTGAAGTAGATAATACGGACCCAGCTGTTGCTCGCCAGTTATTTTGGATTCAAGAAACGACTGATGTTTATGCGAAGAGAAGAGGATCACAAAACAATAAAGAGAATCTCTATCGCTATTTTCCTGGAGAGTCAATTTGGTATTTACACGGTCGGCGACAGGATCGACCCGTGTGAATCCCGCTTCATCTAGAATCGAACAAAAGAATTAGCAATCTTTCGAACCAGAGGATGAACAAAAATAAAAATACTGCTTCAAGTGCCTACTCAAAAAATCTGATTTATAAAGCGTTGTCTATACAGTGCATTTATTTCAAGTTCCCCATCCCCCCTTCTAATTTTTGAATCGTTTGATTTACCTATTAGAACGAAATTTCCTGAGGATATTTCCGAAAGCGCCCCATATGTGAACAAGTTTTGCATTTTTTTAAATACTAGTGCCAGCTGAAAAAACCGAAATGACAGCTGTCTGATAGAAAAAATGAAATGGAAAGGGGGGAAAGGGTTCTAGTGATAACCCATTTTAAAGGTCCTTTCATCGTTAATACACCCTGAAAGATTGAAGTCGCTGCCTCTCTCTTATTTTTCAATGTCGTGTCTGTTTTTTTTTAATGGCGGCCAATTGCAATATTGACATTCTTAGCTGTCACTACTGTGTTGAGAAATGGAGAACGTCCTCATATATTATTATATCGCGCATCCAAATTTTGTTCTTGAACAGGGTTATTCATTATATTTTGACCCCCACCTCCAGCTCTTATTATGAGTAATGGAAAAAATTCAAATACAAACGTTTTAGGTTTTTTATGTAGTATCTTTTGATGATAACGGAAATAAATAATTGACTTCACAACATTGAAAAAATTATTTGAGTCATATTTTTTCAAATAGAACACCCTGTATATTTTTGGCTAGAATGATATAGATCTTTTTTTTTCTCATGTAAATTACCTTACGTTTGTCTCATGCATTCTCATGGACTCGGCGATTTAAAATCCAAAGTAGCTTTATTGTAGCAAAAATTAAATTTACTGACAAAGCACGAAACAAAAACTAAATATGATAGTGCTCATCATAAAGTTCTACCCATAGCGAACTTTTATAGCAAAGTTTGTGTCCATGTAACTCAAAAATCCCCCATTCGCTCATTTTAGCTCATTTTATGGGCACATTAAAAAAATAATCAAAATCGAACGAAGGATTTTTGAGCAACATGGACTTAATCTTTGCTATAAATATGTTCGCTTTATGTTGAGCAGTTTGATTGCATTCATCATGAAAGAACGAAACAGTTACACGAAAATGTATGAATCAAACCAAATTACAGATTTGTCTTTACCATTGATTGCATATTATTATAGGAAACATGAACGGTCCTCTTTGGAAAACAATGAACAATTTCTTATCAGTTGAATGTATTCTTCTCTATTTTTTCCATACCACTTGTATATTACAATAGAATATTGTTGACGGCTCTTAAGTTTAATCCTAAACATTCATTCCAAGCTAATCCAACGGATGTGAAATATTCAATTACTCTGAGTAAAGTAGGATTCGTTAACGTTTGAAATATGAACATAGTTCCGTCTGCGTCTGTTTCCGTTATTCTAAGAATATTGAAATAATTGTCTAGGTCTTAGGTAACAACAGGAAATGCCCGGTTGCAGAAATAATATATTTGCTGAACAACATTGAAGATGAGCCAGGATATGTCAAGAAAACTGCACATTCATCTACAATATTCCATGTCACACAACTGTATTGATATCAACCTATTCAGAGTAGAATAATATTTGAAGTTCTTATTATGAACTATTTTTAATTATTGTTCAATTTATCTTATTGCTCCAGATACCTCATCAGGTCAATGTAATGTATGTACAGGGTTATTCATTATATTTTGACACCCATCTACAGCTCTTATTGCGAGTGATAGAAAAAAACTTTAAATACAAAAGTTTTGGTTTTTTTCACGTAGTATCTTCTGGTGATAGCGGAATCAACAAATCGAAATCATAACATAGAAAAAAATCATTAAGTCATATTTTTTTAAATGGAACACCCTGTATATTATTGACTAAAATGAAAGATCTCTTTAATCTGATTTCAAATATATATGGTTTGTAGACATTTGGTTCAGTCACTTTGAAACTATTTGAATTTAAAAAATATATTTTTTTAAACTACAACAAATATTCACAACACTAACTTAATCATATAAACTATCAACATTCCATTAAAAACGAAGCTACATGTTTTCTACATAACCCCCATAACCAAAACTTTTGTATTTAAAGTTTTTTTCACTCGCAATAAGAGCTGTAGAAGGGTGTCAAAATATAATGAATAACCCTGTACATCTCAGTTGATATTGGGTTTACAAAAGAGTTTAAATGAGCAAAGTTCATGAACATTCAGAACCCGATGCCTACTAAGAAATGCAAAAATGCATCAATAACCTAAACATTTTACACAACATGTTATTTTGTGACACTGTGTATTTTGACTAGATTAAAAGATCTTTTTTTTCTGATTCCCGCAATTTATCATATTATATCTTGGTATTCAAATTCTCATCAAAATTACATTACCTTTCGATCTGGGTTGCCAAGATAAACTGGAAGCCAGATCAATGTGAAGTAATTTTTATGAGACTTTGAACATGAAAAACGGCTAAACAAAATACCATCCATGATATTTTGAATAAGAAGAAAAAGATCTATTATTTTATCCCAAAATAAGATTTGAAAGTATGATTATTTACGTACTGATTAATACTTTTGTTCCACAGATACAAAAAACTGGAAAAATCATCAGTGTACAAGGAAAAGCAAAAAGTATTTTTTTCAATTGATGACCCTATATTTGAATCTATTTTTCGATTCCTCGTAAAATTCACGCTTTCTTGTAAAATTAACTTCAATAAAATGGCCTGTTCGCTCTGATTTGGCACCAATGGATGGATGTCTTTATTGAAAAAGGTGTATACAGTCACCGCATTGAAAACCTCAATGATCTTGAAATATTAAAATGAAAAAAAACATCATTCTCAATACATCCTTTAGATGAACTTTGAAAAACTCTTTTCTTATGCTTATAAGATGTGTTGAAGTTGAAGAAGACCAGGTAGAAGGTCTTTCTATTTGAATACTCTTTCAAATTGATTTTGATATTGATAATTTCCTGATCTGGCATGATTGAAAAAAAATCAATAAAAGCAACGTTTCAAATGTGAATATTCCAGGAACGGTTGAATTTAAGTAAGTATATGGGTTATACATGAATAATTATGCTTAGAACTAAACGAGAAATCGGAAAATAAAATCAAATAAAGGGTGATCCATTGAAAAGTTATTGCTTTTTCCTTTATACAGATGATTTCCAATTTTTCGTATACGTGAAAATAGTTATTTACGTTACTAAGGCGATAAATGACTTTTTAAATTACGAGTCAAGATGTTTATGGACGAGGCGACGAAGGAGCCGAGTCTAGAATATCTAGACGAGTAGTTTAATGACATTTAACGGCTGTGTATCGTACATTGTTTTGTTTCATACTGTAATAACTATTTTTAATCGGTTTAAAGTGCTTTCTTCTCAAACCACACACTTAGGGTGGCAGTCCACCTCACATTCGTACCATGAGATGGCGCCAGCCAGACCATGTAACAACTTATGTTTGTCCTATCTGATATACCTTACCAACCGTTTATGTTAAGCATAGATCAAAAATATATGTTAAGTGAACAAGTTGCAAAACGGAAACGGACCAAATTTTGCATAAAAAAACTTATTCCTGTCAAATCAGCGGAAAGGTATCAAAAGGAGTTTGAGGCTTTCTGCGAATGGCGCAAAATCTTCCGTGTAGATAAGACAGTGAACGAAAATATCGTGTTTGGCGCCAGCCAAACCGTGTTACGAATGCAATTTCACAGTCTTTGATGATGCAAAATGTCATTTTTGGAGTAGTCAAGTAATTTTTTTTTACAGTCTCTGATGATGTGAAGTATCATTTACCGGACTGGTTTTGGGTCCGGTAAATGATACTTTACGGTACAGTATGAAATAAAAGTATTTTTCAGTACCTACCTATTTAACCAACGGTATGGCTCTCGGCTGTATTTCGGAAAGTATAAGCCGTATGGCATGAGGAAAAAAGAATTGGCACAGAGGCCATGAGAAATTACCGGACATTATTCTCAAGTTTCTAAAACGGCCACTAGAGGGCGCAACTGCAATGGCCAATCAGAAAACGAAATTTTTACAAAACTTTGCCCAGATTAGGGGTATTATGAAGAACAATGGCATCATATTCGTCAGCAGTTTTCAGATTTTCCTTTTGAACCATGTCTAACCGCTAAAATAAAGTGATGTGTGAAGGTTAGATCTTTTTTTATTAGAATGTCAATAACTCCGGACTGAGTAAACGGATATCAACCAAACGAGCGTCTCGTTTAAAAAAGTGCGTCCCTTATGCCTGGTTTCTAAACATTTTGACACTATCGATTCAATAACAATCAATTTATACTATCTAGCCGATAACTAGATATCCGAGAACCATTGTTAGATCAATGGGTTCCAACCAGATACGAGCACTCTCTGAAGATATTGCCTTGGACGTTCAATAATCCATAAAATTCATAACAAAACTACACAATAACTACACAGTTCCGAAAATCACTCATATGTGGCTTAATTTATCAGGTTCATACCAGAATGACAGGAAATAGATCATTCATCATCACCATTGATTTATCGAACACATGCCTGTCAATTTTTCTCCAAATGTGCCTATGGATCCGATAAGGTGACATTACATACCAAAATGGTGGTTTATCCGATCAGTAAAATGAGGTAACAAATAGATATATTGTTGTTCAGAAACCGGGGGTTACCCTATTTTCTACCTTATGAAAAATATTAATATAATATACATAAGAAGCTGTCTTACAACTTTACAAACTGCGCGTTTTGTGAAAAAATTGAATACAGCAGGACCCATACAGTGCGGCTCGAAAAGGCTTCAGGTTCATATATAGGCCTTTTCAAACATTTAAACCGTTTGATATATTGGAACGAAATTTAAACACACCATATGTGAGGACGTTCTGCATTTTTCGATATAGAAGTGACAGCTGAAAATATCAAAATGAAAGCTAGAGGCCATTTTGAATAAAAAAATCAAATGGAGAGGGGAGAGGGTGGTGAAGTGATACCTCATTTTGAAGGTCTTTCCGTCCTTATCACACCCTGAAAGTTTGAAGTCGCTGTCACGTTCTGATTTTTCAATTTCAAGCCTGATTTGTTTTTCAAAATGGCGCCTTATTGCCGTTTCAACATTCTCAGCAGTCACTTCTGTGTTGATAAATGTTGTACAGGGTATTTCCGTATATTTTTGCACCCCACCTAGAGGGTTTATTTGAAAAGATATCAAAATAAGGTGAATACAAAAGTTTTATGTTTTTTGATACAAAAACATTGAGGATTTGTAGTCTAAAATGTAAACAAAATTAGTAAATGTAAATATTGATAGGTTGATTACTTTTTCAAAAGGAATACCCTGTTTGCCTGAAAATACGGATGAAAGAAGACAGACTTGGCCAGTGGCCAAGAACCGAAAAGATAACCGTCAAGTCAAGAATAGTCTTGATCAGCCGTTCATAGAATGTTTTCGTGGCGCAATCGACACAACTATTCCTCCTTCGATACGTTTTCTTTTTCAAAAATGTTGAATATGGGAGAGGTAAATAAATAAAATAGTAAAAAAAACTATCAATATTGCTATGGGGCCCATACTACCCGTTCAATTGTTATAATCTTTATAATGGAAAACTGCCCGGAAAACTGGTTCTTATCTCATATGACTAGGACATCGAACGAAAATATACTACGACAGACATCAGTTTGTTGTTGTTATTGTTGGTATTTTAAAAAAAAATTACTCTCTCAGATTGATTGACTATACTAGAATGAGTTAAAAATTGAAAAAAATGCATATTTTCAAAAAAAATCAAATAAATTTATTATTTTTTTATTTAAAAAAAAAAATGACAAATTCTAGTACAGTCAATCAATACGAGAGTGTCAAAAGGTTTTCATTGCCCACAATAAATACAACTTGTGTCTCGTCGTCGTATTTTATAGTAATAATATTGATAAATAATAATAATAATATAAACCCTACTTTTCTCGAAAACGGTTAATTTTAACGGAACATATGAAGAGTACTTGAAAGGTAGTTTTCAGCTCTGTAAAATGACACCTGTCAAAAATTGGGCCAAAAAGGTTTGGTGGCCAGTCCATTCCTGGTTCCCCCTACAATTCAAACTATTGACTTTTCTATGGTTCTATGAGTCTTCATGGGTATTCCTTTAGGGCTCGGTATCTTCGTCCGGAGACACTTTGGCAAATCAAAATATGACAAACTGAGGTTATTTTGTCCTCCCTTGTACGCTTCCGAAATTATGCCATATACTTAACGGGCACTATAATTCTAACCAGTACGATATTATGACTTGTGTTTTCTTTTATAGAAGAAACAAAAGACATAGTAATTCGTTTTTTGAGAAAATGTTGAGAACTGCTAATCCAAAGTAAAGACTGAGCCAGTCTTCCAGTCGTGTCTTGGTCTTGAGATATCGGACCAATACCAAGACGGAGCACACATTTTATTCATTACATTCTCCAAATACTTGGGTGTTTTGAATTTAATTCCGATTGCAGGTGAATGCTTCCAATTTTTCCCTAATGGTCATTCTAATCGAACATGTAAACTGTCATTGTTGAAATGTTCTTGAATTTTCTTCCATTTGCTATCTATTTTAAGTTTCGTTTGACGCTTATGTATAGTAGGTAACTCAGTCTTCCTGCTACTTCACATAAGTCAAAATCCCTCAACTCAGAGGTACCAACCCTTATTTGAATTGAAAATAGGTGATCTCATACTCATACTATATTGTTTGTTCTCAATTTGGATTCAATTTGGATCTTTATGAAATAGCCTTACAAAAATCTGCCAATTTCTTCTACTCAAAACACCCGGGCCTGATCTATGAATACGCACAACCCAACCACTATCATAGTATTGCAACAAAATCACAACATTTTTCTTTCAGAACATCCCATGATTATACAATAGCACACCTCACCCAGGCCTAGGATTGGTTGATCAAGACTCAATTGGTCTTTTTTGACTAATTGAACAAGTTCGATCGGTGGCATATTTAAATTAGGTATTGAAAGTCGTTCAGTTATCATTTATAATTTTTTGCCTTTTGAAATAAAACGCTAAATCGAAAAATATAGTTGAGGACATATTAATAAATCTGGCTCCAAAAAAATTAATATAAATTAAAATGAGTGTAAAACAAAGAATTCAGTATGATAAAAACTATATTCGAAGTGTGCAAACCATGATTTTCTTTTTGCCGTTTGCTTTGGGTACTCACCAACAATTTTTGTTAGCGTGCTATACTTGTCGGTTGTCCACTCAGGCACAAAGCACCACTTTTTTTGCCACCATAATATTATTTATTTCATACTGTACCGTAAAGTATCATTTACCGGACTGGTGGTAAATGACACTTTTCATCATCAGAGACTGTGATAAAAATTCACTTCACTTCTCCGCTAAAAGACACTTTCCCAGATAGCACATTCTGCTGCAAGGTGCTCAATTTTCTACGGCCGGCAATCAAAAAGGGAACACTTTATATCATTCACTTACTAAGCACTTATCAAATACTTATTTTTGGCAAGACTACATCAAAAGCGAAGGATATTTGCCTGCAATATGCATTCACTTGTCTACGAAAAATACATACATTGCCAGCGCTTCTTGAACAACTTCTAATTTTGATAAAATGTGAAGCACATCAGGAGTGCCGAATAAATCCTCCATAGATAGCAATAAGCCGATTGCAGCGTGCTGAATTTCTTGCGTCCGACAAGCAAAAAGATAGCATATTTTATATCATCATTCAATAAGCGCTTATTATATGCTTCTTTTTTACAACATTACTTAAAAAGTGGGTGATACGCGCATTCAAAATGCATATTATGCTTTTATACGATTCTCAGATGCCCTGCGATCGCTTTTTAAGTAGTTATTATTAAATGTTTCCGAACAATCTTGGACGTTCGTATTACCTAGTTGCCTGATTGGTTGACCACCGCGTTGGTCTTTGTTATCTGCATTTTGCAGTTGCCCTGAGCAGAGTCAGAGACAAGCCAAACAAGACAAGCACATCAGCTTTTAAACTTATTCGGCTATTTGTAGAAGTAGCCAATTGAAAAAGTTATTCGTGATATTTTGGCTATGGTGAACCACATTAGTTTTCTTGTGATTGTGAATTGTGATCCTTTGGAACGGCTTTGTATTTTTGTGTTTGTGGACCTACGACATGGCTTACGAGGACAACGAATAATAAGGCCGAAGGCAGCTGATAAGTAGTGATGTGTTCTCGATAATAAAATTCTAGAGAATGATTGTTATTATACTGGACAATTATTATGCTGAGAATATTGTTTCAAGGGTTTTATACATGTAGTGTTAAAACATTTATGAGATTATTTCTAGTTATTTACACTATATATTATCATCAGCTTGTAGGTACTTGGTAAAATTTCAAATTGGTTGATATAGATATGCATGGTTTGTTTCGAATAATTGTCCATTGTTGATTATGTACTGGAAAATAGAGTCTTCTGTATCAGTGTTTACATATATTTTAGCCTACATCGGGCAGTATATTTGAACGAACGACGAGCAGAATTCTTGAGCGTGAAATACGCATTTCTCTGAAGCGAAGACTAAGCACATATTCGAAGTGCGTAGACGGCACTTATTTAAAGTGCTTTTTATGAAATGCTATTTTTGCATCGGCCGGAGGGACGCCGGTCGACTAGCCAAGCGCTTTTTTGCAGTGCACCAAAAGCAAACCTCTGCTTAAGCTTAGTGTTTTTTAAGCAAGTTTCAAGTAAATTTTGTTATCTGGGTTGCATCATCAAAGACTGTGAAATTGCATTGGTAGCATGATTTGGCTGGCGCCATTTCATGGTTTTCATTATTAACTTGACATAAAATGTTGGTAACATAAGTAACCTATCTATATTCCCTGGTTTGACTGGCGACATCTCATTATGTCATGGTTAGTATGTGGGACGGAATGCCACCATCGCCCTCTCGATGTATGCTTTGACAATAAGAAAGCACTTTTTCTCTTGGACCGATAAAAAAGATTTGTCACATTATGAAACAAAACAATGTACGATACACAGCCGTTAAATTTCATTAAACTACTCGTCAATAAACATCTTGACTCGTAATTTAAAAAGTCTTTTACGGTCTTTGTAACGTAAATAACTAATATAATGCCGAACAGTGCATAACATCAGTCATATTTTATTTACCTATATTTATGGCTACAGAACGTTACCTATGACTACATTTAATAAGCGCGTATGTGACGTCACAACATTTTTCTATAGCCTTTACGCGTTTAAGCAAATTTGTATAACGAATAACTCAGAAAATATTTGACTATTGTTTTTCAAAAACTTTATAGGGGTTTATGTTACACCTATATCTACCATTTTCAATAAAGAACTTAATTTTATGGACATACCCATTTTCAATAATTATTTTAATTTGATTGATAAACAAAAACTATGGCTGAATATTCATACAACGTTTTCATTTGCCAAAATACAAATCGGTATGATGACATCACCCAGGTGTAATTTGTTAATCTTATGGCGTAGGTTGAGTGAATGAAGCCTGTAAATGGATGGCTATCGAGAGAATTTGGGTGATTTTCTTAGCAGTTCAACGACGTGGTTTGGTAGAGATCGAGTGGGTTGAGTTAAACTTCATTTTTGCGATGGAGTGGCTGAACGTATGATTCGATGAACCAGACTCGATGCATATTAAATTTCAAATATACTTGTATTCTTTAAAATGAATCAACTTCTAGTGCTAGAAAGAACCATCATTTAGGTATAAGACATTACTTTTCGTGAATAGCTTTTAAAAAACATCAAGACGCATACAATGCACGCAACTTTACCCGTAAAAATGGTCATCCGATCGTCATTAGTTTCAGCACATGTGCAAATAGGGACCAAAAAATGTGAATTATAATTCGTCCGAACTACCTGGCAAGACTCTAATCAATCTTGAAAATATTGAAAAATATTGATTTCAGAACAGATCCACTCCAAACATGCCATGCAAATTGAACAGCCTTGGAAATGTGTATTAATGTTTAAGTGCTAATGATGTGATTCTATTTCAAGTTATGAAAATATAACCTGCTGTAGTGTGGTAGGTACCTATACATACCTGCTTCCTGCCCAAAAGGCAGCTTTGTTTGGAGCTTCCTAGCGTTTTTTCCAGAATGTATAGTTTACAGAAGCTTGAATCATTTTTGAAAATAACCAGTTACCTACATACCTAATCAAGTGCTATTCAAGAAAATAAGTGATTTTTAATAATCCAAATATGATGTGATGAGAAAAGTAGACATTGAACTCTTTAACCCCTAATGTATTTGACATCTAAATCGCTAAATGATAGTGCACTTCCGTATACTTTTATTTTCCATTCAGTAAATTGGAACGTGACATCTAAATAATATTTTACAACCAATTGATTGTTTATTTGAACTAATAGGTAACTAAACCACGATGCATCAATGCCCTCTGTCTGTTTTATTATCATTTTCATTATCATTTTTTCTAAGTGGGTATATAATATGTATTTAAAGAGCTAGCATCAACTTCATATGAGAGTTCATCAACATCTGAAAATTGCCATGTTATTGTTGTATCTTGAGACAGGATATTTACCTACTTCTGGAATTAGCTATTGAAACTGCTATGTTAATGAGTGATAGGGCTTCGCGAGACCACAAGACTAGTCTTGGCTTGGTCTTGTCTTGGTCTTGGTGACTAGACCGAGACCAAGACCAAGACCAAGACTTAACGTTCAAGACCAAGACTCTACCTCGAGAGTCTCGTCTTGGTCTTGGTCTTGGAAAGAAAAATCGACACAATACTTATTTAAATCTGCAAATGTCTCTATTTACTTTCAATAAGTCTTTTATGTAGATCAATTCTTCAAAAATACAGGGTGTTTCAAAAACATGTTGCCAAACTTTGAGGGGTTATACCGAGGGTTATACCTTACACAAAAATATTACGCTAGAACCCAACTTGCCTATTTCGGAAGTTGATATTGACAGATACCCTGTATCAAAGTTAAATTTTAATTTTTTGATTTTTTTAAATAACTTTTTTTGATAATGAAGTTATCATCATCATCATCAAAAAATCATCATCAAAATAACTTCGGAATGAAGTTATTTTGATGAAATTTGATACATGAGGATTGTTTGACATGCGACATTCAAATCTGAACTCGATATGACTCTTATACTTGTAGGTAGATTTGTTTCGTTTTGATTAGGATTAGGATTTTTCACTTTGGTCAAGGATTCAGTATCTTTTTTTTTGAATGAGGATACCTCGGAGGATATCTACATTTTGTGCATAAGATGCACGTCAGTTCTTTTCTTCTTACAAGTTGGATTTGGATTTTGAGATGGATTTTTTCTTCGGTTCAGAACTGCGATTTTAATGAAACATTCACTGATTGACGTTTTATGAAAAAAATAATTGTTATGCTGTATATTAGGAGTTTTTTGAAAATTCGGTATAATTTTTTTTTCAAGACCATCATGACAAGGACTATCCAGACTATCAAGAGCAAGACCAAGACTGAGCAAGTCTTGTCTTGGTCTTGAGATATCGAGACCAAGACCACATTTATTTTTCGAGACCAAGACCAAGACTGGCCAGTCTTGGTCTTGCGAAGCCCTAATGAGTGAACGTAAAGTTACCATCTTGGAAGTAGTAATGCTGAATATCCAAATTTACCCCACATTTTTCTGATTTGGATTTGCATCCAAAATATAATTTCGTATACTATTTCTCCAGGAGAGACACGAGTGAGCAAAAATGTCTTACATAAAAGTTGTAAGGCTTTCAAAAATCTACAAATCTGTATTAAATTGGAATATACAGGGTCGATCATAAAGTCATGATATTATATCAAAGTTGCATTTTTGTTAAATGGAACCCCTAGTATATAACATAATTGATATTTCAATTCTTCCTTCAATTTTGAGCAAAAGTTGTTATACAAACAATAATGTTCCTAAATTCAACCGTTATTGAGATATCATTTTAAAAATGACATTTTTGCTCTTTTGGCATGCTATTTATAAAAAAACTCAAACGGTTCAAGGCAGAGAAAAATGGTCCGCACTTTCTCACCTCACTTTTCAAGACCTATTCTGTCATTTGAATAGAAGGTGCTAGCAACTGTCAACTATCTTCGACACATTTTGACAAGAATTATTGATAGTACTGTACATAACTCTTGAACAAGTCAAGACTAGAGAGAAAGTGCGGACCGTTTTTCTTTATCTTAAACCGTTTGAGTTTTATAGCATGCTAAAGATGCTAAAATGTCAGTTATAAAACGCGATAACTCGAAAACGGCTGAATTTGGAAACATTATACTACATTTCTATTGGCCAAGAATTTTTGTTGCTTATGGTATCATATGTTCTCATCGAAGAGGACTTCAGTGGAAATCGTTACCATAGAACTCTTCAACCGTTCAGCATTTTATGTCATGAGTTATTATGATATAATGTAACAAATTGTTACAACCGTTGAAAATCTGGCAGCAAGGGCACTTTCCGCGAAAACGGTGAATTTCAGTAGTTGTGGAACTATGCTCTTCTTAGGCACGCTCTAGCCGCGACACGGTTACAAAAAAAAAGATATATACAGATCGGGAAAATCGCTTTTTTTCCGAGATATAAGCCAATTAGGGTTTCACGAGATTCTCGAGATTCGAAATTTCTCGTCTCGTCTCTTCTCGATTTCGAGACAAGACAGAGACGAGATTGGCAAAATTTTTTCGAGACGAGATCGAGAACAACACTTCGAGATCGAGAAAAATTTCTCGATCTCGAAAAATTAGCATGATATTTTAGTTAAAAACATCAGAGAAGTGGTTCAGTTAGAAGCATGCAGCATTGTTCTTGGCTTAATTTGAAGGTAAACTTCTGGACAATACCAAGATAAGGACTGAGCTTGTGGACTCACTTGATATTAATTATATTGAAGAGTGACTCCGAGTCCACCAAATGTGCTCAACGAACTCACCTAATTTTTGCGACACGTGATTTGTTTTGGATCAGGAGTATTTGATTCACATGATGAACTGAATAAATTAATTTTATGCTGGTCTCCATTCACTCAATCAGTGTACAATGTTTGTTAATTAATTATCGTAGTTTTCATGTTCCATTGACCTGCATAATGTTATTTTGGACCTGCATTCCAGTCAGTATATTTTCATAAGATTTAAACCATAGGTTTGATGACTTGTATGATGCTATAAGTATCGTCAATACATTAGCAACACAGGTCTACAGCAAAATTGATGTTTTTGAACCAACATCTATTTTCAAGTAGTTTCGATCTCCTGAACCCGCAAATGACCTCGGTTACATCCTATCACATCCCAATTTTTCTCAAACCGATATCTTGGAATGAAAAAAAAAAAAATTAAAATAGAATAAATAATGATAACATAATCAGCGCCCTTCAAGTGGTACACAAAAACTAATAAGAAATTATTATTTCTTACCTCAAACACGGAGAAATACATTTGTGCGAAAATTCAATTTTTTGCAAAAATTATTTGAAAACATATTCGAAAATAAAATTTTGAAATCAACCCCCCTGTATCTCCCGAATGAAGCCCGCGATAGCAAACATTTTAATAAAGTAAGTATTAAAGTAGTTTGGGTCTTGGGTCGGACTAATAACCCCACGATATTTTCGATTTTTTTTTCTGAAAATTCGATAACTGTATTCAAATTTATTATTTGCATTCAATTCATTTTTCGATTTGCAAAAATATCTTACGTCATATACATAGATGGATGAAAAAAATTAGAATCAGTGAAAACCAAAAATATATATATATGTAAATATTTAACAAATTGATATAAAACATCTCGCAAAAATGTTAAAGACCTGTGTAATCAATCGGCACCATATTTTTTTTCTATAAATTCAACCGTATTTATTTGATGCAGGACTGCAGTTCCAGGTACACTCCGTTGTTGTTTTTTTTTTAAATTGTCCATTTTGGTGTTGAAGTCTTGGCACTACTGATACCAATAACGTGGGTACTTCAAAAATCAAATGATCTGAAAAAATGAAGCAATTTTGCAAATCCGCATTTTACCACTTGCTGTTGTTGCTGCTATGAAAGTCATATTATGGAAGTAGTGAGATGCTGACTTGCAAAATTGATCAATTTTTAAAAAAATTCATAGATTAAAATTTTCTACAGAGAGAATTACTTTTTGTCGTATCTTTCAATTTTTAGTCCATTTCACCTTTTGTAAACGGCATCCGCGGACATACTGTATATGATATTCTTTGTAGATCGCATATTTTGTCGCGCTAGATGTTTTTCGGATGATATGACAGAATTTCAAAGAATTTTGACATAATCCAATGGGAATTTCGGTAGTTTTTTAACGAGTCTTCCCTCCAGTCTCTCTTTCCATTTCAAATTGCGAGTAGTCTACATGGCAATGCCAACCTTGAACCCCCAATAAAAAACGAATTCTACAATCTTCACAAACAAAAAAACAATTCTAAACTTTCGTGAAATGCCTACAATATTTTTAAATAAGAAGTTTTTTTTTTCGAGATCGAGAAATTTCGAGAATCTCGAGTCGAGATCGAGAAATCGCTCTCGACTCTCGAGAAAAACGTCGAGATGAGAGATTATTGATTTCTTGTCACGACAATCGAGACGAGACAAGAAATTGCCGTCGAGACGAGAATTACCCTAGAGCCAATAACTGAAAAAAATCCAAAATTTGATAAAAAAGAGCCCAAAAATAAAACTCCGGCCTCTCTAAGGCAATTTTGTCGGTTTTGATACCCAGTTTGGTTGGTCAAAAATGACCAACCAATTTCGGGATGATACCTTAATAGTGACGTCAAACGGGGTACCGAAGTGATTTATAGAAGATATTGAAACATGCCGATTGCCGCAAACCAATAACGAATCTACGACTATTGACTATATCAAAAAGATTTCGGCAAAGTTTGGTATGATACCAGGTATGATAGTTATGATACACGTCATCGGTGATGTCACATGTAACAAACAGATCCAAAAATCAATCAATTGGTTTATTTTGACCGAGATTTTGACGAACCAAAACTATGACAAAATCGCTGGTGCATAGGTATATTATCCTACCCATAACATAGATACAGATACAGATATTTAGGAGAATATATGATATGATAAATGAGTCAATTTCTCTAATCTGGAAATATCAAATAAAATATTGAATATTTGATCACTGTATTCAAGTTTCAATTTATAATACTGCGTAACGCAAAGGAAGATTAATTAGACACGATATGTTAATGAGCCGTCGTTATACCTTATAGGTATACGTATAAGATTTCTCCTTTCATGCATATAATTAAACATTGATACTATAAGTAATTTATCTCTGGAGATAACAAGACCAGTAGTCTATTTCTAAATAAGTGTCTTGTTACAGCAATTAGATGATTGGGATTGTTGCCATCTATGACGAAAAACGAAATATTTGATCACGCAGAATAAACTTGGTACCTAATAATATGTGATCTATTGAAACAGCTCAAACCCTTCTAAAATTCAAAGAAAATTGAGTTTTAGTACCATAATAGTGTTTTAGACACTGAATCGTCTAATGAGACCCTAACTTTATTCAAATATCTCTCAGATTTGTGAGACAGATTGTTATTTATTAATTTTTTGTATTCAGTCACAGCGTATATCATTATAGCTCGTTCATTTAGTATGATTAAATAAGACCGATTTTTTTAACCCTTTGGCAAACTTTAAAAATCATTATTTATTCATATGAACAAAGCCCAACAACAGATAATGATTTACAGAGCCTCACAAATAATTTCTTGAACTAGTTTCTGCTACTAGTTGAAGAAATTGTTTGTGAACAGGACATGTACAGGGTACAGGGTGGCCAACTAAGAATGCGACGTACTGTATCCTTTACCAAAGTGAAACATCCTAATCCTAACAAATCTTCCTACTAATTATTATTAGCGCTGGGACTCCGAAATAACACTACAAAATCGAAAAACAAAGTGGATCATTCAAATCCTATCTAATCAAAACCAAACAAATCTTACTACTAATTATTATTATTAACGCTGAGATTCCAAAATAACACAACACCATAGAAAAATCATCTATCAGAAATCGCCCATTAGGAATGATTAATGTCAATTATTATCGCAATGTACTTCATTTTTTTTTCTTTCGTTCTTGAAGACGATTTATTATTATTATTACTATAAATCCAAAAGCGAATGAGATGAGATTCGAAGTGAAACGCTAAAAAAACAGATAATTTGTTGTTACAACAAATCATCGGGAAGCTATTTAAAAGATTATCTCATTTTGATGGGTTGGTACTCTCTATTCGTGGCTGTAGAGAAATTTGTCCAGGCGGTTGATATTGTTGGTGCCACAAAGAGACGAACTATCATCATGATAATGTAATTGTGGGTCTTCTGCGGGCGAGCAAAATAGACACACTCGTAATACGAAATTTTATTTACACAAAATACAAAACTAAAAACCAAATGTTGGTCGAATAACCGGAAAATCGCGTGTCGGTTGGTTCCAAGATCAGTTTATAACAGGTTGCCTCACTTTTACGGTCATGACGTCATCTGTGTCTAGTGTTGCCAGATGATCTCTATCAAAAACAGTAGAACAGAAACCCATGCGGGCGAAATGAGTAGATCTCCTGTTAAAACAGTACTTCTGGCAACCTTGCGAATGACACATGACATGACACGATTGACACGATACGATGCAGACCGATGCAATCGAGTGACAGAAAAACCTTGATTTATGTAGATAATTGATTGTATCTTGTTTTGATCGTCCATTCAATTTGGAATTTTTTTATCGACCATAGATTATGCCTCAATTAATTTGTCCCGCCGAATTATCAGCGTTTCAAGTAGTGGAACTGGTAACAATTCGAAATGTGTAAGAAGTTGAATACACAAAGAAAAACATTTCGAGATAAATTCATCAATTGCAAAGTGAAATCCGATATACTCTTTACTGTTATGAAAATTCATAAAATGAACCTTTAAACTCTTTTTTTAATTAAAAATAAAATTAAAATTTGAAATGTTTGTATCTACCTTCATCATTGATTCAATACAGACAAATAGGTACGATAAGCAAAATTTCACACAAAAACTGTTAGGTAATTGAAAATGTATTTTGATTTTGACCCACAGCCCAATTATTATCTTTTTGTTATCCATCCAAGGATTTATGATCAGTGATACAATCAAATCACGAAACAAAGCTATTTTATGAAGATTCTGGATTCCGATGAGATACAATCAAAATAAACAACCTCCCCCACTCACGTTAACAATCCCAACCCAACAAACAGAGAAACGGCAACATTGTTGTGAGGAAGCTACATCCAGCCGCGAGTATCGGCGGTGTTGCTAACCGATCTGGGGCGTGTTGCTACATGGGAATCCGCCACATAATGGAGATGTTGTGGCGCATTTCCGTGTAGCAACACGCCCCAGATGGGTTGGCAACACAGCTGGATGATGCGACAAGACCATAGACTAATATTATATACCCAGTAGATTGGGAGCTCTCGGGTTTTTTTGGAACCAAATTTGCGCCCTCTATGCGGTCAGGGGTTAAGTAGAAGGAGTTTTTGCATCAAGGGATATATCGTTTCCGTTATTTTTATTTACGTTAACGTTATATTTTTCTGTTTCTCATGATACGGTATTACATATTTGCATTTGATCTGACTACATGTATAGGGTCATAAGTTATGGTTACTTCCCTTCCCTATAGCCGTTATTTAAAGAGTTTTAAAACAGTGACTGATACAAAAATTGTATGTTTTGAGTCAAATTTTCATAATTCGGTGTCAAAAAAAATACAAAAGAATATTAGAAATGTCAAAATTTTGAAAACATATTTTTTGATCAAGTCGAATGTCTAGTATTTTTGTCTAAAACAATAGATATTTTGAATGATAGAAAATGAAACTCCAAACTGGAATAGCGCAAAATGGCTGAACCAAACATGAACTATATGGTATTTTCCGTATTTTTGATCTTTCGTTTCAGACAAGAATATATTTCTCCCTTTGAAAAAAATATTTTCAAATTTATGACGTTTCCAATATTCGTTTTTTTTTTCAACACAGGATTATAAATTTTAACCAAAAACATATAAATTTTGCATAAAACAACTTTTTATAAGTCATGAAGTAACGGCGATGAGAATGGGAAATATAACGAATGACCCTGCACAATTACCCATGTTAGTGAACATAACCAGATCATTTGCAAATAAAGAATGTATTATTGTTATCTTGTTCAAAATATTTTAGAAGTCTGAAAAGTTGGAAGAATCTGGATAGAGAATTCAAAAGGCGAAATTCAGTTTTCTTAACGTTTATTTAGTTTTTTGAAATTGGAATGCTTCACATACATGTTTTTAGCATTTTTAAAATAGTTTGAGGCATTTGGAGGGACAGGCCTCAGGTTTTTGCCGAGGTTTTTGCCATTGATGATATTGTTCACCTGTTTTATTATATGAGAAGAATAAATTTTCATCAAGTAGTTGAAGATGGTATCACTTATTATTAATGTATTATGTTTACAATTCTCAAGTTTTACATTTCTTTTCAAAACATCCATCAAATTAAATATAGTGCATTTTTTGTGAAGGTCTGGTCTCATAAGATATTTCATTATAGAGAAGGCTTTTTGTCGAGCTTTTTGTATTTTGAACAGAAATTCTCTATTTACATAATATAAACTATTTCTAGTTTTCACATACTCCTTTTCACGGTGAATTCGTCGTCTTTCTTGTCCACTTCGTTTCCCCTCAATAAAAATGTTTTGCTGCAGTAACAGCCTTTTATTTTCTTTCTTTTGTTCTTTTTCATCAAAAAGCCGCATACACTAATATTTTTCTTTGTAGCGGTGTTGGCTTCACAGGCAGATTGTCAGGCACTCTGGTGAATTCTTCTGATTCTTCTTCATTCGTTATTTCGTTTTGCTGTGATAAAATAATATAAATCATTATTCGACATTTTGGAGAAGAAAAAAAATCTAAAATAAATCCAAAGTTAGACCAATATTTTGAGCACAGGTGCCTTTGATGCGTTATTAGGAGATCTGATTAATTTTAATAAAAATAAAAATACACCAGATATTTTATAGAAATATTGGCCAATGAGTCGATAGGGCGATTCTTCATTATAGAAAATAATGTACTCATTGATACTCGATTTTAAAATTAAAATGATTATAATTATTTTGATGACATCTTTTTTATAGTGTTTTATTCAAAGACCAAGGATTTACCCCAAATTTATTCTATGTAGATTTGTATTTTTCATGATTTCTCCAAAAATGGGTCATTTTTCCAAGTAGATGCTAGGCGATGCATACATTTTGCCCTACTTTCGAATAGTGCTAGCCCGAGTGCTAGCCATTTTGCTAATTTTTATCAAAAGTTACACAGAAAAGTTTCGTCTGTTCATGTCAATAAGAAGACTTCTAAATGTAATTTTGTTGCATTTCCAATTCATGGTAACCACTATCACTGATCACATCATTTTGGGGCTTTATGAATTTCAAAAATCCAACCAAAATGAAACTACCTACATAAAGTATTTTCGTGTTTAAAATCATTTTTGTAGATGTAGTTATAATTATGTGGAATAATGCACAATACATTTCTTTAATAATAGTGTGAAATACAACCAAAATCACGAATAATTAGAATAACTAATAACCAAAATCACTCAAACAACTGAATTACTTACTTTCATAGCAACTGCAAATTTATCACAACAAAAATCCAATGAAATAATGTCTTATTATTATACGAAGCACAATCAAAAATCACAAAGAAAAGCACGAAATCAGAAGAACACTCCACAATCTAACGACAAAACAATAACAATCCCAAAATCCCAAAGGCAGGTTGACTTGACAGGTAAAAAAATAAATTAGCTTCATTCCAAAAGACGGAAACGTCATCTGTCATTCTCGTAGCAAATGCGACACCTTGCGGAGAGGGGTACAATGAATTTTGGTCCATAATTTCACGGGTAAGCGTACAGCCCGTGGACAAGACTGACGGGAGTGACGGGAAGTGACAGACGACAAGACGCCAGCTGCCAGCTGATTCCCGCTTCGAATCGACCGACTCGCGATTTTTGATAATTCGACCTAAATTCGCTAATTACTTGTACATATTGTGAATAAAATACTAGATTACGAGTGTGTCTACTTTGCTCGCCCGCAGAAGACCCACATTGGTGACCCAAGTGTGTGTGCATTGTGCTATCGCCGGTCAACGACCTCTCGTCCTTCATTTCGGTATTGTGCCCCAAAAACGGAAGATGTCAAACCTCGACCCGACTAACGTCGCCGCCGGTACCTCTGCTACCACACCTCAACAAACGGACGATCAATCGGTTATTGCCCGTGTAGGGATCAAAGTGCCCGAATTCTGGTGTACTGAGCCTGAACTATGGTTCCTGCAACTCGAGGCTCAGTTCCGACAAGCTAGAATAACGTCTCATGACTGCAAGTTCGACCATACCGTTACAAGCCTGAACAGCGAGATTCTACTCGAAGTTGCAGACATTTTGCGGAATCCAACGAGAGGCACTTCTTACGAGGATTTGAAATCCCGATTACTCGACAGATATGGCTTGTGTTCAGACGAAAATATCCGCCGATTGATGGAAATGACTCTTGGCGACCTCAAACCGACCCAGCTCCTCCACCGTATGCAGGCCTTAGCAGCAAACACTGTAAGCCCACCGTTACTCAAAAACCTCTGGCTTGACCGCTTGACACCTCAAGTACGAGGAGTAATATCTTTCATGGACGATGATTTGGAGGAACTGGTCAAAAAGGCGGACAAATACATTCGTTCGTCTAGCCTCCCAGTCATGCCGATTGAGGAGAAGCCCCTGGAGAAAGTTGAGGCTGAGCTGTGTGACCAAGTTAGTGCACTTTCCAAAAAAATTGGCCACAGTGAGCAATCCCGATCGCAACCGGCCCAAACAAACAAAAGTCTCCCGCCTGACGGCCAGTGCTACTACCATAGGAGATTTGGGCCCAAGCCAAAAAGTGCAGACCACCATGCACATTCGCAAAAAACGACCAGGGGGCGCAGTAGCGGCGACAACTGTCGGCTCCCACACCACACGCCGCCTATTCATCATAGATGAGAGCCTGCAACTCCAATTTCTCATCGACACTGGTACTGATCTGAGTGTGCTGCCACGAAAACTGTGTACCGCCACGCAACCTACTGCTATATGCCTGTACTCCGCTACTGGATCCTGCATCAGAACGTATGGTCAAAAGCAGTTAGCTCTGAACCTGGGCCTTGGTCAACCGGTCACATGGACGTTCATAGTTGCAGGTCTCACCACCGCCATACTAGGCGCCGACTTCCTCACACACCATGGCATCGCCGTAGATATGCGGAACAAACGCCTCGTGAGTTCAATTGCACCAAACGCCATTACCTGCGTGTCCCGTAGAGTCAGGGCCCTGGAAGTGGGTCTATCCACCGCCCATCCTTATGATCGTCCAATCGTCTTGCCAGACGAAGTCCAGCACTATATCGAGACTCACGGTTCTGCGGTATTCTCGAAGCCACGCAGGCTTCCGCCCGACCGTCTCCTGGCAGCACGCACCGAGTTCAACGACCTTATGCAGGCAGACATAATTCAGCCATCAAAGTCTCCATGAGCCAGTCCACTCCATATGGTCCAGAAAACCAACGGCCAGTGGCGTGCCTGCGGTGATCTTCGCTGTCTCAATGCCGCTACCAAGCCCGATCGCTACCCCGTGCCGCACATAGAAGACTTTGCGAACCAGTTACATGGTAAGAAGATCTTCTCTACTATAGATCTGGTGAAAGCTTCTACCGAATACCCGTCCGCCCCGAAGATGTACCAAAAACTGCTGTGATAACGCCCTTCGGACTGTATGAGTTCTTGCGTATGCCCTTTGGATTGCGAAACGCAGCCCAGACTTTGCAGCGGTTCCTCGGCCACCTTTTCCGATAGTGTCCTTTCGTCTACGTCTACATCGACGACATCCTGATGGCCTCAGAGACAAAGGCGGAACACGAGGTACATCTGAAAACGGTTCTTCAGATCCTACAGGCCAAGGGACTGCAGATCAACCAGGAAAAGTCTAAATTTCGTACCCATGAAGCTAATTTCGTGAGTGTTACAGTTTCACCGGTTGGCATACTACCTCTTCCATCCAAGGTAAAGGCTATACGTAATTTTCCCCAACCGACCACATACCGACAGCTGCGTCGCTTCATGGGAATGATCAACTTCTATCGGCGTTGGCTTCCAGGCGCTGCAACCGAACTCATGCCTTTAACCGACCTACTATCACAGCAGAAGAAGAAACAACAGGAAGTCAACTTGACCCCAGCTGCATCAGGTGCTTTCACCAGGGTTAAAGAACTCCTCGCCACCTGTGCGGAGCTGTTGTTTCCAGTGCCTAACGCTCAGTTGAGCATATCAGTCGAGGCCTCCGATACTGCGATTGGTGGTGTGCTGCAGCGGCTTGTTGGTGAGCATTTGCAACCCATCGCTTTCTTCTACCGTAAGCTGTCCAGAACCAAGCGAAACTACAGTACCTACGACCGTGAACTGTTAGCCATATTTCACGGCATCCAACATTTCCGCCATTTCGTGGAGGCCAGACAGTTTACCATTTATACCGACCACCAGCCCTTGACGTACGTCTTCCAGCAGCGCCACGCCGCCAATCCCCTCGGCAGATTCGCCAGTTGGAATTTATTGGCCAATTCTCGACAGATATTCGTCATGTCAAGGGCGCAGACAATATTGTCGCCGACTGCCTCTCCCGACCCAAAATAGATATCCCCATGGCACCTTTTACAGTAGACTACGATCAGCTTGCAGAAGCTCAAAACACGGACGAAGGTCTGCAGCAAATTCTACAAGATCCAGGCAGCTCCCTGAACCTCCAACGTATCGTCTTGCCGGATGGTCAGAGGCCTGTATACTGCGATGTTCAAGATGGGCGTGTGCGAGTTTACGTTCCGGCTGCCTTCCAAAAGAATGTGTTTCTGAAGCTCCTTATGCGGCCACTCTCCGATTGATTGCAGACCGATTCGTATGGCGTAACATGAACCGTGAAGTCAAGAAGTGGTCCCGGTAGTGTCTCCAATGTCAACGTGCCAATGTTGGTCGTCACACGGTTACACCAATCGCACCTCTGAGAATGCCTGATGGCCGATTTGAGCATATACACATCGACATCGTCGGACCGCTCCCACCCAGCCACAGCTTCAGCAAACCTGCTCACGATCATCGACCGATTTTCAAGGTGGCCTGGAGCTATACCTATCTCCGAGATAACAGCAGACGTAGTAGCACAGAAGCTCTTTGAAGGATGGGTATCCCGGTTTGGTGTGCCAGCGACGATAACCACAGACCGAGGCAGACAGTTTGAGAGCCAGTTGTTTCGTCAGCTCAACGCAATGCTAGGGGTACAACATATCAAGACCACAGCCTACCATCCGCAGTCGAATGGGTGTATAGAACGCTTCAACCGTACCCTGAAAGCCGCCCTTATCGCCGCCGATGTGGTATCATGGGTCGAAGCCCTTTCCCTGGTAATGCTGAGTCTGCGAAACACCTTCAAGCGAGACATTTCATGCACTGCCTCCGAGCTGGTGTATGGTACACCGCTTCGTCTACCTGGACAACTTCTTGCCCCCAGTGCTGCACCATCTGACGAACATCGATTTGTGCAACGACTACGAGAAACCATGGGAGCGTTACGACCTTCACCAACGAGTAACCACTCTGCCCGCACCGCCTACGTCCATCCAGACCTGCAATCAGCAACACATGTTTTCATCCGTGCTGAACAAGTGAAACCCCCGTTGACGCCCCCGTATACCGGCCCTTACAAAGTGTTGGACCGCCATGAGAAATTCCTGACTGTAGATGTGAAGAATGTACCTCAACGAATTTCCATGGACAGACTCAAGCCAGCCTATGTCCCAGCATCCTACCAAGTAGTGGAGGAGCACTCCTACGCTAACCGACTCCAGCTGAATGCCTGCCAACAGAACCGTTCGAGACCGATGGGTCCATCACTGAGGGGGAGCCCTGTGGCGCATTCCCGTGTAGCAACACGCCCCAGATGGGTTGGCAACACCGCTGGATGATGCAACAAGACTGACGGGAAGTGACAGACGACAAGACGCCAGCTGAATCTACCGACACGCGATTTTTGATAATTCGACCTAAATTCGCTAATTACTTGTACATATTGTGAATAAAATACTAGATTACGAGTGTGTCTACTTTGCTCGCCCGCAGAAGACCCACAATGTAATCATACACAAATAAACATAACCCGAATTTACATGTCTAGCGAGATCCGCTTTCGAAAAAGCAACATTTTTTTACGCTGACGTGACGCTTTACAACAGCATCACGTTCAGGTAGGCTTCTTATCACTGAGCCCGCCCCCGCCAGAATGTAGCCATTGTTACTTCGGCGATCACCATGGCAACGCCATGTCAACGTCATGTCACCCAATCAGAGATTGCCAGAATGAAGCCTTCTCTCTCCCTCATTAGGTACACGCATAATGCTGTCTTTTTTACGGACAAACATAACTTCCCTTTTATAAATGTATTGAAGATAAATGGATAGATAGATAGATTCCTAGAATTTTTATTTCTTTGTGACGATATTTTTCTGGATTTTTTATATTATGTAAGATGTGACCCCAAAAAGAACCAATTTAAAAAATGGTGGTTTTAAATGCCACAACACTCATTTAAACTCCAACGTCCCTTTTTAGGGCTACAACTAACACAATAGAAAGAATTCTAGAAAAATATAAATAGTTGAAAAAATAAATGAGAACTTAGGGTATTTTAAATATAAATTTTCTTTATCCGATATTTTGGGTAAGGAAAAAGATATCGATATGCGGTTTCCGTGAAGCTTATTTATTATTCTATCATACCAATCTCGATACCAATGCATTCAATTTTTTTGAAAAAATCAACCATTTCTCTCGGAATGTCGAAAAAAGGCCTCTAGCGCGATATGTGAAAATAACAAAACTTGTCTTGTAACTAATTATAACCGTTTTCGAGATATTTATTATTTTATGTTAATAATGACGTCCTACAATAACTGACAATTTTTCTATATGAGGTCGGAAGGGACCTGAGTGGATATTTTGATTGTTGTCACTACAGGGTGAACAAAAATAAAGTAAAAAAATTAAATTATAATAAACCTAAAAAGTCAATTTTATCCAATGCTAACCCCCTTATTTTTATGATTTTATCCGATTGAGTAATAAACATGAGGCCAGCTTTGTTATAGATTGTCCATTGGAAAAATCTATAGTTTTCCAAGTATTGGCAATTAAAATTTTTGTGAGAAAATTATAGAAAATGCTATGATTTTATTTTTTTTTAGTTGGTCATGAAAGCGGCAATAAAAAAAACAATAGATCTATCTATCTATCTATACTATGCTGTATCGAATTACCAGTAACCCTGGAACAGAGGCATAATAATTTTGATTCCACTATACACAATCTACTTTGTAATAATTTTAAACACGATATCAAGAATGAAACTCCATATCATAGCTTTATTTGATATGCCTTATTGTTTAGCTAAAGGAAGGAACTTAATCTCGTTAGTGACATCATTGTGCGATAAATAAAATCATTTCCGTGACCCTGGTTGAAACCGCGCACAATTGATACCTTACCTAGTTTCGCTTTTTAGTTCGATAAAAGCCTAATAATCATCAAGTGATCTAAATTTAGTGATTTCCTCATATCTCATTACGTTTGCATGTTTTTTTACGCGGCATTTTAATATGTCCAATAAAATAAATAGTAAACAAACCAGACTGATAATTGATTGTGTCTTGCTAGGGAAAATATAAAGAGACATTGTTTTACGGTTATCCGATGTTAAACGGAAAGGTTGGTACAGAACCGCAATAAAAAATATATATAGGGAAAATATTGCGCTCTAATGTCTAATATGAAACATGTCATGATACTATTTAACCTCAAGTTTGTTATATTACGCTACGTCACACATTTCATCAAGTAAAATTCGATCTGTGCTTCTTCTGCTAGCTTTCCAATCTTGAATTTAGAAACCATGAGGATTTTTAGAAAAGTGATTTGGAGATTATTTTGATGGCAACGTTGTATTAATCTGATACATAAGTAATATGAAACGATTTGACTTTACTTCATATTTTCATTCAAATACACATAACATTATGGTGTATGAGAAGTGAATACCAACGTCCAGTAAGTGAGCCATGAAGGCTCTCTTTGCAAACCTACTATTTCTACTTATAAAAATAAGGATGCTTTACAGGGTGATTCACGGTCGATGGTACTTTAGTCTTCTACGGGGAACCAGCTATGGAATTGTGAAAATTTGATCATTTACATAAGAAGTGATGCTCTAATCTGCTCTATTGATCTTAAATGTTTTCAGCCATGCGACCCTGCCGCTTCTTTGAAAAAATAGCAGCAACTATGCTATTTTAAATAAGACAATCCCTTGTATCTTTTTGTATTTTCCGATGGTTTTTGCATATCACTATGCCCATAACTTTGCCTATTTTAAGCCGTTTTCGAGAAATTAATCAATTTTCATCTTTTTTTTCTTTAAAAAATAGCTTCAATTAAATGTCTGTTACTACGATATTTGAATCCATAAGGAGCTTAAATTTTGCGAATAGTTCACCAATATCCTTTATTTAGTTGTGAGTACAATTCTTTTTGCGTTTTAGGGGGTCTTTGAAATTATGTGATTTTACCGTCACATATGAAAATGTCAAAAACTATTTTTTTTCAAATGGAACACCCTGTGTATTATCAAATATTCTTGAAGAACATTAAATCTCCTTTACAAAAATGATATAGGATTTCCTTATACCTAACTAGTCGGGCTTTCGAGATAAAAGCAGAATTTCGTGAAAATAATTTTGACATATTCGTCTCAGGCTGCCCCGCTGCCATACTATCAAAATAAAATATAACAGATATCTAACTGTTTTTCATCAGCCAACCTGAATGACTAGTGAAAAGCGGATAGCGTTGATCCAATGACATAATAAGTGCAAAAATGAATCATCAACAACAAAAATGTCCAATACCTATAGCGACTGGTGGATTCCAGAAGTTTCATTCTGATGTCATGAAAACCTAATACGAATATGCAATGGTTATTAGATTTTGCTTTTATTTCGAAAACCCGACTACTTAGGTATTGGAACATCCTATATCATTTGGAAAGGAATTTGATTCTCGCTAAGAATATTTGATAATACATAGGGAATTCCATTCTGAAAAATTGAGTTTTTGACATTTTTTTAAGTAGCGGTAAAATTATATAATTTTGAAGACCCTGTTAAACGCAGAAGAGAATCCATACACACAACTGAAACACAAGTTATGGGTGCACTATTCCCAAAATTTCAGCTTCTTATGAATCCAAATACCGTAGTCACAGACATTTAATGGGAGCTATTTTTTGAAGAAAAATTATGAAAATTAATTGATTTCTCGAAAACAGCTCATGATAGGTTTAGGAAAGTATTACTTATGGAAAAGTAATCTGAAAACAAGAGAGAAAAGGAAAATACAAAATATACAGGCTCTCTCATTTAAAAGAGCACGTTTTCAAAGAAGGAGCAACGTCACATCGCTGAAAACATTTTAGATCGATCATCGATAGAACATCACGTCTTATGGTCTTATAAAGAGTGTTCAATAAAAAATACGATCAAGTCACCTATGGATTGCAATTGTTTCAAAAAACGTATGTCTTGGTTAACATCGCAAGTATGACATGACATCCACTTTCTAACCGTCACAGATGCCATGATGACAAACCATACAAACTAGCCACGACCTACGTTCATGACAGAAAAAGAAATCCAGAGGTGACTTGATCGAATTTTTTTATATAATATCCGCTTTCCAGCTGCCCGTTTTGTGCACGCAATCGAGCTTTTGAGCGCGCAAAAACACTAAACGCGTGTTCCAGCTGTATTGCGTTTGGAGCTCCACGTTACCTTCCCCTTTCCCCTGAAGCACCACCCGGAAAATGTGGGCTTGAAGCGCAAAACTAGCTAAACGTCAAATCAGTCATATTTAAAATCATAACATTGGCAAGTTTGATCTTTTTTGACTGGATCCATGCTTAAACATACCAAATTCAGCTCAGAGTCGCTTATAAAAAATATTTTAACTAATTTTCACAATAATCACAATGTCGAGATGGCTTGGCTCAAACGTAAACAAACACTCGATCGATAGTTTTGACGTTTGTGTATGTGAATACCTCACAACGTGTTCCAGGATCAAGGTTAATTGATATGTAGATCAATTAACCTTGTTCCAGGATCACTTTTGCGTTCCAAACACGGTGTTAATCGGCGCTTGAGCTTGAAGCACTTGCTGGAAAGCGGCTAATATGATCGAATTTTCAGAACGATGCCATTGCTTGTTCCTCATAAACGTCTAAGATTAATGACCCTGTGAACATAATAATAAATTTATTTATTTTTTGCTGAGAATGATGCTCTAGGTTGACTCGTGAACTACGATGATAATGAAGTGGTTAAAACAAGAGATATGCGAAGTCACAAGCAAGAAAATTCAAAGATATAGAGGAAGTTATCGAGGTTATAATAATTTTCTCGAGAATTTGTTTCTCTGTTGGGCAAATATTTATTCACAGATGATCTATTCCAAATATGTATTTGAGGTTTCAATTTAACTGCAGTCCTATTCATAATGATCGAAGCGACTTCTTCTACCAGTCACCTATATATCTTACGCATAATACCCGAATTCGGGCAATGCCCGAAAAAAATGCACAAAACTATTATAGGTTTGAGCAACAAAATCTCCAAAAACCGAAATTCTACTTTTGAACGGGGTTTGAGCATAACAAAGTATTCAGAACTAGTATTGTACATTTTCAATTGTGCAAAACTAGTTTTGTACATCTGTGAATTACCAATACTAGTTCTGCTTGTTTTTCCAATGGATTAAAAAGTAGGGTTATTTTTCATTTTCCTGTTGACGTTCAGATTTTCGTTTGTGCTCGTGAATCTTGTGAGTGATTGTTTGTGAAAGACTTGTTTCAATTGCCAGGTGGTAGACAATTATTAAAAAATGCAAGCTGAACTCGAACGTCATTTATTTCGAATGATGGACACTTCTAAAACTCAAAAATATAGCCTTATATCGAAAAGTCAATATACCTAATAACATACTGAGTGAAGTTAAGGAGGCAATTCTTCTGAAAGTTAGGTCAAAACCTTTATGTACTAAACAGTACAGAAGAATAAAGCGTTTTGATATTATAATCATCAATGGTGTGGGAAAGTTGATCAAAGAGCGCAAAGAAGATGTGGATGCTACCTATATTGTATTTTGTTCCGACTGATGAAGTTTTTCCTATAATTCATCAGGCACATCTATCTACAGGTCATCTACATAAACGTCATAAAGGTTTGTTCAGATTATATCGATACACTATTTTTTTCATTATTTGTGGATGTATTTTGGTTAAGGATTGGAAGAAATCTTGAAAAATATGCAAATATCACTAGGGAGGTTATCAATTTATTTCTAAAACTGTGTGAAACCTGCCAATTGAAGAAAACTGCCCATAAAAAAGGAATCGTTGTTAAGCCTATTTTAAGCAAAGTTATGAATTTTCGATGTCAAGTAGATCTCATTGATATGCAGACTGAACCCGACGGACTCCGTCGGGAGGAGACTATAAATTCATCCTGAACTACCAAGATCATTTGACGACATTTTGTGTATTACGGCCAATGAAAAGTGAGACTGCAGTAGAAACTTCAAAGAACCTTATTGATAAATTCTGTCTATTTGGGGCACCATCTATTCTGCACTCTGATAATGGCCGTGAATTTGCTAACCAGGTGGTGAATAATTTCAAAAACCAGTGGTCTAATTTAAAAATGGTACATGGAGCCGCGTCACTCCCAGAGTCAAGGTTCTGTGGAACCAGAGAAATGTGAGGGGTAACCAAGATGTACCAGATGATCTGATATGTTGGATGTCCGATGAAGATAAAAGACACTGGGCTGATGGATTGCGTTTTGATCAGTCAAAAAAATAGGAGCTACCACAGTGCAATTAAACGATCACCGTATGAGGCCATGTTTGGGTGTGCCCAGAGAAATGGTTTGAACCAAGCACATCAGGATCTGGTTGAATCTTTGGAGACCGAAGACGACCTTGAAAAATTGTTGAGCGAAGTTACTGAACCTACATGACATGTAGCGAGCGCTGATGAAACGTATGGCGATGAGGTGCAGGTGTCTATTGTCTATTGTCGATGGCGAAATTGAAAAAGCGGATAATAGTTAAGTGCATTCTTTCGATGAAAGTGAAGAAGAAATAGTACATTATATGACAAGTGAAGAAGTACCAGCATCTACCTTAGATATAAGAACCGAAGGCTCAATAAATGATGGTTCGTTATGCGTCGTGTGTCAGAAATTTATCGCAGTGGTGGAAAACTGCTCAAAATGTGGCGGAAAAATTCATGCAGCCTGCAGTATTTTGAAAGTGAGCAGCGAATTTCTGGCGGAGCTATTTCAATGTTTTCTATGTCAACGTTCCTGTGACATAACTGCAAATCGGGAACACGCTTGAAGAGGTTTGAAAGTACAAGCCAATCTAATGCTTCCTCAGTCCAATAAAAAATTCAAACCAGCCCAGGTTGGGGACAATAATGTTCTAGTTCGAATACCAGATGTGGATCAAGGAAGGTTAGCACCACGAAACGTGATGGCCATTGTATACAATCGGATGATAATGGATTCTTCAAATTAGCAACAAAGACTGGGATTTTGCAAAAACTCTAATGTAGAAATGAGTTCCAATTGGCCCATAATAATGATTTTATAAACAACAATACTGTTGACGATGAGAAGGAGATATCACTGAGTTTTTCCGATATATCCGGATCGACACAATATTTCGTGTATGTGCAATCAAAAATGTATTAAAACATGTAGAATGATGTGATCTGCAATTCAAAATGCCATCACTCAAGTTCTTGTTCAAATAAATAATTTTCACATAGGTATGTAATAATTATTGCTAGTTGAGGATAAAGCTTTTATTTTGTCATGAATTTATTTTTTGGTATTTGAATGAAACACATTCAAATAATGTTGAGCCTTATTTCATACTTTATGTTGCGTTTTACTTGTCTAAAAAAAATTGTTGTTCTGAGTTAGTTTGAGGAGAAGTCAAATGAAGGGTTCGATCCACTAGTATTGGTAACTCAGAAATCGAGTCAGAAATGTACAAAACTAGTTCGGTGCGATTTAAAGTGCACAGTACTAGTTCTGACTATTTGGTCATGCTCAATACCCGGTTTAGAAGTACAATTTCGGGTTTGGGAAATATTTTTTAGCCAAAACCAGTTTTGAGCATTTTTTTCGGGTGGGAAAAAAATAATCGTTTTTTTTTTCTCCATCAAAATCTTTAAAACACAAATGACGTTGCTATGGAATTCCAAGAAACCTTGATAAAAAGTAAAGTAAAATAGTCTTAATACCGACAAGCCTCCAAAAAAAATCCATGGTTTCTCAGGTTATGGTTCTGAAATATTCATATTTTCGGGGAAACGTTTCCCACAATAATTGCCCTTCTTAAAAAATATATCAGTTGGTCTGTGAGTATAGCGCAGTCCGAATGCACTAATTTCATAAAAAACGTCGCAAGTTCGGTCCTGGCCAAAAATCGAAAGTTCAATTTTGGGGTAACATCCAGAACATATTGGCTAATATCATATCCAAAAATCATCAAAATCCATAGAAAAACAGAAACTGTGAAATGAGTCAAATTATGTTCTAGCTCAATTTGTCCCAAAGTGTATTTTCCGCGTGAGAATCATAAAAAACTGTTTTTCCACTTGAAAATTACGTAAAAAAAGGCTAAGTATGGCTGAATATGACAGTAAAAAATAAGTTTGGTATTACCCTCTACAATAAGTAAGAGTGATAGAGATCAAATTCGGATTTCGCATGATAAAAAAAACCCAAATACCAATTTTATCAATATATCGACATACCTAATTTAGAATAAGTACTATTCTGAAAAAACAAAATAAAACTTCAACACACTGTAGCTCTGTAGAGCGCATATCCGGACACAAAACGAACTTCTCCAGTAATTTTAAGCAGGAAAACTCATCCTGGATTTTTTCGCACTACATAATATAATAATAATAAATTTATAATGTGAATGTGTGGAAAGGAAAGGTTCGGAATTCTGCATGTAAATCAATAATTTATCAATAAATACAACACAACACATTATTGAAATTGAAAGGGAATAGCGATGACAACAAAAGTGGCAGATTTATTTACAAGTCCAGAGTCAACGGTTCATGACGTAAGCTTTTCTTTCAGGGGTGATGTCATAGCAATTGGATGTCTCGATGAGCAGGTCAGCAAACTTGATATTAAAATGAAAATCTTTTTTTACTTCTTCGTATGCTTGTTGTTTTACACTCGTTGTCAGTCGTCATATCCAAAACACAATATAACTAAACACGACCAACTTATTCGCGGGAATAAGAATCACCTATTTTCATATATTTTTTTACCTTATACAGAGTCGGGCGAAATGGACCAAATTTTAGGAGTGTATTATACATGCAAAACAATGTAAAAAAATCCATATTTCTTATCCGAAATTCATCTGTTTTCAAGTTATACCGTATACACAAAATAAAGAGCAGTATAATACCAAATCTGGAAAAGTTGTTATATTAAAGGTTTACATAGTTTAGAGTCTTGAGCATGGCATACTCTAATCATGTGAAAATTTTGATGAAAAAGAAAAAAAATATATTTGAAAATTTTGAGAACAAATGAATATCGGATAAGAACATATCGCTCACTGGATGCAATAATGGCACAACTTGTATTTCATGGTTTTAAGAAAATCAAAGTTTTGTAAATTGAAAACAGAATATTTTCATTTTGATGGTCGGGTTATTTGATTTTTTCTTTTGCTAAGTCTTTTTTCTCGCTTCAATATTTGAAAATAAAGGAATTTGATAATAATGTGCCACTATTGTCATTTGTTTTCATCTGAGATATTGGAGAAAATAGGAACATACATTACCTAACTGCATATGGAAAGTACTAAAAGTACCGAAATAAAAATGTTTTCTTTATATTGAAAACTATGAAATTAAATTATACATTCATCTCAAACTTGAATGATAAACTCTTTATTGAAGAGCTGGCTAAATCAAACAAGAAAAAATGTATTTTGGTTTTTGGTTCACACAATTACAGTACAGAAAAGTTTGAAGTTAGGTAAGCAACAATATCATTAGAGCTTCGAAATTATATGTAAGTTCTGTTGTTAAAGTTAGACAAAACTTAATAGTAGCTAATTTCTAGTTATCATTCTTCTATATTTCGCTCATAGCAAGTCTCAAGAAAACATCTCGATCTTCTTTCGACAAATATTTTGGAAATATGCCAATTTTTTCGCAAAATAGCAGATTTAAAAAAACAGAACTTGTCATTGACCCTGTGGTATCGTCTATGCATATTTCAGCCATGACTAGTCGAAAAGCCATGCGAGATCCGTTTATTTCAGAAGATTTCAGAAAATTTCTTATTGCAACCGTGACGTGCCAGTATTTTTTTATTTTTTAACGATGCCAGTCGGATTACGCTTTCCTCATGCATATTTCATTTTCTCAGATATGTTGGCTTATTCAAATTAATCATCTACCGGCAATTCGATTTGATAATAATTGATTCATGCATGCATGGCTTAGAAAAGTCATAGTATAATTTTTTTTAATGAAAACCACAGAAAAAGATTGATTTCTCCTTTTTCTTCTTTTCACCATTACACTGCTGGCGTTTTCAAAAATGGACAGGAATGTCTTTGTTGTTCAAGTTCCAATCAAAACCATGCGAACAAAGAGGCGTTAAGGCATCAAGTATTGTGTTCTAGGAAGGAACAGTGAGACATGGCGATCACCAGGACCGGGACGTCGGAGTTCACCGTAAAACCATATTATAATAAACAACAAGTAGCGACAACTTCATACACCTATAAGAGATCAAATTTCGTTCTGTCTCATTGACAAAAATTCGTCTCATTTATACACTGCAAGCATTATGAAATGTAAAATTGTTTTAGAGATATATAGATTAGTATAGATTTTCTAATTAATTTATGGTATGATACGATTAGTGTTTCCTGAACAATAGCAGCCCGCGCCAACCTTTTCCAAAATGATGCGAATATTCGTTTTCGATGTGAAGCTTTCTCCGGAAGATCTCGCTGCGAACTTTCCGTCACGAACCCGAATAATTAACAATATTAGCATTGGTCTACGGGAGCCTTAGACTATATTTTTAGTGTGAGGAGGGAGCCTCTATTCATTGTTTTCTCTGCCATTTGTTTTTTTTTGCAAAATATAGCTTCAGTAGAAAAAAATCGACCGTTTTAAGGACTGAATAATGTTTCCCTGTAAGTAATAGTCCCTAGAAATTATTTCGTGTTTCAGACCGCTAATCATAATCAATAGTCGAGCGGATGTATGTACAGGGTTATTCATTATATTTTGACACCCATCTACAGCTCTTATTGCGAGTGATAGAAAAAAACTTTAAATACAAAAGTTTTGGTTATTGGGGCTATGTAGAAAACATGTAGCTTCGTTTTTAATGGAATGTTGATAGTTTATATGATTAAGTTAGTGTTGTGAATATTTGTTGTAGTTTAAAAAAATATATTTTTTAAATTCAAATAGTTTCAAAGAGACTAAACCAAATGCCTACAAACCATATATATTTGAAATCAGATTAAAGAGATCTTTCATTTTAGTCAATAATATACAGAGTGTTCCATTTAAAAAAATATGACTTAATGAATTTTTTCTATGTTATGATTTCGATTTGTTGATTCCGCTATCACCAGAAGATACTACGTGAAAAAAACCAAAACTTTTGTATTTAAAGTTTTTTTCTATCACTCGCAATAAGAGCTGTAGATGGGTGTCAAAATATAATGAATAACCCTGTACATATCCAGTCGATAATGTTTTCCCATTTATCACGTCGAAACTTTGTTTTTTTTTTGATCTGCTGATCCAAGATAGTTTTGAAAAACTAGTCTGTGAGATTTCCACATTATACCTATTCCCAAGATACAGGCCTTAAACAAATTGAAAAAAATAAAATTCTCATTTGTTGTAGAAGAGTTCAGATATCCTCTATTTTATTGATGAGTTTGATTGGGCTTATAATCTGTATTTAGGTGCTTGGTGTTTATTCAATTTTTATTGCAAATGTTGAATTCGAATGAAAAAATATACAACAGGGGCATTGTAAGTTGTACCAGGTTGTACAAAACATGTTCGCAAGTCAACCATGAATAGTGAAGCTTACCAGCCGAATTACAAAACAAATACATAAGAAGAATACAATGAAATAACAAATTGACAAAAACCTCGTCAAGACAAAGTTCAAGACGAGGTTGTTACCGTGAATCTCAACGTAAATTATCATGATTGCAGGAACGACTGCTTTGTAACTAATCTGAAATTATTGATGACTCAAAAAAAATATTGAACATGTAGGTAAGTATGTACCAGGTTTTTCCATAAATAAACAAATTCTTGATGTTTTTTATAATAATAATAAAAGTTGTCAAAAAAACAGATTCATATAATTATGTCGTTAATCATCTTTAAAAAATGAGTTTCCCAAGCTAATTATTCCAGGCCAAGGTTGTGTGCAAAAAAACAAGGTTAGAAGTGTATAAGCGTATTTAAAATAAGCTTTTGGGAGATAAAGATGGATCGACTTGTTTCCCATTGATTTGAATAAAGCAAAATATTCAAGGTGTGACGAATACGACAGATTTTGTTAGATTGATCTTTAAAAAGCCATTTGCGGTGTTCGATCATGAGTTCGCCTACTTTATTGATAAGCTAGCCTATACACTTGATGAACATTCATTGTACTTATGACAACTGATTTTTTCACTTTATTTGTCATCACAAAGGGTTTTCATCATGCATGAATTGGCTTACTAAATCCATAGTGCTCTCCATACTTCACTAGCTTTTTAGTTTCATCTTACTACAAGATAACAGTTTAAAAAAAAACGAGTATAACAGAGGTTTGATATTTTTTTCTGAAAAAGTACAAGATTCAGTCGGAAGAAGCCTCAAAATGACAAGTAGGTATGGGAAATATGAGATTACTTTCAAGATCAAACGGTATTTAAAAAAAAGACTCAATGAGAATGGATGATAACTTTCGAAGATTCATTACCGTTTTTTCTAAAATTGAACAGCGATCTGATTTAAACACAAGTTATCCCGAATTGACTAATTTTCGATTTATGAAAAAAATCGGAAATGTCAACCTATTCTTTCAAAAATGTATGGAGCCTCCACAGTCCCGTAGGGTGTTTTGCCAAACAGTCAAAGTCGCTCCGTTATCATAATATAGTCCTCTATAATACCTCAGCCAAGTCTCAAATTTTTTTCCGTGCGACTTCTAAACTACCGGCAAAAAAAAACTTACTCGTCTTTAGGATGGCGTAACCATCAGTCATTAAGGCATTTCGTCAATCTAAGTATTTCAAAAAGTGGAAAAAGGCGTTGAATTCATACGTAGAATGTGAGCTTTTCCTCGACGAATTGGACAATATTGTGGAACATACTGCAGCAAACAACAATAACATATCATAGTATAATAAACAACAAGTAGCGACATAAACCTAAAGGTGGTCAAATTTCGTCTGTCTCAAAGACAGAAATTCGCCTCATTTATACACCGCTAACCTTATGAAATGTAAAATAAAACCATACTGTAGCCGATTCCATGACTTCAATGATACTGATACATAGGTGAATTATCAATCAAGTTATACAATACGATTACCCACTATGCAGTATGTCTAAAGATGTATGCGAAGTTTCAAAGTCTTGATTTAGAAAACAGATTTACATTCTTTCATTGAGACAGAACAAAATTTGACCACAGATATATGGAGCTGTCGCTACTTGTTGTTTACTATACAATGAACATATCGTCATAATATAAGAGTGCAGCAACACTTGCGAGCGATGTATCGCGAGAACAAATCTTTTACGACAATGTAGTGGGCGACAGGCGAGAGATTTCAGAGGACCTGAAATTAGAATCTCATCATTTCATGGTAGAATTCTCAGGAACATTTTGAAAATAAAAATCTTTATTCTTTAGATTTTTTTTATTTGTAGTTTTTTTTTTCGGTACTTATCTTGTTCTAATTATATGCTGATTCTGAGGTTCCATACTAGAAGACCTTCCGATGGACTGTGATGAACTTGCACTTTAATAAGGGCTAGAAATAATAACCTTTCAAAAGATTCGTATGAGGTGAATTTACGTGACAAAAATTAAAAAAAAAATTCTTGACACGCTGTCATATCAACAAGGATGATAGATAGATGAAAGATACTATGTTCAATTCAAAATGTCCTTTCATATGGAGTGTCCAAATTTCGTTCGCATATATCAAACGGTTCAAAAATGGCGCAAAGTTGCTAACCTAACCTAACTAACCCAAAAACCAACTTATGAGTGATTGGCTTCTTATAGCTGAGGTAAGGCAAGAGAAGACAACATATAACATCGCCTAAATGCCATAGAAAGAACTTTGTCAAAAAACTAAAAATACTGATTTGGGAAAACAGCTTGATGAGACAAAACGGAACATTTCACTGCGCTGTATGTATATGAAGCTGATGACGCAATACCGCTCAGTCACATTATCGAGAAAACGTTAAGGAATCAGGCTGGATCACACAAAATAGGAACTTGGTGCTTCAAAATCACGAATATAAACTGTGATCAGTTCTGGACCGCAATTCTTGACATCATTCGCATGCACGCGTATGCGATCCTCTGCGAAGAAGTTTTTCACGAATGGTGCAAACGAATCATATTCTTGGCCGTCCTTCGAAATAAAACGTTCGCAAGTTCACAACTACGAGTGCGGCTAGATTCATTGCAATCATTCTCGTGTCATATGTGTCAATCAATTGTCAATGAGTCAGCTGATAGAAACATTTGTTTATCTGTTTGCATGACGTTGATGCTAGACCTTCAGAAAATGGGCCTTTTTTACCCCCAACCACATCAGTGATGACGCATCCCTGATGAACAATTTGAATTTTTGTGCTCTGGTATATTTGGCGTCAAGAGTTTATCAAGAGGTACCAAATTTCTATATTTCTGTTTGAGCGGCTCCGCAAATATTGAGGGAGGCCCAAGGGGAGGCCCGGCCCGTCTTTGAGAAGTCGATGCATCGATGTAACAAATCACAATTTTGTCGAAAACTACTACCTTCTATTATCTATGTGAACTGAGTATACCTTTTTCACCTCAAAATCGTTCTGATATTCCTATTCTTAAATCTGAATGTTGAAAAAAGTATGCATTAAAATTTTGAGTTCAAATTCTGATTCAGCATCGAAAGTTTATGCGATGTACCTATTGAATCGCATGATTTTTGTAAGAACGATTTCTGAAATATGGAAAAAAACCGTCTCAGGGTGCCCTATTTGGAGTGGCCTACCTTAAATCGCATTTTTCGGAAAATGTTCATGAAAATACCTCAGAAATGACCTCACGAATCATTTACCCGTGTTTAGAAAATACCGTGTAAACTCAAGATTTTCAATAATTATTATTGCAAAAAGCTCTAATCAACTTGATCTCGTTCAGCAGACGCTGAAAAAATTATTTTTCTAACAACAAATAAGTCTTGCGAACACTATGCTGTACGATACGAGCGAGAAAACCCGCTCGTTGTCAAATTCGAGTACTCGTTCATGAGACGAGTTCTCAAGAATGACATGCGAACGATTTCGATAGCGGCACGAGTGATCTTGAGCGATACGATCGGTCAAAAATCGGGTCCCTGGGACGGGACGAATCTGTTTTTACCGACCACGATCGATCGTCTAAAGTTTCGGAACGTCTCAAACGATTTTAATGAAATGTTCAGATTTTTGTTCTTTTTCAAGCAAAAAAACGCAACACTTTGAATAACTTTCCATTTTTCTTAGTTCTTATTTGTGAGTGATGCGGTGATGTGAATTGCGTAGTTTTCTTAGCTTTATGACAACAGAAACACTTGTACGATTGACTCATGTTACCCAATTGTGTGTTGATACCCCAACTACATAAATACGGGGTATTTGAAGTGGGTTAGTTTGGGTTGGTTTCTTCCTTTCATCAGTCTCAGTTGATGAACTTTTATCCATTTGCGCTGTGCAATATTTCTCATATCATATAGTTCTTGTTTGAAACGTAATTTTATCAACAAAATAAAATATCATATTTGAATAAACCGAATATCCATATTTCAAGTTTTTTTTTATGAATAACTACTATAACACAAACCAATTTTAATAATCGTATTGTCAGAGAGCAAGGAGTACGCGTGTTTACGTCTTTGTCGACAATCGGTACTGTTGTTCGGCACTGACCAATGCGAGCCGGTTTCTATTGTCCAGGTGCCAGTAGAATGTACGTTGTGCTTGAATGCGCCCCGGACATACCTAATTCCTGATAGTCTTGACAAAATCGCTTGGGGGGTTTTAAATCAACAGACAAAAAAACGAAATTTTCCTAAACTTTTAACACTCTGTATTTTTTAATGAAACGTTTGCTGGTACATGTTCCTTTACAAGAGGTGTTTATCTTACTAGATATACTAACTTCCGATATCAGGTGAAGCTGTTGTAAAAACTTTGAGGAAATTTTACACACAAATGCACTTTCGATCATTTCTGAAGATCACTTTTTCCATTATACCTAATAGATTGTTCATATACGATTGTGCTGATAATTTGAAACAAACCTAAATGATTCGTAACAGTTATTTTTCTAAATAAACAAATACCGCTTCTGCTTCTATCGGAAAGTTCATTGACAATGCCCGTGCCAACAATGTGACCATATCCCAAACAATATTTGACACATCTCCCACGTAACTTTTTACTCGACTGATTTATTTTTGACAATTTTTAAGTTCCGAGTCGGAGATTCTGATTGTCCCTGGTATATAGTCAAAATTAGAATGAAAGGAGTCATTTCTAATTCAAGAACTCTCAAGCGAAATATCTACCCAAATCGACAAAAACATGCATCGAAGCAATCGACATTGAATAGAGAGGCGGTTTCTATAATATCTGTTGTGGTTTTCTTTTGCAAAATAACTTGAAAAATACGGAGTCGTAGATGTTTTAAATTTATCAAAACATGGTTATCTACCAGAATGAGAAAATGTATTCATTTTACATTTTACTTCAATACAAAGTTAATGATTTTGCGTCGGTAAAAAAAAACGCCTTTGTTAATTTATCTCAAGTGCCTAAAAATCAAAAAAATCAATGAGAAATTTGCAGCCAAGAAATATTATGTAGAAGAGTATCTCTATCTATCTATCTTCGGAACACTTGAAACGGCTTGACGGAATGATAGAAAATACAACTTTACCTCAATTGCAGTTGAAAGTTCAAAGGTAGGTAATTTGTCTTCAAATACATACGTTACATTCGTTAAGCTACAATATGTACGCGAAAAATCCAAGGCAATGACAAAAATGATGATGACTCCAGTCCTTACATACAGTGTTATTATCACGGTTTCATTTCCATGATGGAATTAGTTTTGTACTGACATCCAAAAAATCTGAATATTTGCAAAAATAAATTTAGATATGGGGGTTATGGAGGGTGGTAAATACCACAGCACTGAGGACACACAGCGGGCTCATTGTGTACCTCCAAGATGAGAGATGTTGCTCTCTCGGACCATCGTCGTCGAACCTTAGCAATTCAGCTTGAGCAACGTAGCCCGCAGTTCTAACTAAGGTGCTGATTGACATCACCTAGTTTTAGTATTGAACTGGAAGGATATCAATAATTAATTGAGGCTGATTATCAACTTTTTTGCAAAAATATTCGGCAACAAACGTTTTTTAATTGGTATGATATTTTGATGATTCTCTTGTCAACTATTCGTGAAAACTGAAAGGAGTTGCTTCCACTCACGATAGACTTGATTTTTCAGTTAGAGTCTCGCCCGAATATGTTCCAGTTTTTGTAAAGTATGGGAGAACTTTCTACACAGTGGTTTTTGATTGGCTATTTTCTCCAAAATTGTCTTTTTCTACAAAACAGCTACCATGCACTTCATGGAATTGGTAGGGGAGCCGGGGGAATTGGAGCCACTTAAGAAAATTTGTTTTTAAAAACGAGGAATTTACTCTTTTTTTAAATGTTATTGCTAATCTAAGTAAGTACACATGTATACTCTACTGATATATGAAAAGATTGCCAAAAAAGAAACTATGATGAAATTTATCTGAAGAAAAGAAAAAAATACGTTTGGCTTCCATTACACCGCCATGCGGGTAAATGGAGCCACCTTTTATTTTCATAGTTAAAATGCCTGACAATGCTATCTAGCTAAGACATATACAAGATAAACTTGATCTAAAAAAACCAAAAAAATACGAACAAAAGCACCAGACTTTTAAAAAATAGTACGAGCCTTGAACTCTAGCTCTGCATGTACAAACAAAAATCACAAACATCCTAGTCGACTCTTCGCACTTGTGCAACAAAATCACAACTCATCATTTTTTCCGATATCGTTACATATCTTTCATCTGCGTCATCATCTACAATGACCAAGGTGGCTCCAATTACCCCAAGGATCATTTTTTGTTTAAAATCTTTTAACAAAAAAACTGCATGATTTAACAGAAAGTCGGATGTGATCCGGTAAAACTACATACTTCAACGCAGCTACCCTGTTTAATTCATTCGAAAAAGACAAAATCAAGTATTTTTTTCCTCGACAATAGTTTGCAAATGTTACTAGCAAAAGTCTATCCGAAAATCACAATCACTTCACTCTGCTCGACGAACTAAAACGTTCTGAATTAAGTTTTGGCGATATTGGCGAACTAGCATGGCTCAAGGACAAGCGAAGGGTGTGTTCAGAAGTTTTATGAAGGCGTTCAAATGCGTTATTATGAGGTGGCTCCCATCACCCACTGGCTCCCGTTCCCCCCGGCTCCCCTACTTGAGCTCCAGAGCAACTTCCCACAAATAACAACTTGGATGTGAAAGGGAATTGGTTATACGTCTATGGAAAGGGAACCTCTAGAAATGGCTTGAATCCAGTCAGTACGCTGGTTCGCTCAGGGCATTGCATACTGGAGTTTGTGAGGAGAAATACAAGGCACATTTCCGAGATCCCTGTGCTAAACTTGAGAAAAAAACTCACCCTGTATATTCTTATATTATACAGGGTGTTACTTGATGGTATGTCATAATTTTAAGAGGGAGTTCCTGGATACATTTTAAGTCGAAAAGGTCATATAAACTTGGGTCTTGAATTGCTTGATTTTTGAGATACAGGGTGTTAAAGATCTATTTTATTTTGAGTTTTTAATACATTTTCCAAAGACGGTTTGATATTGAACCTTTTCGACTTAAAATTTATCCAGAAACTCCCCCTTAAAATTATGACATAACATTAAGTAACACCCTGTATATATTATGCTGTTCTCCATATTATGTGTGATATGTAGGAATGAAATGGTTGAAATGTAGGCAATGTTTTTGAAATAGATATTTGAAGCGGGATTTAGAGTTTGGTGTAGACGCCTCAATCATCAGTGAGTATGTGCGTTGTGTGTAGGATTCGTCACAAATGTATGCGAGTGTAGACGTGTTCGCAGCATACGAATGCATGCAAAAAGTTTTGCCATATTCAATATCGCACGCGATAAGTGGCTTGTCGGTTTTTTTCCGAGTTCAGAGAGATTTGCGCCGCAAATTTCTTCTAATGAACGGCAGCACGATGAGCAACATAAAATTTTGTGCAGACCTATGCGACGCAGACAATTGTGCCGAATGCTAAACAACGCAAATATTTGCTTATGTAGATGAGATAATGTGGGTTCGGCTTTAGATCATATACAGGATGTAACAAATTCGAATTTATGGCATTCGTAGCTCGCTTACCATGCATAAGAGATAGAACGTCGGCTAAATGGAGGCAAAGTTTTCGACTTTGAAAGTTAAAATATCGGAAAAAAAATAAAAATCCAGTAATTAAGACGAGTTATTAACTCGATTTATTCAAACTATCCAAAAACATTTTTATATTCACTCTAATGGATGTTGGAGGTCTCCGATATTTACTTCAATACATCTTTGTCCGTTATCAGAATTATTGTTTTTTTTTTAAATTTAATTTTTCGAAAATAAAGTTCCACTTTCACCATTCTGTATCTTTTAAACGACTAGCATTTGCCACCACATTTATTAGACGAATCTTCTCATTTTCTTTTATATTACCACCTGCTGCTCTCTGGCGGATAAGTTATGGGACAGTGGACACCCAGTATGTAAACGAGGGTATTAACCGCATTCTTATATTTTTTCAACTTTACTCAACTTAATCGATGGAAGTACCCATAATATCTTTCTGGGCGTCGAAGTGGTTGCGCTAGTACTTTGTTTTGGTGGCTATTCCTCAACTTACTGCATGTGTCAGATTTTAAAGTAGGTGGTACATATTTAGTAGATATACGCACTTCGCCCACTAGTACAAGGAAAAGATATAGATATGAGGGTGTGGGTGGTAAGTTCCACAGCACTGAGGTCACACAGCGGGCCCTTTGCGCACCTCTAAAAAGAGGGAGGTTGCTCTCTCGGACCATTGTCGTCAAGCATTAGCGATTCAGCGTAGGCGACAACAAGCTACAGCAATTTAGCTAAGGCGACACGAAGCCCAAGGGCGGTTCCTTTGACCTCTCCCGTATACCGCAGATCTAATCAAGGTCCAAGGTGCTGATTGAGAACATAACCTAGTTCAACGGCGGCACGTGATTATATTTAGGTGAAGCTCAAAAATAATATTTGGACGTATTTCATGACTCATCACAAAACATAGGTACCCACCAACATCTGGACATACTCATCAACATCTGGATAAAGATATTATTTTTGCGCTTCACCTGAACATACAGTGTATTTCTTCAATGCCCCCCTTTTAACTTTTGAACCGTTTAATATATTAGAAGAAAATTTGTCGCGTCGCATATCATATAGGTTGTAGTTTATGTGACAAAGGCAGCAAGTCGCACATCATATGCTACTTTGGTGAGATTCTTCATACTATTTGCAATCCTAAGTCTTGAGGCCATAATTGGTCTCGAGGGGTTACTTGAAATCAACTATTATTGCGAATCGAAGATACTCATATTCTGCTCTGGACTCGAACTTTATTATCACACGTTAATAAGAGTTATATCCGGTATATACTGCACTTAATTCAATCAATTCAATCCTATTGAGAGGCTGAATAAACTCATCATACTTAATGGAGTTAATATTTCCAAATCACTGTTTTACTCGCTGTTTTAACATTTCAATAAAGGCCAATTTAGATGTCATTTAACAACGGTGCTTACAGTTTGAATACGACGCTCGAAAGGACTTGATTTACCTAAAATAATTCATATTCTGATGATATTTTGGTTTGGTTTTGTTTAAATAATTATGTAATACATAGATCGCCTGAGATACTGATGGTTTTTATACCCTGTATTTGGAGAAACTTTCTGAAAATTATAAATTTGCACATAAAACAATTTATGAATTTTTTAGAAATTCCACCCAAGTAACACAAATATGTTTATAAGTATTTTATAGACCGTTATATAACAGTTTCGTAAAACATTTTGCTCGTGAAAATATTTTTATAATCATTTCATAGACATTCATAACACACTTATAAACACGAAAAAGGACCACTTTATAAAATATTTTTGTCGTATTAGAATGTTTATAGGGGTTCTAGGTAACAACTATAAAGCTACTTTACTACTGCTATAGAGCTCTTATAAGAGTGAAGTTGTTCCAAGTAACACATTTATAAAACAGTTATAAAGATATTTTGTTGTTGATATATTCGCAGTATTTACACTGCAATTTTGTGTATATTCAGAGCAGAATAAATCAGAATTGTTGTAAAAGAATATCAACTGTGAATGACGAAAAATTAATGGAGTCTATCCTACTATTAGACAAGTAGCATATTTCAAAATATTGAAAATTCAAGCATGATAATATGTTGATTTGACTTGCGAATTTGATTTTACTGTTAATATATGGGTACATTATGAACTAAATTTTCATGCGCCTGCATTTTGAGGCAATTCAAGACTTTTTATCCTGATATAATAAATTTCATAACCTCAAGATCTTGATTACAAACAGAAACTACTCTATTAAATAATAATTGTCTGATATTTACAATGTTTTTCTTATAATGACGTTCTAATTATCGTATTCCCTTAATAAATATTTGGTTTTTTTTCCCAAACCTAAAAAATGACCGACAAAGTTCGCCTACCAAATATGGCGAACTCTTATAACTGTGCTTGTTGCGACAAATTTGTTATATAGGTATTGGACAATTTGCATACATTTTCAAATGACTTGAAATCTTATATACGTATTCTAGACATTATTTGAAAGTCAGCAGCGAATACATTTTTCCAAAATACCCAAAAATATACTAAATAAATGAAAAAGAAGACGCGAATTTCACTGTATGATCGCAAACGGGGTGGGGATCTTTGGGCAAGACATATTTTAAGACAATGTTGCTATTTCGTGCCCATTTTTATTTTATTTGTTTTATAGTGCTGTCTTGTACGTTCGGAATCAAGTATTCTTCAAAACATTTCTATAAGATATTCTCGTAAGCCAATTCAGATTTAAATAGGTTTGCGACTTAACGATAAAATAATAAATCTCTAATAAAAATATTTTGTAACGATCTCATAAAGTTCTCTATAAAACCTTAATAAACCAATTATACAACAAATTAGACTTGAGAGTAATTCCTTTTATGAAATTGGTGCTATAATATGCTATAAGAATTCAATCTCTTTTGTTTTGTAAAAGGCTTATTAAATGGTCTTCTAGAGAGCTATACAGGGTGTTTCCTAAAGATTGGTAAAAAATTCGTTGTGTGATTCCTGGGGTATTTTCATGAAAAAAAGTTCCTATAAACATTTGCCGAAAAATGCTTCCTAAGGGAGCTACGCCCCTTTAAATAGGGCACCCCGAAGACGGTTTTTCCTCAATATTTCCGAAACCTTACATACAAAAATCATGAAATTTGGTACATCATACAAACTTTTAATGCTGAATGAGAATTTGAGCTCAGAATTTCAAAATTTTAATCAGGGGCGTACCATACTGGCGGGGTTAAAAAATTGGATTCTTTTAACCTTTAACCCCGCCAGTATGGTACGCCCCTGATTAAAATTTTGAAATTCTGAGCTCAAATTCTCATTCAGCATTAAAAGTTTGTATGATGTACCAAATTTCATGATTTTTGTATGTAAGGTTTCGGAAATATTGAGGAAAAACCGTCTTCGGGGTGCCCTATTTAAAGGGGCGTAGCTCCCTTAGGAAGCATTTTTCGGCAAATGTTTATAGGAACTTTTTTTCATGAAAATACCCCAGGAATCACACAACGAAATTTTTACCAATCTTTAGGAAACACCCTGTATAACATGATTATAACACTTTTTTGTCTCTGAGAGTATTTTGTGCCAACTACCGCCACTAAATGATACAATTATTATTGAAGACCCTAATAAATCAGTTATATATAGCATTTTAGTTTGATAAGGCACAATCTGTGTTAGTTGGGATAAACTATAAGACAGTGTTGCTATTTTGTGTCCATTTTTATTTTGTGAGTGTTTTATATTGGTTTTATAGTGCTGTTTTGTACGTTCTAGATCAAGCATCCTATAAAACATTTTTATAAGATATTCTCTTAAGCCAATTCAGTCTTAAATACTTTTGCGAGTTAACTGTTTTATAAGAGATAGCTATATGATAATATAATAAATCTCTAATAAAAATATTTTGTAACCATCTTATAAGTTCTTTTTAAAACAATAATGAACCAATAATACAACAAATTAGACTAAGAGAGTAATTACTCTTATAACATTGGTACTATAGTATGCTATAAGAATTCAATTTCTTCCGTTTTATAAAAGATTTATTAAATGGTTTTGTAGAGAGCTATATTACATGATTATAACACTTTTTTGTCTCTGAGAGTATTTTGTCTTAACTAACGTCACTAAATGATAAAATTGTATATTGATGGACCCTAATATATCAGTTATATAGCATTTTAGTTTATTAAGGCACAATCTGTGTTAGTTGGGCAATCGCTATCTTTGAATACCTACCTACTCCGAATGCAACTATTATCAACTTCTTTTACTCCTTATTTGTATCTTATTATTCTTGAGTATGTATTCGTTCTAAATCGTTTACGATATTCTCAGGGCGACATTTTGGCGAATTGAATTTATAGAGTACTATTGACTAGAAGTACACTAGTAATTGGTAGCAACTAATTTCCATATCTAAAACGAGATTTTGAGATGGGAATTTCCTAGCCATTTCGCTATCGAAAAACAATCATAAGGTTCATACAGTCCATTATGTAAGATAAATAATATGGATTAGAAGCGCCATTCGAACGTATGCTTACGCTGAGATATTGCCCCCTATGCTGTAGCATTTACGTTGGGATAACGATAACGGTTGTTTAAATGGGCGCGTTCAGGTAGTATAATACTAACTAGTGAGTTCTGACAATTTACCAAATCTGAAAAAAATATTCCAAGTGATTTAGAAGTGATCAGGAAAAACCATTTTTTTTTTCATAACTTTTCCTGAATATCGAAAACGAAAGCCCGCGGTAAATTTTTGTTATGGAGAACTCTCCAACGAAAGTCCCGGATCCCGCAGAAGTTATTCAGCTTTTGAACAGGTCGTTTATGTGATGATGTCCCGTGATTCTCAAATCAATCACCGTTCCCACAGTGATCGACGGATCGACGTATGAATAGATGAAAAAGACAAAAAATATTTGAATTGAATCTTCATCCTCTGGGGTTCAGCCTTGCTTGGATATAAATTTATTTGTGTCATAATTTTACTTTCGAAAAATGAAGTATGCCTTGGAAATTAACCTATAAGCTATTTTTCTCACTCTAGCAAAGTGCTTCTTCTATAGGAGATACATTTGACAAAATACTAAAAGGATTTCAGGATGAAAAAACTGATTGAAAATGCATAACTTCAAAGCATTGCACCTACTTTGATATTGTATATTTTTTTACTCCACGTTTTCAGAGAAGCTTAGAAAAAAATTTGATCTTAATATTTTTAATGTTTGTTTGTTTTTATTTATTTGCAGAGTTGCGTAATTCAGCATTTAAAACAACATTAATTTGCTGATGACCTTTCTAATACATATCTTCAAAATATCAAAGTAGGCGGCAGGTTTTTGAAATTTGCATTCTCATTTTTTTATTCTCAAGAGCTCTATTCAATAATATCTTGTCGCATCTTCTGGGTGTTACGAAATTCCTAAGGAAAAGATCGTGATTGTGTAGAATCACCCCTTACACTGTTTAAGGGTTTTTCGTGGACACTCTGTATAAGAAGTTGGTTTACATATGAAGACTGAACCAGTACATAGTACAATCATTTATTATTATTATTTTTGCAATTGGATGATATTCTCAGTTCATCAGTATTTTGGTACACACTTCCTTTTCCAAAATTTGAAACGCATCCAATAACCGCGGCAACCTCGCACCGGTGTGTAAGTACACCTTTTGTAAGAGAGCGCCTATTCATCTGTGATGTTGGTTTTTAGAATCGGCCGACGCGTTTACTCTTTTATAAATAAAGGTGATGTCATTCACGATACACTGAGAAAACGACAGTCATTTCCGAGAACAATGATAATCGAGAATCACTTTTTATGGTGGAGCCAAGTTTTCCTTTGGTCTTTTGTCTAATGTCAATCTTGGTCAATAAATTTTCATTTCTATGAAAATATATACGGGGAAGAACAGATTCATCATAATAATATAGTCAGGATTCAAATATCGGGTAATCATTTTTTTCACACATAATATCTTGAACTTCTGTGCGAATACTAGGTATTTTGCTCGGTATTTTGTTACCAGAATAATAGACAATCCATAATTATGAAAAAGTAGATTCGTATCAGACAGAAATGGTCGTTAACCCATGCAATGTGATTAATCTGTTTATAATGGATGTTGGTGGTGTTAATAAAAATATCAAGTTTATTTACCGAGAATCATTACTTATTTTAAATACATCTTTTCGGTATCAAGCCAATTTTTAGAAGGTTTTCCAAACAATAGAAAGCGTTTGTTGATTTTTTGTCTGGGGGCCACGTGATGTAATTTTCATTTATAGCACGAAGTGTGATAATTTTTATAATGTACCTATAAAGGGTCGCTGATATCACAGCTTATAAAATTCAAGTTGGCTCACTCCCTGTCGGCATCTTTGAAAATCGTGTCTCTAAAGTGATTTGCCGAAATTCCTAGAATCATAAACAGAATCCGGCTAGAAACCGGTCCAGAACAAGTTTTCCGAGGGAGACAAGTTGGAAAAAGGGGATCGATTTCAAAGCGGTGTACGAATCTCCGATCGGCGACACCTGGTATACTATTGTGACCAGAGCGGGACTGGGAATGCGGCGAGCCGGAGACACTTTTGACGACGAGTGAACCTTCTTGTACGGTCGTGTGCAAATATCCGTTGGACAAAATTTGTATCGTGTAAACCTGCCCGTCACCCCTCAAAAGAGCAAAAATATGTTGTATATGTTGTACAATACCCACTTTGCATAAACCTCAGCAAATACTTTATCATGAAACGACAAAATTCATTAATCAAAAGTAGAGAGTACTATAAAAACCGCCTGTTTAATAAATAGATTAGTCACATATATCTGATACTTTTGTAACACTGGATTTTTATCGAACTCATAGCAAAATATAAATAACGAGGAAGGAAATACCCTACGAACCATCAACAACTTTTTTTTTCAAATACGGACCAACTTTTTTGACTCATGTTTAGGCAACTCTCCGCTTCTTGAAAATAATGATATAGGTATAATACTTAACTTTTTTTTGTTTATATATTTTTTTAAATTGTTTCTCAACTTTCTTCAAACGTGGAGCTGCGAGATAAAAACTCACAATTTATTATTGTTACCATGACTACGATCCGCGCGACGCGTTCTGAAAGAAAAAAACTTTGGATTCAAATAACTGCATTATCTCAAAATGGCAAGTGCGACATATTTTATGTTTAGGTAGCAAAGAGTTCATTAAAAATTAATAAAAAAAGTTGGGTTCGTATTTGAAAAAAAAAGGTGATGATGGTCGCGAGAATTCGAAACGTCGGTTTTCAATTTTAACCATGCTATCTTGAAAAGCAGAAAAGTGGTCATAAAAATATGTCATTAGTTTTCAATTATCTCTTGAAATAAATTCAAGACAAAATAAAAAAGAACTTTGGAAAAAATCGGTTATTGCCGGATATCCTGGAGGTCTTCGGAATTTTTTAAATTCCAAAGCGGCATTTTTTTGAGATTCAAATCGCGTCACTTTGCCTTCATTCAACCGACGTTGTATCTCTTATGGTTAACGAGTTACCAATGCTACGGTATGTATACAGGGTGTACCAGGCCATAACTCGTTTATTTTTAAAGAAAAAAATGTAACTAAAAATGGTTTGTCAATGATTAGCAAGGCTCTCTAAAACTTAAAAAAAATTACCCCCGAAAAAAACATCCCTTAAAAACCACCCCAACTTTTTTTTCTCAGCAATCCTGTTATTTTTTTAAGTTTCCGAAGGTTTATGAGACAACTAAGTCAATGGCATATATTTTTAACATAAACAAGAGGGAAAAAAATTCAATTTATAGTAGTATTATAAGTATAAACAAACAGTCTAGGGGATGTTTTTTTCGAGTTTTAGAGAGAGCCCTAATCATTCGCAACACATTTTCAAATACATTTTTATCTTCAAAAATAAACGGGGACAAACTGTATACTCGAATTTGTTACACCCTGTATAGGTGATTTTTGACATACTTGAAATTAATTAAAAAGGAGGGGAAATTGCACAAAAGTTTATGTATAAGGCCACTGAGTACTGAGGCCTCGGTAACAAATGCGGTCTCAATTCGGGCCTGTGCCCCCCCCCCCCCCCCTTTAGCCAAACTCACGAGCCACCACTATTCCGACATATTCGCAAAAAAACGATCAACATGATATACCATAATTTCAAATATAAATTTTATCAATATGGTATCACTCCTTTTCTTTTTGCTTTCTATACAGGGTGGACCAGAAGTAATGGAATATACGGTAACAGTATAGATTCCTCACACAAAAATATTGCGATCGACCTAAACTTGTCTATTCCGATAGTTGATATTAACAGAGATACTAACAGAGATACAGGGTGTCAAAGTTGAATTTAAATATTTTATTTCTTCAAATTACTTTTGAAATAATCAAGTTATATCGATGAAATTTGATATAATAGGGATTGTTTGACATGCAAAATTTCAGTCATTCAAATAGTCAGAACTTTTTTGTACGCACTCCTACATTTTTATTAAATTGGAAAAATCAATTTTTTGATTAAAAAAAAATGTTCGAGTGCGAAGAAAAAAGTTATGAATATTTGATTGAGTGGAAAGATGTAAGACTCATACCAAAGCCAGATATGAATTTTGCATAACAAACAACTTCCATATAAGAGATTTCATCAAAATAACTCAATTATTTCAAAAGTTATCTAAAAAAATCAAAAATGTCCCATTACTTCTGGTCCACCCTGTACATTTTTTTTTTTTGCAATTTTCGACATGCAATAAAGTAGTTTTTATTTTTTTTTCTCAAAATTCATTTTAAGCTGCTCCATCTGAGAAAAAAATAAAATTTCAAGAAAAAGTCAGTGGCACGCATATTTTTTTTCCGCGGGACGCAACTAGAACTCATAGTTATCATCTAGTTACTGTTAATTTAGAATCTTGTTACAATGAAAAACTCTGCCAAGATTTAACAAAATGGGAAACGGATCTTTGAGATATTGATAATATATGCGATTTTTTCCTAAACTTCCACCACCTGAATCTCGAAAACCGGACTATTACTGTATAGGCGATTTTTGCTAAATCAATTTATTTCGACGACTTCTACAAGCTGTTAAAATAAATTCCTCAACTCTAAAACCACCCTGTATAAGCACATTTTTTTGTAAATTTCCATGTCTATCTTCAACGAGAAAAGAGATATTTGAATGCTGTTTGCGAATTTTTAAAGCCAGTTTCATCCGGATTAGCTCAATGGAATGGGATACAAAAAGTTATCGCATAAGACATGCGAAAAATCAAAATGTTTGTGGGTATCCAGTATCCCGTTTCAGCAAAACTGAAATTGAGGCGATACAATATTTAATATGATTTGTTACTTTGGTAGCATTTGGATCCCATAGTTCTGAAACACCCCAAGTAGTTTAAAAAATTGACAGTCAAAATATATTGAAAAAATAATAATTATCGCTTGTTTCCTCAACTTGAAGCTTAAAAAAAAGTAGTCATCATTGCCGAAAGTGAGTTTCCACAGTGAGATCACAAAGGAACAACAACATTATTGGGCTGTTCCACTTTGACGATAAAGAATGGACAATAATGTACATTATGCTAAGCTGTACCCATGGTGTATTTTATCTTCAGAATTTATTGTCTTTTCCAAAAATGTTTTCATATGAGCCTTGAGTATCCGTCGAAACCTCACAATCTAATGTTATATTACCAAATAAAAATATGATGAAGATCTTTTCATAAAGTCCTAAAGAAAACAAATGGGGGTGGGCTGAAAGAGGTAAATAACCAGATTGACTAGTAGTAGGTTCTTTAGTTACTTTGTCAAATACTTCATATTAAACACGTTTAAGAAAAAAAACGAGTTTGAGAAAGAAAAAATGAAAATGGAGCAGTTCAGTTTCGTCCTATGAAAATAAGGTGTATGGTCAACTCCTTTTACTTTCAGAAATTTGAAAATGATGATAAAAAAGAATGATGATTAATTAAAACATTTACAGTGCGACAACCAAATGAACCTTAACAACGTCTGAATGGCCAGAGGGGAATTAGATATTCCCCCGCCGCATTCTACTCAGGTTCATTTGCTTGTCGCACTGTATAAAATTAAAATTAAATGAAAGCAAATATATTTGAATTGAAAATACATTTCTATGGTTATAAGTGTGGGTATTCTGATTTTCAACTTACCAACTTATGGGCTGATTCAAATCGTATACATACCTGCGAAAAAGTCATATTAGTCAAATAGTTTCACTTTACAGATTGATAGGTATACATAACGTTTTAAAGAATCATCAGATTGGTAAAAAACAAAATTGCTTTTAGATCATCGTCTACAACCACAGAGCTATTAGATTCGTGTTGTCGAAACTCAATATTTCAGGAGAAAAGTAGAATTCCCAGTTTCATATGTGATGGTGTACTCTATAATTCTGTATTGGATATGTTTCTACTGCATGTGAGAAATATGTAATAAAGTTATTATATTAATTTATTTCTACTGACTTCGCTTTTCTATCATATAATCTGCAGAATTTTCAAAGAACCTATTATAATATTTTAGTCGGTGATCTCAGATGCAATTATTTTTGTGTTGAATACCGATGAATCTACATCGTCAGCATTCCATTCTATTTCCTGTTATTTGATCAGAATACGTATGCCGTCCAACAGTTGAATTGCAAAGATGTTTTTATAGGGCGATTACACTTATTACTTACATACATAAAATCTATTCTACTCTACAGGGTTTTCCAATAAGAGCGGGTCAATTATGAAACCGAATAAAACTCTCCCCTTCATCATTCCTCTTATTTCCTGGGTAAGATATTTTTGTTCAATACAAATCTTCACTCTTGCACAAATCTGATCCATTATGACCGAAATGTTGGTGACGGACAAATCAGCCAACAGATTAACATCGATGACATAGGTATTATTCCAGGGAGTGCTGAGAAGACAATCTTGTAATGTATCGGAGTAGTAATAATTTTTCACACATCTCTTTTCTACAGTCTCAACAAACCTATTTTTGCCTATGCTCTCTATTTTTATATATGGTCGCTGATTTTAGACGTTAGGTGAATTTTGACTGGTAGACTTTTATCGTTGGTAATCATGTGGTTCATTATTGGAGTTTCACTTTTAGGTATCTGTTATGCGTATTGATGATCTGACAACTTGATACAGTTCATTCAATCAACTGTGCACAACTTGAACATTTCTCTCCATGTTCTATATGGAGGGTATCAAAAATACAAGTTCTACTACTTAAGTATTGGTTTTGTTGTTATTCAATGCGATAATGTTCTTTAGTGGCACATCTGAAGAAGAAGCGACTAATATGAAAAATGTTTTCAAGAACTTGTTTAGTAATGTCAAGTTCAAAAAAGTATCGACAAGAATTATAATCTCCATTCCACACCATTCAAATGTAAATGACCTGATTAATTTTTTCGGCTATTTCATGCGTGTCATTGTCGGACAATAATATTTTCAGGTGAATATAGGTGCATGAATTTGGAGCATAAAAATAAGGATTCTCGTTTGGCCGCGAAAGTTATTTTAAAACGTTCATCTAGTTTTCCCATTTCCTCTTGTATTGAATGTTTGCCCTCATTTCATAAGATAGGCTGATCTTCTTTTAAACAGAAAGGTTTATCTTTATCACTGATCTTCTTATCTTGATAAACCCCTAGCGATTTTTTTCTGATTTATTTTCCACATAACGAGTTTCAATTTTGAGTATAACAATATACATGGTGTTTCAAATTGCGTTCATTGAATTCAAGGGCGTATTCCCAAGCAGATTTCATGAAAAAAAGTCCATAATAAACATGGGTTAAACTGTTAAAGAGGGCATTGTTTTGAAGATACAAGGTTTTTAACTTGAAAAAAAATTTTTTTACTTGATGTCACCTACAAATATTATTGAACCGTCTTTTTTTTCAATTGACAGATTCATTTTTAGTAATGAATGTCTACTTTAGCCTCAGCTAGATACAAATTATAAAGACCAGTGACGTCCTGAGGCCATCTTACCGAATATTTTTGTGGAATAAATGTACGTCACTGGCTTCGTTGTAATTGTATTTTTTCAAACAACCAAAAATTAAACCTTTTTGCCTTTTTGATTTTTTTGGGAAAAATACAAAATATCAAAGTAGGCGTAGGTTTTTGAAATTTTCCATTCTCACTTGGTTTTTCATTCTGAACAACATTTTTCAACTACATTTTGTCGGATCTCCTATAAAAGAAGCATTTTACTGATGAGGAAAATAACTTCTATAGGTTAATTACCAAGACATAGGTACTTGATTTTACGAAATTAAAATCATGACACAAATTAGTTTCTATCCAAGCAGGGCTGGACCCCAGAAGATGAAATTTTAATTCAATTTTTTTTTGTCTTTTTCACCTATTTATGCAACGCGTCGATCCTGTATAAGGGGTGTCAATTTGAAAACGAACAGAATTTGATTGTGTTCAAACCATTGAGTTTTATAAGGCTTTTTAAGTCAATGGTTCAAACCATTGGAGTACGTGAATCTCCCGAAACAAGTCAATTTAGATATCGAGGGGAACAACTTTTGAGGTATCTACTGTTTTTCTAACGCTCTCTCCCCCAGGGTAGATACACCTGAATTTCCAAATAGCAACACCCACTTATTTCGAGATTTTTTAAATATTCGTTATTCCTAATAAGTTGCATATTTTTTCTCAAAATTGAAGTTCCTTACCTTACATTGATTTGTTTTCAAACGAACAGAATCAATATTCCTTGACCTAATGATAGTATGGAAATTTGACGAAATACGTCAGTGTAAACAACTTTTGGGATATCTGTTGTTTTTCTGGATTCCACCCCCTCACTCCCAATACAATACAATACAATATATTACAATACAATACAAATATTACTGTCAAAGCATACAATAAAAGTAACTTACAGACGTCAATAGTATAGATACATACAAAAGTAAAAACACATTATCACTGCAAAACACATTATCACTGGGTAACTACCCCTGAAATTCCAATAGATTATAGATCTGTCCACAAAAAAATTAATATACATTGAAAGTATTGTAAAACAAAGATTTCGATATGATAATAACTATATTCGAAGCGTGCTTGAAAAAAATCAATCCTAAATACAACAGCAGCCGTTGAAATTGAGTTGAGAAAAAACGCACTGTGGCGTCAGATACTTACTGCTGCTTAGAAGACGGAACGTACTTATATTCAATTATTGTGACGTTAGCTGTCAAAACAATATTAGAGTTTGCATGTGTTTTGAGTTTGACAGCATAGAGCATTCCCATTAATTATTGAGAAGGTTTATCTATTCTCCGCAAATAAGGAGGACGGTTTCCAGAAAGGAGATTCACAGAATTTCCCGAAGGTAGACGTAACGTTGTTTGTGATAATATGTAGTTGTTGACAAAGTGTTTTCTTTAATTTGCTCTCAAACGTTTTCAAAATTCCGTCTCACTGCCGCAAGTCATGATTTTCTTTTTGCTGTTTGCATTGGGTACTCACAAAAACTTTCATTAGCGTCCTATACTTGTCGGTTTGTGCACTCAGGCACAAAACACCACTTTCTTGCCACCATAATATTATTTATAATGCCGAACCGTGTATAACACCAGTCATATTTTATTTATCTATATCTATGGCTACAGTAGGTACGTTACCTATGACTACAGTAAATAAGCGCGTAGGTGACGTCACACTCTTTTTCTAGTCTCTACGAGTTTTAGCAAATTTGTATAACGAATTACGCAGAATATATTTGACTATTTTTTTAAAAACTTTATGGGGGTTTATGTTACACCTATATCTACCATTTTCAATAAATAACTGAATTTTGTGGACAAACCTTTTGTCAACCCTCCCTGATTTCGCGATTTTGAGAAATTTCATGTTATTCTTAATAAGCTGCATCACTTTTTTTTTAAAATCTAGTACATAACCTCACAATTTTTTCAAACGAACTGACTTGGGCCCTATGCCTGGGGTTAAGGTGGTTGAAAGTAATATAACAACCAACACCTCAAAAGTTGTGTTCCTTGATATCTACGTTGACCTGTGCCACCAAATCTCCATGCTATCGTCCATCATGGTGAGAAATAATTAACAATTAATGCTGTTCGTTTGACAACAATGAGGTTATGCACTTCAATTGAAAAAAAAGTGATGTAGCTGATTGAAAATAACATGAAGATTTCGAAAATCGCGAGATAAGGGAGGGTTTGCTATTTGAAACTTCAAGGGTAGCTACCCTGGGCGTGAGAGGGTTGAATCCAGAAAAATAACAGTTACCTCAAAAATTGTCTCCGTCGATATCTACATTGGCGTATTTTATCAAGCTTAATGTCCAAACTATCATCATTCCAAGACATAATCAATTTTGGTCGTATGAAATCAATTGTTAGGTTAGGAACTTCAGTTTTGAAAAAAGAGTTATGAAACTTGTTAAGAGTAACATGAAGATTTCAAAAATCGCAAAATAAGTGGAGGTTGCTATTTGAAATTTCAGGGCTAGCTACCCTGGGCGTGAGAGGGTTGAATCCAGAAAAACAACAGATACCTGAAAAGTTGTCCCCCTCGATATCTAAATTGACATGTCTCGTCAAACTTTCATACAATCATTGGTTTGGGCACAATTTAATGCTGTTCGTTTTCAAATTGACACCCTGTATGTGCACACATTATCCACAATAATTAACATCACAACCGAGATCACAACTTATTTATGGTTTTGATTATCCGTTCACAATTATTTATAAAACACGACTAATCCACAACTGAACTCACTTTGGCGGAGTTCCCTTTAAGGACACCACTCATACCTCGATAGATGGCGAACAAGGCGTCTTTTTCGAGATTGGCAACTTAAAATACTATGACGATCTACCACGTTGACAGGATTTCGAACTTGTGACAAATTGAGCGAGAAGTGATGGTTGGGACGTCGTCTCCATTGTCGGCCGCCTTGAATGGAGCTTTCCACTGAACATATTTCGTCACATTGGCTTCTCGGTATCAGCAACTGTCTCCAAAGCTGCATTGTGCTGTGAGGTGGAAATAGCAGTCCATTGTCCTTTGGTTTGTCCTCCGGGAAGGATAGCAGCACACCAGGATGTCAATGCCACTCTCACCAGTTCACTCGGTCATTGGTCATATTTTGGATTGTCAATTGAGTCAGGTCCTGTTACAACATCAAGTCACGAAGATGATTGAGGGCTCTCCAGACATCACCGTAGGTGGTCAGTGGGTCAATGTAGAACAGGTGTCAAGTTTCTTCCGTGATTCGGAACGCCTTTCCTACCTCTGGCCTTTGTCGTCGCATATGGTCCAGTCGTCTGTATTTCCGTTTAAAAAAATCAGCCAGTCCACTCTTCATGCTGAGATCTTCAGTAACCCAGTGAGCCAACGCGTACTCGTTTGGTGCTTTAAACCAATCCAGCTGCCTTTGGATTGGAGTATAGGGACATGAAAGCTTCCAACGATATGTCTTTCTCGACTCTGACTCACTCCCATAGTCCTGATTTTCATGGTTTCCAGCAAACCGGGCCAAACGATCAAAATGAACAATCCGCGGTTTTCCTCTTGGCGGCTTCCTGATACTGTAGACGACGACATTGTTTCGCTCCTGGATCTTGTGCGGGCCCCCATGAAGTTTGCTGTTTTGGACAGAAGCCACGTCGCGTCGCCTCTGTCAGTTGTGCAGCCAAACCAAAACCCCAACCAGGAACCCGTCTTCCTCGGCATTTAGGACATGGCCTCCTTCATCATGTCGTCCGCACCTTGGATGTTTGTAAGGACTCGTTGTTGTATATCGTCCATCTTTTTGCAAAGATTGCTTGCGTAGTCTTCTCCAGCGACATCCTTACCAGGTGGCCATTCAAGCTTCAGATTACAGGACAGCCGGAGTTCACGACACATGATCATACTTACCGGGGTTTCACCTGTCGTGAAAGCCCGGTACGCCAGAAGAAACAGGTGGAGATGTTGATCCTAGTCTCTTTCATGGTCAACCTTGGCCAAGTGTTAATTGATGGTCCGATTCATTCGCTCCACCATTCCATCCGATTGTGGGTGCAGCGCAGTCGTCCTAGTCTTCTTGATGTTTTTCAACAACGCCGATTCAAAGTTTCTGCCCTGTTCCGAATGCACACCTAAATGGCAGATTCATTCCTTAACCAGTACATCATTTTACGGTTGCCGCTTCTTGGTTTGGCAAGACACACGCTTCGGCTCATTTGCTGAAGTGATCCATCACGACCAGGACTGGTATTCTCGTAAAACGTTACGTTTTGGACCCACTCTGCGAGACGAACGCCGTGCAGATTAGTATGCAACGCGTATCGTATAGTAACCTTGTTGCCGTTTTGGAAATATTTGCATTTTGAGAAAATTGTGATAAGTAAGGGGGATACTTTGACGCTTTGTATCACACAGACTATTAACAATGAAATTTTGGGGGTACCTAAAAAAAATGCTGGTTATTTGAATAATCATCATCATTTTTCACAATAATCTACAGGGTTGAGTACAAAGTCTTCACAAGTTATATTTTAAAAAATACAGTTTTTTGAAAAAACTCGGATTTTTCAAAATTACTACTTTTTTTTCAATTCTGTTATTTATTCTAGATCATATTTTTTTTCTTTCGATTGACATGACATTGTGGTCTACATGAAAAACCAGAAAATCTCAGTTTTTTCAAAAAAACTCTGGTTTTTGAAATTGATGCTTTTTTTTTATTTCAGATATTTATTCTGGACAAAAAAAATTAATCGATTAACATTTTCTTATAGACTGAAACTGATGGTTGTTCACATGCTTTTCAATAAAGTAATTTTAAAATGTAAATAACTTGAAAACTATCAATTTCAACTATAGGACAATTTAGTGTCAATCGAAAGAAAATTGTATCAAGAATTATTATGTGAAATAAAAAATGGTGCATTCCAATTGAAAAATCCGAGTTTTTTTGAAAAAAGTGAAGTTCATTGTTTTCCATGATTGACAAGACCCTGTACGTTATTGTGAACAATGATCAAGATAATTTGAACGACCAGCATTTTTTATAGATACCTCCAAATAGTCATCGTTTTACGACTAATAGTCTCTGGAATACAAAGCGTCAAAGTACTTCCCTTGCTATTTAAAATAAGGAATATATATTATATAGTATCTCGGTTATTATCGATTTTGGTACCAAGATACATTATTTAGCTAAATCACAATATCTTGATGTCTGGTATTTACACTTGAAATATGACGCTCCCATTACGAGCCATCCTGTATAGAATTGGCGTGTTTTGAATAATTGAGAGTCGAATTTCAGAATGGTTTATCGAGATAAATCAAGTATATCTTTTTCATCTAGAAAGCATAGGAGAATCGTATTTTGCAATCAGAATGGCTCTACAGTTAGGTACGCACCAACAATTTTGTGCCTAGTTGAGAAGAAAAGCGGCCAGAAGGAAGCGCTTCTTATCATGTGTAACAAAAAACACCAGATTCTCATTTTTCACCTCAAAACATATGGATTTAACAGTTTTGAACAAGATCAGCCATATGGTAAAATATTGATCAAAATAAAAAATATTATTTGCACTGTGAAGGTAAACAACTTTATAACAAAGCCGGATACTTATAATTTTTTTTTATAAAGTATACATTACCTACCTAATAACAATGTTTTGCTTTCTCTAAAAAGCCCTATTATTTTCGACATCACTTCCTCTGAATGTTGATAATAGTGAAAGCATTTCTCCATATGTAACACAATGAAAACAAAAGACACGTGCTTTCCTCGAAACCATGCCAATTATTTGCTTAGTGAATGTATATTTGCAGGTCCAAAATCAGCAGATCAGAGTTTATTTGGAAAACATCATAGTATTTTTCAAATAAGTTGGATTATCATCATCAAGAGTGAAGTATAAGGGTTATAGCTTTTACATGTGGATGTGGGTTCGATCTCCACGGTGAGCAGACATTTTTCTGTTCGTACATCTCGTTGCATCCTCAATTATTGCTGATAAAACTGAGTAGGCTGTGATATTTATTGATTGGTAACAGTCAACAAGTCAAATAATTAGTTTAAATTATTTTTTTTTAAATAATAATCTCGAACAGCGACTTAGCAAAACAAGTCGATACAGACTACAGACCCTACGTCCAACGTGCCCCCGGGCTCAAGCATGCGCGAAAGTCAAGAGCTTAAAAAGTTAATTTCACATATTCAGGCAACATGCATTTTTCACCATCATACACAAACCAACCCAACCTTACACAAACTCACAACTAACTTCCTTTAATTTTAATTTTAAACACAAATACATAATGCATAATTTGAGTAATGCTTGCGACTTTGCAACACTGTCGCCATCCGATGATTATCAACTTTTGCGCTCGCGGAAGCTCGGGAGCAATGTATCTCTAGTCTAGCTTCTTCACTTAGCAAAGAGTTATTCTTTGACCTTAGCAGATTTGACACAAGTCAGAACTGCGGTATCCGTACGGGAAACGTCAGAGGGCACGCCCTTGGGGTACGTTGTCGCTAAACTTCAATCGCTAAGACGTGACGATGTCCTAAGAGAGCAACCTCCCTTCTCTGTGTGCCTTGATTGCTGTGGTATACACATATAAACATTTTGAGACTTTGACATCGTGTTCTTTCTATTTTTAAGATTTTAAGTAAGTCTCTTAAGGATATGGACGATTTTCTGGAACAATTCTTTGATAATATTCAACAGCTGTATAGTTGTTCCAACCTCATTCTATACCATTCTATCAATCTGTCAAACTATGCGGTAGAGGAATTTCTCAAGGGAAGCATTTCCTCTATGTCTGTGAGCATCAGCTCAAGGAAAATGTAAATCTTCAGAACTAACAATGTACCTACATTCGTTCAACAAATAAAGATGACCTAATGTCTTCATCTATCTGATTGAATCATTATGATCACAGCTGAAATGATCTCGAATGACGAATTGCAAATTTCACGAACTGTGAGCAAGAAAAAAATACTGTAATGAGCACCTATAACTTTGTTCTCCGAACTCATTATCTGATGAGCTCGTTTAGTGAAAATTCGATCACAATGTTTTGACACTATGACATACTGATTACAAATATGACGTCACGGTATCTATCGCATTAATACCGAATGATTATAAATCTATTGATTTATTTATTCACAGAATTATTAAGTAATACTTCTATTGCTTTATTGGTCAGTTCTGGTTTTTGTGATAACACCTATTCTACACGACGAGTCCGGTGACGTCACCGCTGCATACTTGGCGGCGCGTTCTAAAAAAACGAGCTCAGCAAATCATAAAATTTTGCACAAGTACTAAGTTCAATACGCTTTTTTGAAAAATGTATAACGTCAATGGATTGTCAGATAGTATAAGTAAAATGAAAACGCAACAAGATAGTTTTAAACTGATGTAGTAGATAGAGCAGAGTTTTTCTTAATCAAAATTGCTGGGTTTTCCTTCAGAGGTGATTTTATTCATTTATTTCATTCATATATTATTCATTTAGGAACAGTTCTACTAAAAAATCGTATCAATATCATTTGGATTCTATGAATATAGTTGACAGAAGTTTATGTATCCACAGTATGTCCACGGATAGAGGTCAAATGGGAATAAAATTTAATTTTTTGACAAAAAGTCACTTTTCATACATTTGAAAATATCATGCAAGGGGTTCGAAAAACAAACGTGGAATACTATAATTAGGAGTAAACTACCTATATCCATGTTTCGTTTTGGAGCAAAGTTGCAAATAAAATAAAAACATTCTAAATTCTTTCCAAAGATCAATTCTAAAATTTCAACTCAATATTTAGTTTTCTGTAGGTATCCTAAAGTTTGACAATTTAGTTTTTAATTTATACCTTTCTTCGTCATTTCACGTATCCTTCACCTATGTATGACAAAAATTGTAAAGGATAAGTGAAATGACGTAGAAAGTTAAAAATTAGAAATTTGATTTTCAAACTTTAGATACCTACCTACAGAAAATAAATTTTGGAATAGAGTTAGGTACAATGTTTTTTCTACGAGTGGTTTTTTCCATCTCATTTATAAAAAAAGAAGTTTTTGATACGCAAAGATTTTCTAATAATACCTCAAAATGCCACAAAAGGTAGAATAGTAACATACATCATTCAATTAGGCCTAAAAATGTACGGACGGAAAAATAATGAAACAAAATGTTTTCATCATGATATATTCATCTGAAACATAATATTAATTTATCTTTAAAAAACATTTACTTAAATAACAATAACGAAGAAATTAACGATTCTAAAAGTAGAGAAACAGCCTAAAATTTGATAAAATTTGGATTCTTGAATCCTGCATCAGTTATCAAAGAAGTAGGTAATGCTGCATTTTGAAACTTTGATCCATTTTAAAGTTTACCTGAGACTTTTTCTGAATAATTGAGAAATAAGCAAACTATAAACGCATTAACCTCACTTGAGCGGACGTTTGTAAACAATGCGTCAGCCGGTCCGTCCTCAAAGTTGCGACCGGATGTTGCCATATTTCATCATGAAATGTAGAGCATCATACAAATGTTCACCTTCAACAATGTTTTTAAACGACAGAAAAGTCATTTGTGACGGAAAACTGAGAATACGGAATTATAGGTGTTTAAGATTGATGATTTGGTAGTTGAATTGAATTATTTTTGCCGGTATTTTTCATAAAGCTCTAGAACATTAAGAGCACATGACAACGGCGCTGAAATGAAGTAAATAGCTTCATGAGGGAGATGTTGGGGTTAGCAATATTTGTTTTGTTACTTGTCTTGTTATTTTAAGTCTATGGTCTTGTCCATATTTTTTGAAGTTGCAAAAATCATTTAATTAGTCATAAATATATTTATTTTTAGCAAACGAAAATCGTGCGGAAAAGTAACTTTTCTGCCGACACGACATTAAAACTGAATTTTACTGACGCCAAAGAGACGAGAAAGTGGAACTTTCTAGAGCTAGGCCGACAAAGTAGTGAAAAATGACTAGGCTGTAAATTTTTTTTCAACTATTTCTTATAGAGGGCGTTAGAAGATTATTTTCTGAATGCATGTGATTGAAGCATAAAAGGTTTATTAATATTCAATGGAATGTAATACCATCTTATTCAGATATTTCTTATTGATTCTGAGTAAGTTAGATCCTATTCATTCAGGATAAAAAGTAAAGTTCACACTTTTACGTCGCTGTTTGTTTTACATTGACTAGTCAAATGCAAATGCAACATGGCGGCTGAAACCTGAAATTTGAGTATTTCCGGCCCCGGTGGCTCAGTGGTTCGATCTTAGCCTGGCGTGCGGATAGACCTGGGTTCAAATCCCAGCTCGGGCATGTTTTTTTTTAATAAAGTCCTGTACTCTTTTTACTGTTTTTCTGTGTCAGCAGAAAAATAATGTATAGACCACGGCGATAAAGTGATTTTTCCAAAATGTCACTTCACCGCCTAGGACTACAATATACTATTTCCGCACGCTCGTATAGGAAAATACCTGCGAAAATACTGTTTCCTGACAACATAACCAGTTTTTCAAACAATTTATCCGATAATTCATGTCGTCTGATGGGAGCATCAATGTTTGTTGCAAACGAAAATAATCTCTCTACAGATGACGGAGAAGCTAGAGAAGTATTGAACACCTAAAGTAGCTTAAGTTACTTTTCCAAGGTAGCTTAGGCATACATGAAACAACATACTGAAAGCTACAGCTACAAGCTACTTTACAAAAAAAGTAGCTTGAATTAGTCATCAGCTACCAAAAAAGTATGTAAACCGGGTTCAACAAGTCTAGCTGCTCCACTGTCCAAATTTCAATGTCACTTGACACAGTCATTGATTTAATTAAATCAATGGACACAGTACCTATTCGACCGACCGTAACGAATCATTTGTTAGAATAGTTGCAAGTAATTGAGATGATCTCATTCCCAGGGAGTTCCATGTTCTTATAATATGCTTACAGCCAACATAATTTAGAATTAAAATCGATTGTCAGGCAGTTACTATTTTGTATGCAGAGGATGACGTAATTCTTACCTTAAGATTATTATTTGTTTCCCCGTAAAATACTGATTTATCAAGTTACTGTTATGTATGATTTCACTTAGGTTGAATATAATTCCATCGAATATTCCAATCATGTGTCCATATTCTTGATTTCTAGAATCTTTTACCGACACATGGTTTTCACGGAGATGGTTTTATTGACATGAACTGAATAAAAAGTTTTGGAAACGGTGGAGATACGACGAAGCTTGAGGTATGACAAAATTGCGCATTTTGGTTCTCAATATGGTTTCATCGAGACGAGATCTCGTCTCGACGGCAATTTCTCATCTCGTCTCGAAAATCGAGAAATTAATAATCTCATCGTCTCGACATTTTTTCTCTCGAAATTTCTCGATCTAAAAAAAAGGAATTGTTATTTAAAAATAATATATTTTACGAAAGTTTAAAATTGTTATTTTGTTCGTGAAGAATGTCACGTTAAGTTTGTTTTCTTTAAAAATCCCCGACAGGGGGTTAAAGGTTGGCAATGCCATGTAGATCACTCACATTTTGAAATAGATAATGTAGACTAGGTAAAAAATGACCAAAATTCGTATCGATTACTTGTGTCAAAATTATATGAAATTCTGTCATGCCTTCCGGAAAACATCTAGCGCGATAAAAGCTGCGATCTACAAGAAATATTATGCAAAGTGTATTCGAATTGAGGTTTTCCTTGTAACATGAGACAGGACTCGAGACAGGACTTGATAAAACAAAGCAAAATTCTCAAATATTTTTTTGTATTTTTTCTTCTCTTTTTTTTTATGCATTTGGATGATTACTTTGCATTTCCATTACCTTTGAGACTCACACAAGTACTTTATTTAGCCATAACATCTCCTTTTTGAGTTTTCGAGGAAATGTTATTTGAGAAATTTGCTTTTTTTATCAAGCCCGTCTCATTACTCATCTTAGCCAAATAAGAGGGTCAACTGCGGAATGAGAGATAATAATCTGAAAACTTGTATAGACCATTATTTTGGCATCCTAAAGATTGTCTCAAAAGTCACATCAAATCTCGTGTCGGCGTCTGTTGAATATGTTTAAATTTGTACTCCTGTCATCATACGTATATTTGTATTTGTGAATTTAGTTTGTTCAGGTTGACAACACCATATTGTCAGATGAATTGAGATAGAACAAGATAGCCGTGAAGTCGTGGTATGTTTCAAAAAAAGTCGATATAATAATTTTGTAAATGCAAAGTGGGGGATAGCTGAGTACACGTAGTATATCCAAAGTAGGAAGAAATTATGTACTAATCGTGTATTAAGAAGTTGTTTATTACTGCAGAGCGCTTTCAGCTTGCAAAGCCATCTTCAGTGCTTGACATACTGAAGCACTGAAGATGGCTTTGCAAGCCGAAAGCGCTCTGCAGTAATAAACAACTTCTTAATACAATATTAGTACATAATTTCTTCCTACTTTGAATTTTGTAAATGCACAAATGTAATTTTCGATTCTTCAATCATATCTTTTACAAAATAGCTTCCAGTGAGATTATTCATCCATTAACTTCAGGAGGTTATGGGCCCAGAGAGTAGAAGATTGAAGGATTAGGTAGCTGAAAACAGTTTGTGATTTGGAGCAGCGATTTTGTACAGAGTGATACTTGGATTTGAATTGTTGTGTGGACTTGATAGTGAAGAATGGCTGGAATCAACAACAATTATTATTTTACAGTGCCTATATTAGAAGCAAGTAATTTTAATAAATGGTAATTTAGAATAGTAACTCTGCTGAGACGGAAAAACTGCCAAGAGGTCATACAAGAAAATGAACCCGGTGAGGATGCTTCTATTGAAGAAAAAGAAGAATGAAAAAGAAAGGATTATAAAGCCCAATCAATTATAGTGCAAGGTGTGTCAGATAAGCATTTGGATATAATCAAAGATTGCTCAACTGCAAGAGCACAAATAGACGCTTAAAAAAATGTATTTGTACGCTCAAGCTCCTTCACAAGATTGTCCTGTTGGAGAAAACTGTTGAACCTGAAGACTTCAATGAATGAAAACACGGATCAGATCTGAGTGAGAGTGATAAAATGTGTCATTTATTATTATCTCTGCCAGAGCAGTATGAAACAGTAGTTACAGCTCTGGAGACAGTCTCAGATGTCAAGTTTGATTTTGTGAAGGCGAGACTCTTGAATGAGGAAATAAAAATGAAATCAAAAGCGAGAGAATTTTTGAAGATAGTGAATTGGGCCATAATGTAGTTTCCAGAACATGTTTTGTGTGTGGCAGTCCACAACATTTTCAAGCACAGTGTCCGAGAAGAAAGGAACATATTAGAGGCAGAGGAAATTACAGAGGTTTCAGAGAAAACTATAGGAGTCGAAGAGGTCGCAGTCATGATAAATCGAAGGAAAATGGAGATAAGAAGCATCATGCAAACACAGCTGAAGGAGAAGTACTAATCTATGCTGCAAACTACTGTAATGAAATCGAGGGCAAAGTATGTTTTGTATTCGACTCAGGAGCCAGTAACCATTTTGTACAGGAAAGCTAAGAAGACAAAATGTATGATATACAGGTGCTACCAAACCATGTATCAATACATATAGCCAATGGAGAAGTTTTGAAATCCAACAATAAAATAGGAATCCTGAAAGTAGAATGTTACATTAGATCATTGTGGAAGGAAATGGTACAACCATAAGTGGGAGAAATTTGTTGCTGCATTGTGAGGTTAAAAATGGATTATATGTGTTAACAATGGACAGGTTGAGAGTTGAGCCTTTTATTCATCAAGGTCATATTTCAGTGGAAAAAGATTTATGGCATAGAAGATTGGGTCATGCAAGCAATGATGCACTGTGGCAGCTATAGTCCGTTTCAAAGGAGTTGATAGCACAGAGCGCTTATAATAAACGGAAAACGGAGGTCGGGTGTCTCAAAAAATGTTATCTCTTATTTATGTTTTACAATGTATCTAGACTAAGAAGAAAGAAATTGTGACCCAGGCCAGGCGGGCAACTATTACAACTATTTTATGGTCCGAACCCCCGATCTGTGCTATCAACTCCTTTGAAACGGACTATAGCTAGGTTTATCAAAATCTGATAAAATGTGTCGGCGTCTATAGATATTCAAGGTCAAAGGTCACAAAATCACTTTTTCGTCCATATCTCGCTTGGTATGATTCTATTCCTTTCTTCATCTTTCATAGAAGATGTAAAGCTTAAAATTCTCTAGAAACTTTGTTCGAAACTCTTTTCTATACGGCTGACCGTTTTTGGGATGGACCGCGTATAGAGCGTAGCGCTCATCCATAGGTACATACAGGGTGCATGGGACACGAAAAACTTTCCACCCAGGTTTTCTTAGGTGTTAGGCGATTTATCAAAAATTGTCGTCAATTTCTGATTATTGGAGGACACTTTTTTTGGTACTTTCACTCCCCACCTGTGAACCCTCAAGTGGTGGTGATAAATACCCCCAGTAGGTATTTCAACTGGAATGGAGGGTCGAGTAATACATTATTTTGAAGGCCCTTCGATCCTGATCACAACTACCAAGTTTCAAGCCTCTGCTGTCATTCCTGTAGATATGGCAGCTTATATGGATAAAAAAAAAAATTGAAATTTTTTTTTTTATAGTGTTTTTCTCGATTTCGTCTCGAAAAAAAAATGCCAATCTTGTCTTATCTCGTCTCGAAATCGAGACAAGACGGGAATAAAAATTTCGAGAATCTCGTGAAACCATAGTTCTCAATAAACGCCGTTTAGAAACTTGAACAATTCCACATACTTCCGGAAATATCCGGAAAAAATCGAAATTTTGTAAAATGGTTTTTCAGTTTTTCTAGGTTTATTACAAGAAATATTTGAAAATTAATGTCACATGCCATTTTTCCCTCTACAGAATGGCATCATCAAATTTATGATCCGACATTTCGTCTCCAAGCAATCATCATCAACTTTGCCTATCATGAAGTTACACCCTCTATACTCTTATTTTAGTTTCGAGGTAATGACGTCATCAAAACCGTGAACTTAAAAATTCATATTTGGTTTTTCCCGAATATTTCCGGAAGTATAAGGATTTTTTTGGATTTCTGAACGACATTTTATTGATTGACAAAATCTTTCCCTCTTTACTTCAAACTTCAAATTATTAAAATGCAATAAGGTACATATCTTAAAACTTTGCTCGTATGCCCGGTAGTGTGCACTTCACAGGAATCACAGGTTCACGATGTGCACAGGAATGGCATTGGAAGTGCTCTTACTCCAAGGATCGTTGCAATTTTATTCTGAACATTCAACACTTAGAAAAGAAAAATGTTGGACTGTATGGAAAACCTTTTAAAACAATATCAAAAGAGCATTCTGTAAAATGAAAGTATCAGCCAAGTCAACCATACACACAGATCATATCATTAACATCACCAACTATCCAAGTGTTGGATAGTTTTATCTGGTCTTTCGAAGTGATCCCGTACAAGAATGTGTCAACCTCAAAACCAATTTCTTTCTCAACATAGAAAAATCACTCTACACACAAACAAAACTTTACCAATACCAAATTGCTAGATGTGATAGTATATATATCTCGATCAGATCAGTTTCAATAATTTAACATCGGAAAGACGCGGATGGACACTTATTAGCACATTTTTTGAAAATATGATAATAACCACAAGGATTAGTAAGTACTGATGCCATTAATCTTTGAAAAAAAATTCTAAGACCTCTATTATTAATGTTCCTAGTATTCACCGAATCAACATCCATTACTCATGCTGATGTCACAGAATACATTATTTATCTCCGTCTGTCGTGTATGAATGTTATGAGAAAGGGACACGAGAGAGAATTGTTTTAGGTCCGTTTATATTTGGGTATATTGGAAAAAGAAATAAAATTCGCTGATAACTTTTATATATTAAGTAAAACACGCATTTAAAATTTCAAGTCATTTGAAAATGTATACAAATAGACCATATCACCCTCACGAGAGAGAGAGAGTCATATCAGTCAATACGACAGACGGAGATAGATGGTGTATTCTGTGACTGAGTGGATATTGATTGGCGCTCTTTAATCGATCATTACTACGTTATTAGAGGTCGTAGGTTGATTTTTTAAACATCAATGGCATCAGTTCAGTACTTACTTATCCTTATATTTTTCATATTTCCAAAAAATGTGCAAATTGTCCATTGTCCATTTCTCTCAGAAAAACACAGCCAGAGCCAACTTCACAGAGATAGATATTCGTTTTATGGGTACGAACAATTTGTGGAGGCTTCTGTAGACATTTCAATGATATCCCGACAATCATTACAGCTATCGAATAATAACAAATTGTTTTGAATTTTCACATTATGATCGTGATAATATTATATCTGTTTTTTCTCAAGTCAATATATAAGCCCTTGATTTGACAGCTAAATTATAATCATGACTTCAAATTTTCTAATATTATAATATTGAAACACCAGACACCCTCATTATTAAAATATATTCTACGTTCATAGTTTCAGCCCAATGTTGACATCATTTCGCGAATTCTTCCTTGATGACAAACAATAAAAACCATAAAAATGAAATAGACTACTGAATAAAAACTTATTTACGCGGCATCCTTGTTCAAACTCTTGACGATAAGGTCAAATCGCTAAACAGGAGGTTCAGGGTCCCCTTTTATTCATGTATTCAAAGAAAAATCATTCAAGTCTTGTTTCATTTATTTATCATAAGAAACATTCGTTTGATATGGATTCACTTCCTTTGACATTTTCGGGTCCGGAAGATGATAGAAGTTATGAGTGATTATAGTTTATATTCATTATACAATGCACGCAAAGTGCGAGTCTCTAACTTGGAATAAGATCAAGGAATCAGAAAAAAAATTGTTATCGGAAATATGCTGGGACACTTCTATTAGTATTTCGGATTGCGATCTTTTTGATGTACAAAAATTTTATACATAGTAACCCAAATTTGACATATTATTATTATGAGGTCATCGGTTAAAAAAAAAATAAAAATTTGGCATGCATATTGTGAAACTTGATTTATCCTTCAAAATTAGTTTTAAAAACATTATACAGAGTTGAAATTTCAAAAAAAATGTCGATGGCGTCTTATATCTTAAACTTGGAACACCCAGTATAAAATTTTCGTACATCAAAAAGATTGCAATTTGGAATACTGATAGACGTGTCGTAGCATATTTCCTAGAAGAAAACTTTCTTCAATTCACTTAATTTATTCTAAGTTGATCGAGTCTCTTAACTGTATCATACAGGGTGATTCAGGAAAAAATTTCAGTACTTCAGGTAAGTATTCAGGACCCAAAGTAAACATGAAAGTTCATATAAGTATGGGTCAAAGCCTTCGTTTTCTAGATAGGTACACAGGGTGTTGAAAGTTGAGACCTGATGGTTTTTTGTCGATATTTCCGAAACCTCTCTTAAGATCATTGACTTTAAATACTATAGACTGGGCATCCCATTCATAAAATGGTATTAGTCTTGACGCCAACATCACAATAAGTGCGAAAGAGACAACACTATGAGTGGAAAGAGATAAAACGAGGAATCCGAACCCATCGGGCAACACCGCATGAGAACATGTGATTCTTATAATACGTACGTCCGAACTCGATTTTCATCTGGAACAGCGGCGGCACATTTCGAGTTTCTACCGTTTTGTATGAAAAATATAAATGAATATTAATTTGGGTAGGTACCTATGTCGTTATTGTTATATGACAGTATATCACATTTTTGACTTTCTGAATCAATAAAAATTGAAATTTTCATAACTTTAAAAATTAAATCTGCTGTTCTTCCGACAATAATGAACTACGGTTCCGAATAAAATGACAACCAAAATACAAAATATATTTCGCCTTTCTTACATATCTCTAAGGCCATTTTACTCAATTAGCCATATGATTTTTGTTTTTGGAGACGGGAAACTGTATGGTCTGCCGGTGAGTCATGATTGGCAAGCTTCCCGGTTTTAAATATTTGATTCCATCAATGTCACGTAAATAGTCTTGTGGGTTAAAATGGGCCGAACACAAAAAGGGAGGTTTGATTCGAAGTCGGTCCTCGTCAATCCTCACCAAAGAACACCAAATATTTCGCAGCTCTTCATTTTATGGAAATCTAAAATTGGATAACAAGAAAAAAATATAAAAAATAGGAAACAGCAACGTTTTACTTTTCTTGTTTCTAATACATAAGTATATGTACAGGCGAAAAGTATTATGAATGAATGGCCGAAAAACTTTTTTTAACTATACCGAAATGATTATCAGTGCTGGAAAGTGAGTGGAGATAAATTCAAAGAAATATGGTGCAGGAGTCATACTAAACAAAGACCGCAAATATTGGTTTACCTGCAAATTGAAGCAGGTAAGCAATATTGTTTATTGGTCTATTCTTCTTTAAATTGATGTCTAGACATAAATTTAATTTTGTATGTTAAGACATGAATTTGGCCCAAAAACATTTATGTCTAGATATACATTCAAAGAAGTATGGGCAAATAAACAATACATAATGCGTAGGTACCCTGCTTCAATTTGCAAGTACCAATATTTGCAGTTTCTATTCACTTTTCGCATTCTCCAGAAAATTAAACATTTTTTATATATCCTATACCTACCTTAAAAACAAAATTGCCATTTTTTCTGGCACGTTTTAAAATGTGAGGTTTATTCGGAGGCCTTGGAAACAGGGTAAATATCTATTTTCAACCAGTGAACTTTAATTTAAAACTTTTTTCCAAACGTCAAATTAAAAAGTGAATTGCGGGGTCCATTTAGCTGTGCCCTGTACAAGGTTTGTTTATATATTAATTTAATCTTTTTTATTTGACGTTTCTGACAAAAATGTCCCTTCATAAAAGTCTATTAATTGGTTTCGAGCAAATTGTTGGAAAAACTATATTTCGCTTTTACAGGAAGAAAGACTGGGCTTCGTCAAAATTTTTAATTCCAATTGAATTGTACAGGCAAAGAGGGCGATATGTCAAAAAGTTAATTTCGAGATAAACGCGAGGTCTTAAGAGCTCTAAAAAGTGATTATAATAATAATAATTGAAAAGTAAGCATTCTTACTGAAGACTTCAACCTTATTGTAATAAAAAAAACGAAAATAAGACAGTTGAGGAAGTATCCAATAAATAATTCATCTTGACTGTGTATGAAATAATCGAGGAAATAATGGAATAGGTATTCAAGTAATATGAATATCCTTTCTTATTTGAGAACAATCGGTTCCTATTGCATAAAACACTACCATTCAGGCTTTTTTTCCAAATCAGTTTCATTTTTTCGTTGTTACCTATTCACGAATAAAAACAAACATTTAAACTTCCTAAAGATTGAAAAATCCTCATTTTCATGAATGAAATATGATGATGCCTACACTCTACACCACTGGATCCCTCTCCAGTCAATGCTCAATGCAAATTTGACACTTACCTGTGAATGGTGATTTCTGGATCCGAATGGTCCAGTTTTTGACACAGCAAGCACAATCTTACCATTTTTCACAAATAAAGTCACAATACAACACTTCACAAGCACGAAAGTAGAAGTTTTCAAGTTGAAACCCCATGGCATCACCGCACTACCTTCAAAATCGAAACCAGCTGTTTAAAGGCAGCGTTGCCGTGTACTAGGACTAATATTTACTATGTATCGCCTGTATCCAATGCACAAAAAATCATTATTTAATGAATGTTAGTAATAAAGCTTTGAGTAGCACCAAAATGTTTCACACTATTTATGATATAAAATAATATCATCATTAGACACTATCACCGTTGTTCAACATTGAGTTGATTCACACGAAATCATGATTGTAAATGTGTCTGATTATGCGATAATCTAGAATAGTGAACCTTGATGCACCTTCTTGAAAAATGAACAATACTCAATCCTCCTTAATTTTCATTGTATCATGTCTTATCAATCAATTTCGTACACAGAGGAATTTTCATTGATGAAGATTTGCCCAAATCGGCAACCGTGTCCAAAGCAGGTCAGTTTTCGGCGACGCAGCAGTGTCTCTGGACGCAGATAGATATAACTCGACAAGGATAGCGATACAGTGAATTTCTCAAGACATACGTCCAAAATTGGATGATGGTGCCATTATTTTTGAAGGTTTCCTTCTCTAAAGCCTTATAAAACTCAATGGTTAAGATAATTGAATAAAATTTGGTTGCTTTGTTATACTCTATCTTATTGATGAAAACTTGATATTGTATAACCTTCATGAGTGTGTTATACAGGAACGGGCTCAAGAAAAATTTGCCCTGAATTTTTTGGTAGTTTTGACAACAAATAAGGTAGGTACTCTTCTCGTACCTCAATGAAACGCCCCATTTTCAAGAAAAATGCATTTGAAAATCTTTCAACACACTGATTCTAGTGAAAAAGATAGTCTACATCTGGCAAGGCTATCACAGCTAAACCCGTGCTTTTGCGGAGTGTTTTGTATACGCAATTTTGTTTGTGATATGAATTTCAAATGCATTTTTCTCGAAAATGGTGTGTCCCAGCGAGGTACGATAAGAGTACCTTATCTGTGTAGAAAACTCGAGACTTTCAGAATTTGTAGGCAAAACTTCAAAAAATCAACAACTAAAAAATTTGAGGCATATTTTTCTTGAACCCGTTCCTGTATATCCCACTCATGAAAGTTATAAAATACTAAATTTCCGTAAATTTCCAATTATTGGATAGAGTGTAAAAGTTAGGCAACTGTACCAAATTGTATTCAATAATCTTGACAGGTTTCGGAAATATCTACAAAAAACCGTCATCAGGTCTTCACTTTCAACGCCCTGTTTTTCGAAAGCGAAGGCATTGCGGACCCATATATTTATATGAACTTTTTTGTTTATTTTTGGGCCCTGATCACGTACCTGGAGTATTGACACTTCCCCCTGAATCGCCCTGTATACAAACAGGAAATTTGTCTATAGTACATAGAGCATGATTTATGGTTCTGGTTTTCAGCTATGAATTATGATCTACAGTATGTAAAATTAATTACTCAAAAAACTCTACTTTGTAAAATATCCCTGCTTGACATTGCTCAAAATACGACTATCTCAGAATCTCATCTACTATGCAGAGTTTGCAGAGAATCCCAGCAGTATTGGGAGATATATAAAGGATTGGGGTCATTAGGGATAAGGGATAAGGTAACTTGGAATAGAAATATAAGACTAAAATCTTCTATAGATATTTTCAAGCGACCCTTCCTTTCATAACTATTGATATCCCCCGTAAAATGATAAAAACTGATTTTTCTGACACATAAGTTTGGTTAAAATCGAGTCATTAATCAGTGGTGTAGGTATCAGATAAAAATCAAGCTAATATTCCTTTGCTAAAATGGTTTATCATACCCTCACCAATGATGAAAAAGCAAGGGCTATTGAGATTTTCGCACGAGGTGAACCGTAGGTTCAGTTCTTGGATGTAGTATAGTAGTAGTATTGTCTGGAGTCTAAGCAAAAATCGGTTGCAAGAGGGGTTCTAGTAACTTTTGTATGTTTGAATTTCGCCAGTTTTGAACGTAAAATGCATTGCTTAAGACTTTTGGCACATGATTGATCCTGAATCGGTATGGATCAAGTTGATTGTGTAGAGAGATCACCCAAAAAGTTGTAAAATAAGTCTAATGCATGTAGGTATACTGAATGTTTTATGTATACTAATATTACTAATACGCCATTAATTATTATATCAGACTCGTCGATCTGATCGAACTGCTCGAAATGGATCATGTGACTTAAACGTTGGTATGACAACGACAACGTCAGCTTCTGAGACCAGGCGCTGTTGCCAAGTATTCTTTGTTTTTATTTTTTCGTGCGGGGCGAAATCTGTGAGCGTGTACTGTGCTCTATATGGAACTATGGAACATTTTGCTTCTGGGTTAGTCTTGTTCGTTTGGGTTAGTTTTTCTGGCAATAAATGGATGCCGCGTGAGCAGCATCCTAAATACTTTGGATAAGAATAAGTTCTCTCCTCCAGTAAATTAACAATCCTTAATGTGACTATAAATGAAAATTTGGAAATCATCGAGAAATAGCAGAAAACCGTTTCAGCAACTATTATTGTTACCAAGTAAGAACTATTTTACGTTTTCAATTTAAATTAATTTTCTAAATTTCTGGTAGTTGTTTTCAGTTTGGCAACTGTGTACGATAGAGACAGAAATTTGATTGATTTGGGGAGTTTTCGCATTACTCATCTGTTGATTTTGAATTTGGTTTTTTCGTTCAAACATCCGTTTTCCAAAAATTTTTTGCGCGTGATGCATTCTATATGATCTGATCTTCTGGTGAAGACAAAAAAAAAGCGAAATTCGGACATACCTCAAGTGCTCCGGACCCGCAAGAGGTTCTATCGAGAATCAACAATGAGGAAGGAAGAAGGCGACCTAGAAAAACGACTCCACATTTTTGAACCTGTTGCGGGGGTGGAATAGTGGATAGTGGATATTCCCATCATTACTGCGACACATCATGAAGGCAGCTGGAATAAAATGCTATTCGGCTGTTTTTTTTTTCTATTTTAAAAAGATAGTTTAATCCTCGGTTTAATCATTGTTGTTGTTGGTAATAGATTGACAAGTTGTACTGAATAGTTTTATTGGTTAGAATTTTGACTGAATACGAGAGATGTTGAAAAAATTGTGCCCGATTTGTAATGCTTCAACTTTACCCACCTAAAAGTATTTCAATCACGTTTGGGAAGCCTGGGGCGGAGAACCACCATTAACATAAATTGTCCCTAAACTTTGAGATGCCTTCTCTTTTCAAATCAAAATTGATTTTCCCGTTTCGGACCTATCAGTCCTATCACGGAAAAACCTTCTCCAGAGTGTAGGTTGGAAGTAATAGTCCCGTTCGAAAAGAGTGTAAAGAATATTTTTTTATCTTATTTTTGTTCAAGCCAACCATCCTTCTAATATCACTCTATACTTCTGTCTGGGACACCCTGACAAGCACATAGTTGAACGCGATGGTCACATCACAGATAATATTGCTGTCAATAAAATGAGCTCTGACTAATAACCCAAAATAATGACCAAGTCATTATCACTGTCATAGTATTGCTCAGTCCAAGTCATGTTTAATTTTAGTTGACATTAGTGAGAACTCCAGCGAATACCTTATCAGGCATTTATGCGGCATGTAGCAATGGCTTGGAAACAATATGTCGGCTAGAATTGATAATGTTTTGCAAAGCAGAGCAGTGTTATGATGATATTCACAGACGAAGATAATATTTGTAGCTGGAAATCAAGAAAAGTATAAAAAATTGATTAAATATATATATATTTTATTTTTAGTTAGTAGGTATCCATGCAGATATCGCCCATGCCACATCATCTTTTGCGAAACGGAAACTAATCCAAACTAGAATTATACTTGAAAAAATTTTACCCTTTCGTCTGAAAGCTTCTGAACTTGATTGAATCAATGAAAAAAAATTAGGGATTGTAAATAAAGCTCATAAATTCGGACGCAGTTCATCATCTGCTAATAAGACCGTTAAAGACCCATTGTTATCATACAAAAATCCATTTTTCGGGTTATGGTTCTTCATATACAGAGCAGAAAAAGTGGCCATGAAAATGTGTCATTCGTTTTCAACTATCCCTTCAAATAAATTAAGGACAAAATATAGAAGGATTTCGAAAAAATTGGTTATTGCCGGATATCTCCGGAAGTCTTCGGAATTTTCCAAGTTTCAAAGCGGCATTCTTTTGAGATTCAAATTGCGCAACTTTGCCTCCCTTCGATCAACTTAGTATCTCTCATGGTTAACGAGTTACCAATGCTATATGCTCAAATTTGTTACATCAGAACTTCTGGGCATGGTCAAAATTTCTTATTTCAAATTACAAATTAGAGCCCCATTTTTTTTGTTTGATTTTTGCATTCTCCTAAAAATTTTAAGCATTTTTCATATAGCATACACCCAAATTCAACCAATAAGAAGATATTAACGTCAGAAATTTGCCATTTTTTTGAGGATGTCTTTAAACGTTTGGTATTATTTGGAAAGTGATTATTGTTAATAGAAAAGAAGAAGGAGGGTAGTCTTGACCGACTAGTTAGATAATAGAAGTAGTTAAATCTTGGGTATTCGTCCCTAGGCAAGGTTCAGAAAGAAACTACGTTTTAAGCTACGCCAAGCTTTCGAAAATATTTATTTTCTTCTTCAGGGCTAAAAATATGAAACAACCTTTGAAAATTATTACAAACAACAATTGTACAGAGTACTTACTGCTAATGTAGTTTGATCAAAGTTACAATCTCTTTCATGTCAGGAAAATTGGAAATACTAGTGACAATTTAATGCTACATGGTTGGACTGCTATGTATGAACCACGGTGTAATTACACCGTGGTATGAACGAATGAATTTTAGACAAAGTGAGAACAGAATCGTTCTGCTTATCTATACAGGAATGTGTCAAGAATGCCAAAAAATTACCTTAAGAGTGCCAATTCAAGAAATTGGTTGTTTATATGAAAGTCATTCATATATATAAACAACCAATTTCTTGAATTGGTACTCTTAAGGTAAAAGGTAATTTTTTGGCATTCTTGACACATTCCTGTATAGATAAGCAGTACGATTCTGTTCTCACTTTGTCTAAAATTCATTCGTTCATACATAGCAGTCCAACCATGTAGCATTAAATTGTCACTAGTATTTCCTATTTTCCTGACATGAAAGAGATTGTAACTTTGATCAAACTACATTAGCAGTAAGTACTCTGTACAATTGTTGTTTGTAATAATTTTCAAAGGTTGTTTCATGTTTTTAGCGCTGAAGAAGAAGATAAATATTTTCGAAAGCTTGGCGTAGCTTGAAACGTAGTTTCTTTCTGAACCTTGCCTAGGACCGAATACCCAAGATTTAACTACTTCTATTGTTAATAGATGTCAACTTCTCAAGGAAGATTTGAACATGGTATCTTGCGAAGAGGAAACATTTTGAATATTCTCTTTATTCATATACAGGGTGACCCAGTCTTATTCAGATATATGTAAAACTTAGATTCTACTAATCAAAATGAACAATTTTTATTCTGAATGAGAAGAAGGTGAAGGTGTATTACATGCAAATTTATATTTTGAAAATTTGCAGAGCGCTTTCGGCCTTAGGCCATCATCAGTGCTTCCTGAAAAAGCGAGAAAACCAACACAAATCAAACACTTCCTATCAATTTTTATTCTTTTCTGAAAGACGACGAAATACCCTCGCGAACCATGACAAAAACCACTCAAACAATAGGGGTTATATTCATTTTTAAAAAAGCTTCTGAAAAGAAACTAAACAGTCAAAAATTTTTCATAGAAAAAAAATTGTTTGTTTTTTTTACAACAGGTGTCTTCAAATTGGGCATCCGACGTTTTGTATTCGGGCACCCAACATCAAACATCAACCTAGATTTTTTAATTTGTATATTTGGAAACAAAATTCGAATCAAATATTTTAAATCAGGTGTCATATAAAGGAATCCATTCATGAAACATCAGACGATATGATCGATGAGGTCAATTTACAGAAACCAAAAATTGAATTCACAAACGTTTTTTATGAGGTTTTCAAGCACTTGAAACTTGAAAGGACTGAGGAACAAAATATGATGAAAAAAACAATGCTTCAAATTTTTAAATGATTAAATTAAAGGCAGTTATTTGGAGGTATCAAAACGTAATAATTGAAAGTCTGAAGCATAATTTATAAACAATAAAAGTAGGCCACTCACCTTGTAAAATTACCTACAATCAGTTCATGTTTCTCTGGATCTTCTCCATCATCATTAATAAAATCCATCGAAGATATACCACTTTCCATTTTGTACCGAAATCCATCTTTGAGATTATTTCTAATTTGGTGATTCAAATTTCCATTTTCTTTTGCAGGGAAAATTCTTTTAAAATTCCTAACAATCGCTTTTGAAGAAATTTGCCGATTTTGAGATATTGAGCAGTGGTTATGTGGCTCATCATGGTACTGTTTTTTTCTTCTGGTCAAACTTTTTCTGCTTTTTGAACAGTGATTCCTTAAATTAAGATTATATCTTCTCAATTTTGATTTCGGTACTCGACTGTTTCTGTGCATCAAAGCTGTGGTATCCATAGTAGGGAACTATAAGAATTTTTTGCAATTACATATTGATATGAGAGGAAAGCTAACGTTTTGTATGCATGATTTATAACTGAGATTTTATTCATCATCTTCATGCAGATTTCTAAGATTTGATTGGAGAATCGAAAAGATATACGTCGGATGGGTGATGTCCTACGTGAACGTAGCTGGTATGGAATCTGGATGCGGCCCAAAATTTATAGATATACATTCTCCGACAAGTAAACTACCAGTTGCGCAGTCAGCAAACTCTGGGTAGGCTTACAACACAAAAAAAGCAAGCTGCTCTGTAAAAGAGATTTTTCATGATTCAGCAGGCGTTCATACATCGATAAATTAAGTGTTTCAACTATCGCATGTAGGGATCGTCGGGACGAATTTTTACTATCTTCATCACTTGTCGCCGTAACAAGTTTTATGCTTAAGTTATGATTGACATATCAATTAAAGTCCGTATTGTGAGACAAGTCTTTCAACAACCAAAATGACATTCAAAATGTATGGACCAAAGTCTCGCTTGTAATTGGAAGCGAAGAAATATAGGTATTTCTTTTGTTTTAGAGATATGCAAATGACTATATTCACCATTCTTTTTTGGTAAGAATCAACCCTTTTTTATCTGTTTTTGAACTATTATTATTCAGGTTTTTATTGTAGACCCTCAAAACATAGAACAATATGTGAACCCGCTTGAGTTGACAATCATGGTCCGGTTTTCGGTGTCGAAAATTTTTTTGGATAAGAACTTCCTCTGTTTTTGTACCTTTACCCTTTACGTGCCCTGAATTTACTTAAATGAAGCTACGCGATATGATAAGGAAAACTCTATATGTGATGAATGTCAAAAAGAATATCTGTTATAATATAGTACATATACAGGGTACCACAGATTCGAGAGCATGCATGGGGATCTCAGTTATTATTATATGTACAGGGTCGGTTAAATGGATGCAAAGTTGCACATTTTTATGCTCAACAAAATTTCATTTTGACATTTGAAAAGTTCCCACTACTTTCGAAGATATTCGGAAAAAAACGAAATCTCGCAAAAACGTTATTATTATTATTTCCTCAGTATATTAGAGAAGATATTTCAAAAAGAAGTGCACTTTCTCATTGTCAATTTTTCTCCTCTATAATATGGCGGTATCAAATTACAAATCTGACGTTTGGTCTTTGAGCGGCCATCATCAAGTTCATTTTTTTAAATACGGACCTGAATTTTTTATTTTATTTTTGGTTATCTTTTGACGTCCTTAATGCATTGAGGTAGCGCAACCGTGAAAAATAATGGTCATCTAAAAAATAATACCAGAGATAATTTTTTAGGCATTCCTTCTCTCCCTAACACATAGTTTGATTCATAAACCTATCTTTATTCGACACGTTACTCTTATGAGAAAACCTGCACAACTAAACAAGTCTAATTGACCGAACCAAAATCGAAATATCATCCAATAACGATACATGTAATGAAATTAAATAAAATCCACAAATGACATGGAAAATGAAAAATTTACATATACAAAACTGAATCAATTTCTGCGAAAGTGTTCAAAAATATGGCCATTTTAACAAAATATTGAAAATTACAATAATTGGTGAATATCAATTTTTGAAATTTCAAAATGGCATTTTGTTGAGCATAAAAATTCGCAACTCCGCATCCATTTAACCGACCCAGTATCTCTTATAATAACTGAGATCCCCATGCAAACACTCGAATCTGTGGAACCCTGTAGGCAAAGATTAAAAATAACTCTTTGCTGTAGGTAGGTAAGGATGAACCTAATAAGTTATACCTACTTGAAGTTATACCTACTACCTACTACCTACCTCTATATAACTTTGATAAATTGAACATTTTTCAGCTACGCAGAATTTTATTACAAATAAGTCAGTGATTCGAATAATAAAAATTTATTCGTTAACTAATTTATAATTACCTATTATAAAAAAAAAGAAGAGAGAAATTTAAAAGGCCTCATTTTTGGAAAGATAATCAAAAATGGATCGTTCACATCATCAAATTTTTCTGAAGTCTGAATCAATTAGCTTTTACGAAATGTTGATAAAATCGGAATGAACTATTCAATTGATGATAATAATTAAAATTCCATCAATAATCAACCTAGGTACTAGGTAGGTAGACACTTAGCAAATATTTACCGTAAAATCAATATCGAAGGACCAATCCGATAGTCATTGTCAATCTGTTAATACTCCAATACCTATATACACTTGGTCGCCCTGAGATTCGAAAAACTCATTGCGTTGAATTTGTATGTGTTTTTCCCTTATCCAACTATGTTTTTTGCGAATTATTAGGACCCCCATTGTTACATTAACGACCCCACTGGAAGCTGATTTCGACAACCATTTATAAGGAAACCGTCGGTCGTTCCGCCAATATTCCCAATCTGAATCTGACGTAGCGCAATCGTAATATTCGTAATTGGTAAAAACAAAAGACGAATCACGTCTACCCGGCGAGGCGATTTGGTGGTGAACTGTTCAAGCCATGTTGTCAGATGTTCGGCCTAGTCCCCCACGCGGTTTTGTATACATTCGCACTCTTTCCAATACACATCGATATAGACTATAGATAGCCTTGTCGTGAACCGCTAAACTTAGAATGTTACAAGTAGTGTGCCAGATATTTGTATTTGTAGAATTATTTGTTTTTACAATAAGTATGTTCTCTGATAGATTAGTTCATGTCCATGTGAACGTGTTTGATTTTTTTGATTAATTAAATATTTGTGTGTTCCCAGGTATTACGTAGGTACACTATACACTACTAAAAGTGAGTAGGTACGGTCGCAAACCAGAGATGCATAATCATAAGGCATGCAACACAAAACATGAAATGATCCTATTGATGCGCACAAATGTGATAGATACATCATCATTATGCTATTGGCGATTCAAACAGCTCAAGCAGCGCCACAGCGGAACGCGCAAGACTTCCGAGAGCGTGACAACTGCATTTTACTCATAGCCCGTATAAGGTTTTCGCGCCTGATTTTATATTTGTTGTTCGTGTCAGTCGAGTGTTTCGTATCGGCAGAGTGTTGTCAATTGAGAAATGGTGCCTTTAATGAACTGGAGCATCTAGTGGACGCTCTGAATGGATTTGACCGGCCTCTTCGTGAAGGAAGATTAGCTGTGGAAAATTTAGTGTGTATCGGGATTCGATCAAGTTTTTTTACGACGTGGGTCCTTTGGAAAATTATGCAGATGATTGTCTTCTCATTGCAGTGAGATACGCGACAATTCTTCCCATTACGAACTTTCTTCGGATATCGGCGAGCATTCGTATGATCCTCCATTGTTAATGATGATTTTTATCACCAATATCTGTGGGATCTTTTAATCAATGAAATATATACATTTAATAAAATTAGATACCTTTGATCTATGCACTATAATCGTCTATTTTGTTGGCTAAAAGCCACTAAACTTGAGGCTTTTTGATATCGACACCCTTCAGACTGATGCCGATAAGTTTATGATTCCAACAATAACAACAAAACCCGAAAAATACCATTCAATTAGCACACTATAATCATTTATCAACGTGGTTTATCAAAATCTTTTCATAAATAATAACAAAATCGGGAATATATCTTCAAGTTATCACGATCCCAATAGAAACAGCATGGAGACAGCTGATGTCTATCACGCTCTCGAAAGTTCGAGCACAAAACGCCAGAGGCCGCTCCGCTCTTTGAATCGCCAATAGTAATCATCTCACGTGTGTGCGCCTCAATACGAAAAGTATTATTTCATGTTTTGTGCCGCGCCGCATGTCAAGCGGCTCCAGACATGTGGCCAACTAGGCAAACGTTGGCGAAGCCCTGTCTTTGCCACCTGTTCTGTATGGTGCATCACACGACAACTTCTGCTCCAACGTTGGCATTTGGAAAGGTTCTGATTGATGTCGGTTAATCATATCAAAAAAGGATATTTGCCATATGATGTCTTGCATGCATCTCCACGTGAAACGTTCCGAGTTTTCATATAATTGATTGCTCTAATAGGGTTATATTGGTTTTTTCAATTTATAAAAGATGGCCTCTGTTATTTGGGAGCCCAGACAGGAGTCACGCCACACAAAAATCCTAAAGATGGCACCACACAGAGGAGAGGCAACTTTTGTCATTGTCGACAAGTTTCTAGCGACAAAGCTGCCGCTTCTCAATAGATGTTTCTGGTCGCTCAAGTCTGGTCCAGACAGAGGCACACAGGCCGACATTATTGTCAACTTGGTTTCTTGTTCATAAGAAACATGTCGCAAAAATGGGAAACTTAGTGCTTAGTGTACACATATAACCCAACATACATATACCAAACATACATAACATATATACATGATTTTAGTGAAGTTTCTAGTACATGTCGCAAGTATCTGAAGCGGGTTAGTTTGGCTTTAAAACCTGTCCACATAAAACAAAAGAAAGAAGTCGCGTCTCGTCGACGCGTCGACGCTTCTTTCCCAATTTCCTTTGCCGCTCCGCAAGCGAAACACGCGACATGGGGAAATATTGGTAGTCGCGACCTGAGCGACCAGACGGGGCCACACAGAGGCAACTTTTCTCATTGATGACTAGTGTCGACAATGACCAAAGTTGCCTCTGTGTGGCCCGGTACTTATGTAGTGAGATTCTTGTGGGAATTTCATGAATTCCATTAAATCGGAGCTGAATGGATGCTTTTCGAAAAAATAAGCCTTGAATAGCGAAAGGGTTAAGGCTGGTACAGACATGCAACAGAACTTCGAATCGTAACACCGTCGCGCAACAAAAGTGCGGACGGTACCGTAGAAGTATGTTAGTATGGAGTGGAAGGAAGAATCTATCATAGAGTTCATCGAAAGTTACCGCAATGATAAGATTTCGTGGGATCCAAAGAATCCAAATTATCATAACAGAATAAAAATCCATCTTGACCGCACTTCACACAAATAAACCCTATCCATATCAAACACGGCGATTTTCTGATGCACTGTAATCCTCAACACCACGTTTTGTCCACGCGTAACAAAGGCTTATGTCGTGATGATTCTTCTTTCCCTAACTACAGTTTTTTCACGATATCAACAGGGATTAACACATAGTCAACATAGAACTTGCATCAATGATTGAGTCTTCGCGTCATTTTCACAACAGGAATAACAGGATGCAGGTATTAACGTATACAGGGTGTTTCCTCATTGCGTACATTGAATTCAAAGACGTATTCTTAAGCTAATTTCATAAAAAAAAGTACATATAAACATGGGCCCGGAGTTGCATGGTTTTTAAGATACAGAGTAAAATGTCACTGACTATTGTCAAAGTTTACTAATATTAGTAAACTTTGCTATTGTAATGGGACGAGACATTGTGTTCATCCAGCGCAAAGTGGTTTCACGTTCACGTGCGGTCAAGGAGATGATGATGATAATGATGTGATTTTATTTTCGAGACAAATTTTATCAAACTGCTTAGAAATTTCTTAATTTTACTAAAATAAATGATAACCAGGTTCACTATACTTTGTTTTCTAGTTTTTGTGCGTTAAATTATGATCTTCGCCAGGAACTATTTTGTATTGTTGAAGTATTTGCTTGTTCAACTTTGTTGTGTTCGTTTGTACCCAGACTGATTCAGATTCGAGAGAGAAGTCGTGAAACAAATTGCTGTTATGGTGGATGTTGAACTCGTAGATATGTATATTTTTTTGTTTTAATCTTCATCCTATAAAATTTGTCTCGTGAACATAAGCTTTTAACTAGTTTCCCCCACGTTACCCCGGATATTACATACCTCAATAAAAAGCTCTAAGTTCGTACATCATGATAGTATAGAATAGAAGTGAATTGCGCCAAATATAGCCGAACACACAATCAACCCTAAACTTGCCGGCTTGCCCTTAGTGATATAAATGTGTAACTTTGTCAAAAGTTATGTGAAATGTGTGCAAGATTAGCGGGTTAGGAACGATGAAAGTAAACTTCACTTTTTCATCAATGCCGACGTTTCGAACCTTTATTTGGTTCTTTTTCAAGGCTGAAAAAGACACATATGTATAAGAAACGCGAAACAACTTTTTGGACGATCAAAAAAAAAAAATACAAAACCATTTTGATCGTCCAAAAAGTTGTTTCGCGTTTCTTATACATATGTGTCTTTTTCAGCCTTGAAAAAGAACCAAATAAAGGTTCGAAACGTCGGCATTGATGAAAAAGTGAAGTTTACTTTCATCGTTCCTAACCCGCTAATCTTGCACACATTTACATCTTCGGGACGCTAATCTTATCAGTTATGTGAAATAATTATTTATAATAATTATGTACTCATTCCAATTGATGAGATGTGATTTATATTGGTTTTCTACAATCTAGATGAAGTCAGTGCATGGTGTATTGAGTCGTGATATAAATGGTGAACGAAGAAGTTGAAGAGGGAGTTGTGGGAACGTAACTCGGATGCGAATGGGAAGAAGGCTGATGTTCAACAAATACTTCATGAGGCTATATTGGAAGGCAACGTCGATCCTGAAATTTTTTAATTCGATATCTCCTTCGAAGAATCTTCTAGATCTATGGAAGAGAACTCGAGAAAGATGGAAGAAAAGTTCGAAGAATCCTCTAGAGCTAAGGAAGAGAAGTTCAAGGAATCTTCTAGAGCTATCTGAAGGATCATGTAGCGGAAGATATCGAGAATCTTGAGAAGTGATTTGAAGTGAAACTTTGGAAGACGAAATGGAGCAAGTAAGAAGGCAGATTACAGTGGGTTCAAACAACCCAAAGTAACAATCATGAGCCATGGTGTGGGTCCTAAGATGAATTTTAGACTATGCAACGACTTGCCACGTTCGAAAGGCTCAAAAAGACTGTGCTCGATGCATGGTACCAGTGGTACCTTGATGACATAATCATGGTTCGCTAATCATTCGACGATCACCTGAGAAATTTGGAGGAGGTATTCCGGAGACTACTGACAAGTTCTGGTCTCCCCAGGCCCAGGACGATGTCTGGGAGTGCTGCAGCAAATGCGCCGTATGTGAGCAAAGTAATGGACCACGGAAACGCCGCAAAGCTCCTATGAGCCAGTACAAAATCTTGAAAGCCCGTTTCCGAAGGATCGCCCACGAACAGAAGAATTAAATACAAACCACAACTGTAGCTGTTATTCCAGAATGTGTGCGATGTCTTGAAAATCAAGTAGACAAGAACGACCGCGCTGCACCCACAATTGGATGGTATGGTGGAGCGAATATGAACCGTACCTACGATTATTAGTCACTTGGCCAAAGCTGTTTCTGACTATCGAAGAGACTGGTGTCAACACCTTCAACTGTTTCTTCTGACATACCGGTCCGCAGTGCACGAATCGACAGGTGAAACTTCTGCGAGGATAATCAAGGCTGCCCTGCAATCTGAAGTTTGCCCGTACACCTGGTTAATATTTCGCTGGGGAGATTATGCAAACGACCTTCGTAGAAAGATAGACGACATACATTAACGAGTCCGTATGTACATCCAAAGTGCCAGCGACAGCATGAGGGATGCCTGCGACGTGAAAGCCGTGGAAGGGTGGTTCCAGGTTGGGGAGTTGGTTTAGCTGGACAAACAGATGCGACGTGGCTTCTCTCTAAAACTGCCCGTATGAGAGTACGTATGAGATCCAAGAGCAAGTCAATGACATCGTCTACAAAATCAGGAAGCCAACACGAGGAAAACCGAGGGTTGTTCATTTCAATAATTTTGCCCGGTTTGTGGGAGCCATGACGTTCAGGACGCCAAAGTGAGGCAGATCAGGTCACCCGAGGAAGACATGCTACTGGAAACTTTCTTTATACTCCAATGGCTAGAAAGTCCAGAATGGCGTTCTTCGAGATAGACAACAGGATTTGTTTGAAGCACCAAACGAGTACTCGTTGGCTTACTAGGACTAGGTCACTGAAGACCTCAGTATAAAGAGTTAACGCCGCTTTCAAAAAAAAAATCGGAAGACTGGATGGACCATCTGCGTCGACAAAGACCAGAGGTGGGCAAAGCACTCCAAATCACGGAAGGCACAAGCTTCCACCACATCTGAACACCTACAGTGAAGTCTCTGGAGAACCCTCAAGAGACTTGGTGCTGTCACAGGACCTGACTCATTTGGCAATCTCAAAGATGACCAATGACCGAGTGGAAATGAATAAGTGTGGAATAAATGAGTGCTATAGTGAGTGTACATGAATACTGACTGTAAAGAAATTAGTTAAAACTAAGACAAATTCTAAAGCGGATAAACGTTACAATGTGATTGAAGTACACCACTTAATAACGTTACAATATGATTGTCACTTACTGATCCAATAATTTCCCGTCATGTTTTCTGATTGATTGTTCACTATTTTGTTCTATCTTTTCCAAATTCTGAATCAAGATCTACCTATCTTGGATATCACCATCTAAAACATTTGCAGCTGAGGTAAATCCCGTATAATTTATTTCTGTCAATATTATGCTCTAAAGTTCGAAATGCAGCTTTGTTATTGGATAGATTTTTTTTTAAAACAGCCAGATCTTCAGGAGTAAGTTACATAGTTCTCTCAATATAGAGGCACAAGGAATAATAATTGTCGCTTCAATTCACACTTTCCATTTTCTAACTTCCAACTCTCAACTTCCTTTTTTTCTCCAGCTTAGAGGGTTTTGGAGAGGGCTTAATCTAAGGGTTGAAGTAGATGATTAACGTTAGAAAATAGAGCAATAAGGTCTATGCCTTTCTTGAAACCAAAGTTGCTGAGATGCAAAGACATGTGCGATGAGTGCCCATCTGCAAATAGGAGAGTTTAAAGGGGTGATGTTTGATTCGATAAGCCATGCCACAGGTTGGTGACTCATAGAAACCCAAGTAGAGTACCTCTGCCCTCATACATCCTGGTTCTGAATGCCCAATACCCACGAAACTCAATAGAAATCAATTCGGTAGATTTTATAGAATAAGAAGGATTTTCTTTAATCTTGGACCTTGACTCTGTCTCTTTTTCTTTCTAATTCCCTTAACACTGATTTTTATTCTGGTTACAATCTCCACAATACTCAATATCTACGCATTACACAGGAAATATTGCTGCTGCTCAATGAGTTTGTAGCTTGAGATTTTCTGATTTCAACTAAGTAAGAATTATACCCATTGATGCAATCCATTTCGAGAAAAAATATTACGTAATATTTCTGAAAATAGAAAAAAGACTCGAAAAAAAAAGGTATATCTTTTGACTAAGCTGAGGTGTGTGTGAGAGAATTTGCGGTACGACTAACAAGATTCAAATCCAAACGTACAATCTCGTTGTGATAACTGACCTAGCCGCACGATAATATTATGTTGTAATAAAATACACAAAGGTCTCTCGTTTGCAGTTTAACCTCTTCCTTGTTTTGTTACTGTTTACTCATGCTTTATTGTTGTCTCGTCTCTCTTCCGAGAAACGCATAGGTAGCTACATTTATTGTTTCATGCAAGGTTTTCGCACAATTTAGATGAATGGAGTATAATGAAAGTCCGTTACATTTTCTAATGATTTTGGTCAATGTTCATTATACTCTTACAATAACTGTGGCCCTGTTTGCAATTATGATTGCAAGAAAAACGAAAAGCTTCAGGTGATCCTGATAACCATAAAGTGTGTCATAAAATCGCTTAAGCATTTCCGGGTACTTATATCGAGGAAATTATTGAGGTGTTCGAAATGGAATTTTGCTTGACATGTTTTCATACTCCAGCTCTTGCTACAAAGGAGCGACAACGGTATTACCTCTATCCGATGTTAAACGGAAGGTAATATTCTAAAAACGAAAAGCTCGATGAAAAGTGAGTGGCGAAGACTCTTTTATGAAACCAATCAACGACATTTTTCATTTGCCATAACATCTATACATACCATACAGCATACAGGGTGATTCCTGTAAGTGTGTCATGCTTCCGTGGAATGTTGGAGGACGTCGAAATTGTATGACCTTTTGTAAAGCGAGTGTTTTGCTCGTCACATGTCCCTTAAAATTAGTTATTTTATTGAACCTACCGCGATCCATGGACAACAACGAACATTCAGTAAACATGCTTGTATTTGTCAAAACCCGCTGAACCTGAACGGCGGACAAACAAAGTTCGTTGAAAAACCGACAACGTCAAATTAATCGGAAAATGTGGAATTGAGAAAAACTACCAGAGTTGGGTAACGTCAGGAAGCTAATAATATTCTACATTCGTTATTGGTAGAATGAAATAATTTGTTAGTTAATTTTTCTCGCGTGAGTTATTTTCCTAGTACTATGAATAACTATTATTTATTACAAGAAACAGTAAACATTGAAACAACTGTCAAAATTACCATGATAATTCCGTTTGAAGGACCCTATGTTTATTTTCCGAATAAGTCATTTGAAACCGCATTTCATGGAATACTTCATGTCCAAATATCTTGGAAAAGGTTACTCCTAGACAAATATACCTTTTTCATGTGACATGACGGAAAAATTAATTTTCCAATGAAAAAATGTACGAGTGCGTACAAAAAGGTATATGATGACTATTTTGACGAGTTGAAAGTTGTGTAACTTTTGCATGTCAAATCACCTTTATATACCAAATTTCAACACAAAAAACTTCATTATTTCAAAATTTATTTAAAAAAATCAAAAATTAAGATTCAACTTTGACACCGGCGAGAATCTCTTCTAATATTAACTTTCGGATGAGACAAGTTGAGGTCTATCGCAATATTTTTTCGTAAGAAAGCTGCTGTCACCTTATGTCCCATTCTTTTTGGGATACCCTGTAGGTATCAATTATTTACATAAATGATGATCCTCAGCAGGATAATTATTTTTTGTCGTCAATTAATCAAGAATTAATTGATTGTGTCAAGAGTCAAGATATTTTCCATTTTAATTTATTAGAAGATGGTAATAGTTTACTACTGGCTCAGCATGAGACAAAGCCACCCAGAAGTCCAGGGCACATTAGAATTTTATATAAAAAGAAGGTGTTGATCATTTTATTTTCATTATTTTACAAAAACGTAGTCTGATCTCGTTGAGTTCTTTGTTCGGCTGTTCAGCTACTGTATTTCAAAAGAGGCTAGCTCGGAGGCAAGTCTTTTATATTTATTGAAATTAGAGAATTGTCTCAACAAGTAATCTAGGCTATAGGCTGATGGAACAAAAAAATAATCCACTAAATCAATCAGATGTGATTGATGAAGATTGAATCAGAACTCAACGCATTTTGTTGAAAAAGAAATACGTTGAATACATCATTTCCACTAGTTTTACATCATACACATTTAAAACATAGTATGTGGCCAATGATATCTATAAATTGATAGTATCATTCGCCTGGTCACTGCTATGAATAATTGTATTTTTTTTTAATTTATCAGTACTTTATTTCGAGATTAATTGCTATTGGAGCTCAACAAAAATATCGTCACAGTCGAACTATATTCGAGAATACTTTGGGATAATTTTTTTTTTCAGAAGATATATCAAGACTTTTTCTCAATCGTCTCCTCGTTCTATTATTATTAATAATAATAATAATAATAATAATAATAATAAACACGTTTATCATTCCAAACCCATATGTACATAATTCCTACTGACTAATTCTCTTAAATTTATTGGAATAAAAGGCCACATATGCAGCTTCCCTCACAATCGAGGGTGCTGTTTAAGCCTGCTTAATTAGGGGTAAAAAAAACAGCAATCAATCGCTAACTAAACTTACTTATCCACTAGGTAAAGTATATAGGGTGTTACTTAATGGTATGTCATAATTTTAAGGGGGAGGGAGGTCCTGGATAAATTTTAGGTCGAAAAGGTCATGGGTCTAAAAAAAAATAAATAAATAAAATAAAAATAAAAATAAAATAAAAAATAAAAAAAGTGTGTTCCTATACCATGATATCCTGTGGCAAAATTCAGTTCAATATCTCAAACCGGAAATTGGAAAATGTATTAAAAACTGAAAATAAAATGAATCTTTAACAGCCTGTATCTTAAAAACCAACCAACCAACCAAGATCCAAGTTTATATGACCTTTTCGACATAAAATTTATCCAGGAACTCCCCCTTAAAATTATGACATACCATTAAGTAACAACCTGTATATTGAAATTATTATTCAAAATAAAAATGGGGGAACGATAGGAGGGAGAGGAAAGGGGAGTTATGCGTTGTGGTCATGTTTGTGCAAGAAACATATTTTTGAATTGTTTTTTAAAAGATATAACTGAAAGGGAACAATTGGTAATTTTTTGGGTTATGGATTGCCTTAAAAAGCCTTTCCAAAACGTTTTAACGTAGAAATGTAATCCAGAAGAGACCGACTTTTGAAGGTGAGTGTAGTGTTAGAAAGGAGTAATAATTATGTCACATGGAGTAGATATAGCTCGGAGTATAGAGTCTCCAGATTCCGACGAATAGCAGAAAGTATTACTAAGTTGTGGAAGTTATATCAAGGAATAAAATGAATGAACCGTGTAGGTTATAATGTTTTCTACTAATAACCTAAATTAATAGATTGATTAAGTCATTATTTATTATACGTGTGTTATTCGGAATACATCACTGGGAAAGTGGTATGTATACTGTAGTACTGTCATAATATGAACACATCAAACCTTACACCTATTCAAAGGTAATGTGTTCATCGAAAAATAATTCAATAATTATAGAATCCATCTCACGTAATATATTTCCAAGAAATTCTTTGAAAATCCATTGTCTCATTTTTCTCAAAATAAAATACTTGCTTGCGCTTGGGGGTATTCCTGCAGGTGTGTGTGTATGATGACGTATCACATCAATGTTCTTTTTGATTCAATAATGTAACATAATAAAATTTAATTTCAAGTACGTGAATTCGATTTGCAGTGATTTGAACAAGTTATTTTTCTTGCTTGGTAACATTTCTAGCAAAAAAAAAATGAAAATTGAACTGGTACTGTTATCAATAACCTAGGTATTGTATGATGGCACTGGAAAGCTTTTTTTTAAGATCACGCATAATGCTCATTCACAGAACCACGATAACACATCAAACATTTTTTCGTTCATGCTTCGTTAGATATGAACATTATTTTTTTAAAAGGATTTCAATCATATCTTATAAAGATCAAAAATTACAAACAAATCTATAAAAATTCAATCACCTACTTGAATATGAATCAAAGATAACTGAACAGAAAAACTTTAAGTAAAATATCTGCCCATTTTCAAAGAAATTATGAAAAATTGATCATTTTTGATAAGTTCAATATTTTATAACTGTCCTTTATCAAATTTTTGTAAAATTTTCAGAAAGCAATAGATTTTGCAGCTTTTTCGAATGGTCTAGCCATTTTTATCAACAGTTACACAAAAAAAAAACTTTTTTCAACCTGACAAAAGGAAACAATAATTTTTAAAACAAATCTCCAATTTATTCCCGGGTAATGAATTGAAGATTTTAAATGTACCAATACTTCATTGATAACTGATTAAGGATGCAAGATGCAAGATCATAGTTCTATCAAAATTTCGGCATCTGATTTGACCATGAGTGTACAGGATGTTCACGTATATTTTGGCCAATAGCTATCTCCGTAAATATTAACCAATGATCTGATAACAATAGATTAAACATTTTATTCATAAACCGTGAAAAATTGTGTGGTCAAAATCGAACATAAAAGAGATGCGAGGAGGAGTTGAGCGGGGCACTGAGTGGGGATACGTTTGCACCTCACTGGAATGTGCTTCGGCTACTGCTGCCAGTGGCGTAACTATTTTACAAAATTTTCAAATTCTTATTTACTGCAAGCTTGATACTTGCGAGAAATTTCAATAAACCATATAAGTAAATAATGAAGCATTACAAACTAAACCAGAATAATAACACAATAAACATTCTCAAAATCAACACCAAACCCCACTCCCCACTCAAAAAACAAGAGACGCCGCAATGAGACAAAATATGAATGAGACTACCGATCGATAAGGGCGGACCTAATTTTGGTGCGTTGCCGTACTTTAGCTTTTTCAATTTTCAGAAGAAAATGATGGTTTTTCAGAACCCTAAATACCTAAACAAATCTTGAAGAGATGTTTCAATTTAAACAATGATTACCATCAACTTATTTGATTAAATTCATACATAAAATGGTTCCAAAAATGATTCCAAACCATGTTTTAATCTTTTTGCTACGTAGTAATACTTTTGATAGAGTAAGTTTGGCAAACAACGTGGTGGGAGAAACTCTGCACCCGAGTGCACAGTTCGATGTTGTCCTCATGTCTATTTCGCTATGTTTCATCTATAGTTATTAGGTCATTGATATTAACCCTAGAGAATGGTTCAAATGGGCAAAGTTGTAGTACTTTTTCTGAATTAGCAGAATTTGTTATCAGAAAAATCAATTGAACATCAGAAGTCAAAAAAATTGAGGCTTCCTATCTTTTTTTGAATGAGACACCCTATCTATTATCTCTTAGTTCGATAGAGAATTCTTCCCTGATTTCAAATATATAAGGGTTGAGGGTGTTATCTCTGATGGTTATGAAGATATTAACATTTTTCTATACATGGAATAATGATAATAAATTGGACAGAGGGTGTTGATTAGTAGATACCATCAGCCAACTATTCCATGTATAGAAAGACGTTAATATCTCTATAACCGTTTAAGATAACACCCCAACCCTTCAATATTTGAAATCAGGAAGGAATTCTCTATCGAACTAAGGGATAATATATAGGGTGTCCCATTCAAAAAAAGATATGCCTCAATTTTTTTGACTTCTGATGCTCAATTGTTTTTTCTGCAAATTCTGAAAATTCAGGAAAAGTACTACAACTTTGCCCATTTGAACCATTCTCCAGGGTTGATATTAACGGAAATAGCTATTGACCAAAATATGCGTGAACATGTATGCACCCTGTACAGGGTGATTCATTCTCAGCGACAAAGTTCCAGTTCTCGTCATAGAGATCCAGGAAACAAAATCTGTATAGTGAATGTGTTTAAGAGAAAATGCTGGAGATATATTTAGAGTTTTAAGGAACGCCACAAGGGGGCTTAATGGTAGTGTGAAAACAGAAAATTGACATATTTTCGAAATTTTTCTCATTGAACTACTAAAAAAGAATATGGAAACAGATTTATTAGGACGATATTATCTACAAAATTGCCCACAGACAGTTTTTGAAATAAGTCAGACACAGCCGTCAAGCTTGATGTTACTAAATTTTGTATTACTTCGGAATCCCTTAACCGATTTGACTATTTTTCGTCACGTTTTGAACTGGAAGATCTGCTCCTTCTGGTGCACGTGCTTGGGATCAATTTTATCCGCTTTAGCCGACCACACAACTCAAATTGTGAATAAAGTAAAAAGTGTTTTTGAGGTTGTTGAAATGTTCAAATGCAAACCCGTGTTATTTGGATAATTTCCTACCTCTTTCATAAAAATTATTGTTCCACATCTTTTGGAATAAAAGAGTTATGCAGATTTCAGGTAACTTTCTGCATGGAAATGCTTTTGAAGCAGCCCCTGCATGTAAATTTGAATGTGTCAAAAAGTTTGAAGGGCCCGTGGAAGTGCCTTGCCAACGACGTTGGGCATTTTGAGCATTTGTTTTTTTTGTGTTGATTTCATTTTTTTTCTGGGTCATCGAATTATTTGTGGTTTGTGGCGCACTTTACTCTACTTGTCTGCTATACCAGTCTGCTTGTAGAAAAGGAAACCAATTATAGTTGGCATTCTCACTTATACGTAGGTATTAACTCAAGAACACGTTACCTTACGCGAATCAAAACAGATCTGACGTCTACTTTTTGACAGTCAAATTCACAAGGGCAGTTTCAAAAGTATTCCTCGAGGGATAACTCCTTCTATTTCAAAAGATATAGAAAAATGATCCGGATGAAGGTGTTGAGAAATTTTCCAAATAACACGATAGAGGCATCTATTTAGTGGGTTTTCATTTAAACATGTCGAGAAACCCTCACCCATCAAACACGTTTGGTCGGCAAGGTACATATTTGATGATGGCATCGTTGGCATCATGCATGATGGCAAATTATTTCTTGTGCATTATTTGCAATATATTAACGACTGCAAACATGCATTGTTTGCCAATTGAAAAAAGAATTGGCACATTACCTGTAAAAAAGCGAATGTCAAATTTTCGAGATGCCTGTAAATCCAAGCTACATTTTCTTTATGCAATAGCCAAAGCCTTTTGATAGCCTTGCATACAGCAATGTTCAATCACATATATTAGCTGGTGATCTACATGTAAAGCATTTTTATCAATCAATGAGTAAATATGAAACGATACGTTATATTTAATCCATGGCATGTACTGGGCTTATACTTTGAGACTGAATCGTTGCTGATATTTTTTGTTTACAATTGACATTTGACAAAAATGTAGATTCCAGTTTTGGTTCGTTTCAGAGTTCGATGACATGTTTATTCGTGCAGTGGGTGTTGGAACACAAACAAGTAAGTATTGAATTGAAACAAATTCATTCACATATTACAAGTGGTTATTTGTGAATTAGATCACGCTCTAGATTGTTGAGGAAAGAACACAAAAAGCTACATACATGCTACAAAAGAATGGTTAAAAGTGTTACCAACTGGACAGCAGCCAGGACGAAATAAAAAGCCTTCCTTTCATGCTTTAAGTGGTATCCTTCGACTTATTGATGGTAAGAATTTTACGTTTTATATTTAACTGTTTATATAGATGCATCAACTGGTTATGTTAGTTATGCATAATCTTTCAATACTTGATCAAAGTACTATACTTATATCAACAATGGTATGAAATATGGAGCAATGGTAAGCGTTCATTAGTTCAACATACATTGTTAAAATGTGCTATTTAAGCTGTCAAAAATGAAATCTACATTTTTTTATTGCAGACTTAGACAGGGCTTATCCACTTCCAGCCAACAATTTCACGTTGTGTTTGAAAGCCTGGTATAGGTGGACGCATAAACAGGAAAACACAATGAATGGCATTTAGATTTAGTTATTGCTTTCCTAACCACATTTTTTCTTTATCAGAATATATGCCAAGAAATATAATGCACTGAATTGGTGGTGTTATTTCTCCACTCCTTGACATTTGATGGTGAAGTGGGTAGTGATTTGCCATCATCTATCCATCATGGCAAAATGCCTCGCGGCCGACGTGCCAAATTGATACTCCTCAGGTAATAAATGCCTATACATTGCCAATGAGAATTGCAGGCAATGCCATAGCTATAAAGTTACATTGCCGTTATGGCATGTTTGCTGGGCAAAAACCGGTTTGACTTTTACAATTTATTTTGTGTGGTCTAATACGAATAAAATCAATCCCAAGAACATGCACCAGAAAGAGCAGATATTTATCTTTAAAACGAGCCTAAGAACAGTCAAATTGGTCTAGGGATTCCGAAGTCATAGACAATTCAGTAACATCAAGTTTGACGGCCACCCTGTACAAGCAAGCAAAAAACTCATTTCTTTGAAAATGACAAGGTATTACAGCGTCAGTCAATGGCTTTTTATGCAACTATACCTTTCAAAATCCAAAATGGCACCAATCAAAATCAAAATGGCATTATTCAATTTCAAATTGACACTATCAGTTTCAAATTGGCATTAATTAAAATCAAAATGGCAATTATCAATTTCAAGTTGACTTCACAGATGTTTTTAAAAAGAATTTGATAATCACACACTTCTACCAATCAGCACCTTTAGTCTCATTCTTAATCCTTTTGAGCAAGCGTTGTTAGAGTCAAGCTGTTAGAGTGTTAGATATTATCTAGACTACAATATAGAATCTAAGGATATAATAGTGTTGATTTCACGAGCCGACAAAAAATGTCTCCAACTCTAATTTCCATTGCCCAAATAGGCTGTATCTCTTCCAGGCTGTAGAGAGAATAACCTTCGAAATCAAGGCTTTAATAAACTAAGAGAATTCAGTACAAATATTAGGTAATGATGGACGTAACGTGACATACAAATTTAAACAGGTTACATGGTCAGTAAACGTAGTAATATACAACATTCTTCTTGCCTCAGCTTCCAACATAATCTTGAAGAAATGAAGGTGTTCTCCTTCTCCTATTCCTCTTTTCCAAAACACAAAAGGATTCGTTGGTTTCATCAAGATTTTCAGTTGCAGTTGATGGGGAAATTTCTTTGGCAGATTGTTCTTCTGAACCGATGGGGAGATTTCTTCATGTATAGTTTACTCGGCATCATCACCTTGTTTTGCCACTGTTACATCTCCTCTTGGTGCTAGATTACGAGTTGATACCGTGATTTCCCTGCCATTCGATGGTCGTACATGAGCATAATCTGAATTGGCTCCCAGAAGATTCTTCTTCTACTAGAGGATCTGAACCATGTACGCATTGAGCTACCATTGGTCGAACTTCTGAAATGATTAAACATACGTTCATGAGGAGTGGAATCTGTTGCAGTACATAAAAAAGATCTTATTGGATGTCGAGGTTTCTAGATTTGGTTGCAAGTTGAACAGTCTTCCAGATAATCCCATGATATTTCTCACATTGTCCGTTTCTCTGGATTAAAGCTGGTCGTACGACTTGTAGCAACACCATGACTTGTTAAAAATGATTTTACATCGACAGATAGGAATGTACCTCTGTCACATGAATACAGCCTGGCGTTTCAAACATTGAAAATGATTGAGTCGAACAGTTGATTACAGTTGCAGATGACATATCCCAAATCCCAACAAGGTGATGCAAGTGGAAATCTTGAGTATTCATCTACGATATTTAATAAGTATTTATTATTTTGATTATCAGAGGGAAGAGGTCCCTTGAAATCAATATTTAATCTTTCGAATGGAGCTGTAGGTTTGATGAGGGTCCCTTTGTTTTTATAAAATCTTGGTTTTATCTCAGCACAAACTGGACATGTGGATTATTTTGATGTCTTCTAATAAATAGGATGAATGTTTACATCTAATCCAATGGTATAATCTTGTGATCTCAGGATGACGCATTGTGTTGTGTATAATATGTTTAATAGATTTTTATCTGATATTGAAGGCCGAATAGCAGCTGGTATTCTGGAAAGTCTAGGACCTCTTTATTATATTATCAAATTTGTAGCATGATGATTAAATGTTCCAACGTTGTATTTTCTCATATGTTTGATAAACTTTTGTTGTCAAACATAAAAGCAACAGATCTTTGGTGAGTGATTAAACTGAAGTGACATCACAATAAATGATGTCTCCATTTTCTTAAAGCTTCTACTATTGCGTATGCTTCTTTCTTCATAATGATTCAAATTCAAATTCATTTATTCATTTTAATGTACAAAAGGAAGTCTAACACAAGTCAAAAATTAAATTAGATACTAAAGCTCAAACTCAAATGCCAGAAACTCCTCAAAAGTGTAAAGGGCATTTTTAATTAAAAATCTCTTTTATTCTGGATATAAAAACCTTCACTGGAAGTGACCTAAGAGTTTCTGGCAGCTTATTAAAAAACTTTACACCCCAGTACCCCGGTCCACTTTGAGAACTCTTCAGCCTCCAGCAGGTTGAAACAAGCTTCTAATTGTTTCTTGTATCGTAGGCGTGCATGTCCTCCCTGAAACTCACCTTCCTTTTCCGAACATACACCATGTTTTGAAATATATACAGGGAAGTCACAGTTAAAATGCCCACACACGTCCACAATCGACCCTTAATCTCAGACCTGCAAGAACTCTGATTGCCTTACACTGAAGACCAAAGACTCTGGATATCTCTGCAGGATGTTCCCAAGCTAAGATTGCATAGGTGAAGTGTGAGAGGAAAATGGAAAAATAAGCCGTTCTTAGGACACCCGGCGACACATTCTGGGCCAAATTTCTGAGCACAAATAGGCTCCCTGCTAGCTTCTTGACCAAGATGTAAATGTGGCCCCCTCATAAAAGATGTGGGTCCAAGTGTACTCCCAAAAACCTGACACTGGTCATATCACCATTCTTATCCTGGGTATCCCTGAGAGAAAAGACCATTCTATTGGTTTTTTCCTCATTGAGTAGCAATTTAATGGTGGAAAACCACTCCTTCGCCCTCTCCTGCACAGACACGGATCCTTCAAGTGAACCCACAAGTGTACCAGCCGCAAAGGAAACTGTGGTATTATCAGCAAATAGTGTGCACTTCGCAGGTGTGTCAATTGTCGCGAGATCATTTATATAAATCAGGAACAGAATGGGACTACCCGGGACTGACCCCTGGGGGACTCCAATATTGATAACACTTTCTCTTGACAAAATCCTAGAAACCTTCACAACTTGCGTTATGTCTTCTAGATAAGATTCTATAAGCTTTGTGCTGGGGGGACTAAAGTTATATTTTGTAAGCTTCCGCAACAGCACGCCATAAGCACATATCATTGAGTGATATGTGGCCATAAGTCAAATTTTAACTGGCTCACGCATGACGTCCCCGCGTGACATTGATCGAATAGGTTTCAGGTAGGTCACGTGATGACTTTTGAGGGGGAAGTGCGACAGTTTATCTTGTTTGTTTCAGTATCATGGTAACAAAGTTACCTAGGTAACCTATGAATTTTGAGGTTCGGACACGCAATGTCATCAGCGAAACCTGCGCGTGAGCATATCTTGTTTGTTATAGTATCATGGGTCTATAGTTCTCTGCTTCATCAACGTTCCCTGTTCCGAAAATTGAAGTGACTATAGCTTTCTTAAGAACATCTTAATTGGAATCTATTTTCTCTAATGTACAAATTTATTTATTTTGTGAGAGGAACAATAATAATATCTTTGATTGTCTTGATCAAGTTGGTATTGAATCCATATATGTCGTTGCTGTTTCTATTTTTAAGGTTGTCTATAAGATCTCTTGTTTGGTTAAAGGTTAATATTTCAGAAAAAGAAAAAGTATGTAAGGGATTCATGAAGTTGATTTTGGTAAAGTCTACGCAAGAGTCAGGGATGTCCTTGGTTAGATTCTGTGCAATTTTTGAAAAATATTCATTGAAGCTGTCTGGTGTGATGCTATGGGATTGGGAGCTGACTTTCTTGACAAACCTCTGAATTTGATTATGATGTCCAAAATTGTTCGCACACGATTATTGGAGTTCAATATTATCCTGTCATTTACTAGATAGTATTTAAAGTCAATGTAACGTAGTAACATGAGCCTGGTGCAGCATAGACATAATAAGTTACTCGTCATGAGCGTTACCATGTGTGGTAGACCCCGCTAGAAGATTTGGTACCACTTGAGAATTGGATAGGCACCTTTAACATCCGAATAGGACTCATAGTTAGTTCTGAATTTGAAGCTTTTGCCGTTGGGTGAAAGATGACGCGACCAGTCCCCGCCATATAAGTCATAATATTGTGACTGATGGTAGCGCAGTGAGTCTATATAAAAATCTGACTTCCTCGATTATTTCCTCACGTCACATCGTCACATCTGAATCGTCAGTTTTTCAAAGCTCCATTCGGATCCACTGATTATCCGTTCTGACTATCTGACGCGCCCGAGTAATATTTTTACTATTTTCAACCCTTGCTTATGGCTGTTGCCACCATACAAATCCCATAGGTACCTTGGTCATAATAGACATGCGGAGAATATACGCTATAGACGACCCCTCACCGCTGAAATGGTATACAGTGTGTGCAAAAAGTCCCGGACCCCCGAACTATTTCAAAAAACTTTTACTATAAAAGTTTTAGGTATCGACGGAATCTATCTCACTATCACTACCTTAATTAATCATAAAGATGTGGTGAACCAAACATCACTTTTGAAAAATGGAAAACCCCCTTTTTTATCACTTTTTCTGATTCCTCGTAATATTTTGAACATAAAATATGAAACATGTCTTATGACTAGACCCATTAGTTTTCGAAATAATTTGAGTTGAAATAAGTTAATTCTTCATCTGCAATATCACCTGTATTTTACATTTTAACAACCTGAATTCTCTGCGTCACTGTCAAAACAAACTCTTGAAATGACACTAACCAAAAAGGGACATGTAACTTTGTTGATGATAAGAGGTTTTGGGACTGACAAAGATCATTAACCGAAACAAAATAATTATTCAATACAACTTTTCCAAACCGGCAGCCGATATCAAAATCTACAGTGTGAGGACAGTCCAAAGATTCGGAGAGACCGGCTCTTGCAGAGATAAAGCTCGTCCCGGAAGACCAAAATCAGGAGTTGATGACGAAAAAAAAATGAGGACATTACTTCATTTTGTTGATGATCCACATTTGACACTCAGAAAAGTTGCCGTCGAAGTTGATGTTTCTTTCAGATCAGTTGAAAATATTTTGAAAAACTGTCATTGCTGCCCCTTTAAAATAACTCTTCTCCAAGGACTATCTTCTGATAGTTTAAATAATCGATATCGCCTTCTGGCCTTCTGGCGATTTCGATCGAAGATTAAATTTTTGTGAATTAATGATGCAAAAACGGGATGAGAATAACAATTTTTAATCAAATGGTTTTCTCGGATGAGGCAACATTCATGTTAAACGGGACTATCAATCGACACAATTGCCGTTACTGGACTGACCAGAATCCACGTTGGATGCAAGGAGCACACACGCAACATCCTCAAAAACTAAATGTCTTGGCTGGCATTATTGGCAACAGATTAGTGGGCCCTTCGTAGAGGAAAATTTGAATGCCACAATGTATCTCCACCTGCTGCAAAATGAGATTGTGCGAGCAATAACTAATGAAGTGGGGCCACTATTACGAGATACTTGATTTCAGCCTCATTTAGGGCAACACGTTAGACAATACTTTCCCTAATCGCTGGATAGGGCGAAAGGCACCATAAAATGGCCCGCTAGATCTCCAGACCTAACGCCCTTTGATTATTTCCTTTGGGGACACCTGAAAAATAAAGTGTATGTGACAAAACCTGAAGATCTAGACGAGTTATTGAGAAGAAGAATTATTAAAGAATGTGTCTCTATCAACCAAGAAGTTTTACAAAACGTCATCGACAAATTTTATCATAACTTAGCACATTGTCAAACGGTAGGGGGAGGACATATTCAACATTTAATCAAATAACGATTCACATTTGAGTTCATTTTTGTTCCTTCAAAGTTAATAAATAATAATAATATCGTAAAATCCAAAAAGTCTCTATTTGGTCGTTCAACTCAAATTATTTCGAAAACTAATGGGTTTAGCCATAGGACATGTTCCATATTTTATGTTACGAAGAATTAGAAAAAGTGATAAGAAAGGGGTATTCCATTTAAAAAAAGGGATGTTTGGTTTACCACATCTTTATGAGGAACCCTGTATAATTTAAGTAGTGATAGTATTACCTAAAACATTTATATTCAAAGTTTTTTGATATTGTACACCGTTTTCGAAATAATTCGGGGGTCCGGGACTTTTTGTACACACGGTATATCATATTATAATATGACCTTTTTCCTTTCTCAAATCTAATGGTCACAGAGTGCAAAAGGTCCCCACGTCCCCACGATCCTCATTTCGCATCGTGGGCCAGATATGTAAGTACTTATGTATCATTACAGAGAGCTCATAGTCATGGTGGAAATTCATTAGATATCGTGTTTCACGTATATTTGCTAAGATTTATGCCTATATATTCACTGTCTATTATGACAAAGATTTTTTTCAGTTCCCTATTATTAGAGTATTGGCTTACCTTGTGAAAGGACCAGCTATGTGAGCACATAAAGGCGAGGTCATAAGCATATTTTTTGTCCATCACGAGATTTTCTTGATGATCCTGTCAAGATTTTAATCTTGTGACAGGTTTTCTGATATCATTCCCACGGCGCGGCGATTCTACAACAATAAGTATAATGTTTCTTATGAACTGTACTAGAATATTACCTAAATAAAAGTATAATTAGATAAAGGTTTTCTGTGGTCCACTGGATCTGAGGTTAACTCTTATAATAAAAGATCAGTCTCAATCAATTCAAGTAGGCAGTGAAATGTTGCTACCTGTGACAAATTAACAAAATTAATGATTGAGGAGTCTGTGCCACGCTGATTTTCCAACTAGGAGTAACGCAAAAAAACCTTGCCAAAAGGATTAAGTTACAGCTAGTTATGAAGTTTATCATATCGCCTTTTCAAAATCTGAAGGAGATTGACACAAGAGGCTTGAAACTTACCAGTTGTAACCCCCTTTGGGACCGAATCTGAGAACCGCTCAAGGGTCAAGTTGCCAAGTTAAAAATAGGCGCAAACGGTTTCTCCCTCTACGGTTTTTTATTTGGATTTTTTAGGTGCCCGTTATCTGACCTGAAGACTTAAGAGGGACTCCATTGTATACAGATGAAAGAGCATTCTTATTATTGTTTCTTTGAGACTGAAGAACAGTAGGTTCGATATGGGCCTTTTAAAGTGAGCAAGAATACTTGACGCGGCGGTTACACTGATCGAGTTGTATCGATCGATTGCCATCGAGTGAAAAACAAAAACACGATACCTTATGAAATTGGTCACACTGGTCGATCAATCGCTGTCAAGTGCTATCGAGTTGTTTGATTTTAAAACTTGTTCTAATTTTAGTCGACCCTTAATACAGCGGCGCACGCGTATAGATTTCTGTCTTCCACTGAAGTGACATTCTAAACACTCGTTCAGTCTTTTTTGACATTTACAATGTGAATAAATCGTGCATATATAGTTTATTTTTTATTTAAAATTACAGTGACAGATCAAAATTGTAGGTTAAAGGTTGACAAACATGTTTTATTACGATAGTCATGAATTGAACTGTGATCCGTTTTATTTTGCTATGTTCAAAATGTATTTGATTTGACAGAAGAAAACGTTCGAGAATAGAGAGTGATGATAATTTTGGAATTGATGATCAAAATCCTTCTTTAATCGAGAAAATTAAGTCTATTATCAAATATTTTATCTTTTCATTTCAATTATGTCATTTAATTTTTTTTTGCCAACCTTCAACCTCCAATTTTGATCTGTCACTGTAACTTTAAATGAAAAATTAACTGTACATTCACATTGTTTATCAAAAACGGGTGTTTGCTTGTGTAAACGGGAAGTTCATTTCTTTCACTACCTCAGGGCACTTGGACTCAATCAAAGTATCCACCCATCGCTGATCAGCAGAATCTATAACCTATACTATTCTCTTGCAAGCGTTCTCATTATTGACCTCACAGATATAGTAAAAGAGAAGAGAATATCGAGCTCATAGCCATAGCTCGCAGAAAACAAGTCCATATTGCTTCCAGTAATTCGAAGTAGACTTGCTTCCTTCGAGCGATGAGCACGATTTTCTGTTAATTTTTATTATTTTTATATTTTGTCATTAAAGATGAATACAAAACTTTTGGCTCCGTCAGAGTCAGCATATCAGACAGACATGCGATGTTAAAACTAGGAAAATGAGAATTCACAACAAAGTGATCGAATAATTCGAATGATAATCAGGATAGTGATCAATCAAACTGTTGCTGTTCTATCCCAGCAACAGTTTGATTGATAAATTGTTGCTTGATGCTCAACATTGCTTGATCAGTGTAACCAGCACTTCAAATTTCACTTGATCAGTGTAAACGCCACCTAAATCAGTGAAACATCAGGATGCTCAAAGGTTATATGGTTAAAGAACATTTCTAGGATTTTCGCCAGGAAGCGTGACAGTCTTGAACTTTGAAAGTGATTTATTCACTCAAATCCACCAAATAAATGTACCAAAAACTTACATGCTTTCATTTTCGTTCAACACTTATCAACGTATCTATTGAGATAAATTGGTGATTCAATGATATTTTAAATAAACAACTGTGACTCCCAAACGACTGAACTGGTGTCGTTGGGGCAAGCATTGATTTCTCCATCGAACAATCTTCCCTGTGATATGGATAGTTCCTGATGATGCCGCTAGGGCGCGTTTTTTGATTAAACAGCAGAAAATTGCAAAATTTTAATATGCAATAACACTTTTTGAAGTGGAACTTCTTTTGCGGCGATGTGATAATTTGTCGACAATGGGGAGTGAATCAAAAATGACACGTGAATAGAACGTTTTCAGATTGATAGATAAAAAAATATATAATGTAGTGAGAACGACAAAGAAAGCTATATGTACACTGTGGGCCAAAATAAAAAAGTACATTTTTTAATTGAAAATATTTTTTTTCTAAGCGATTTAATTTATTTTTGCAGAGATAATAACCTATCATGTCCTCGACATGACTGTTTATTTGAAAGCAAAAATAATGTACAGGGTCGGACTTATGAAAAAAATATATATCACAGTGCATTTGAGCTCGTTGCAAATGAAAACTGTCTTAGCTAAAATTGTAATAATACGCTTTTTCGGTACATAAACTATCCAGAACACAAAGAAAGAAATTTTCCGAAATTACCGGATTCGCGAAATACCATTCTTTTTATTAAATAACATTTTTACAACACATTTTATGAAAACAGTTTAGTAATTTGAAAACTAAGTGTGAAATATTATTTGTATGCAGAACGTGCTCAGAAATTGGAGATCACATCACAAAATCAATTCTTTGATGTCCCTAGCCCAATTTTTAATTCAATATATCAGAATGAAATTTGAATTCCCAGTATATGATCATGTCCTGCATTTCTCAGCACACTGGTGACAGCTGAGGATGACATAACGGCAATTGGGCGCCATTTTGAAAAAAATACTGCCTTGATCTTGAAAAATTGGAAAGAGAAAGCGACTTCAAACTTTCAGGGTGTATTAAGGATGAAAAGACTTCAAAATGAGGTATCACTCGACCCCTCTTTCCATTTGATTTTTTTGTTTTAAGTGCACACAGCTGTAATTTTTGAATTTTCAGCTGTCACTAATATCAAAAAATTCAGAAGGTATGTTCAAATTTCGTTCTAATATATTAAAGGGTTCAACATTTAAAAGGAAGGGAGACATTAAAGAATTTCTCTGAATACCGAAAAACACTTGGAACTCGATTTTTACTTACTTCAATCAAATGCCCATATTGATTCGAAACTTTGCACACTTGTCAAAATACGTTGACAATACAATTATTTCAATTGAAAAAAAGCTACAAAGAAATGAATACTTAAGTTCAATATCCGTATAGGAAACGACCTTCACCCATCTGTTTATTTGATGAAAAGTATTTTATATCAAATTTGATATCAGAATGTAAATCGTGACGTGGTTGCCTACAAAATTCTGCTCCTGTCTATAACTAAATAAAAGGACAGGGTGTCCCATTTTGGGTACTTTTGCAAGATATCTCCGTTATTTTTATAGATAGAAAGTTGCTGTTTTCGCGATAATGTGCTACTTTTCCGTAAATCTGAAGTTGCCGTTAAGAAAATGTTCATAGACCTTATAGTTTTTTTGATACAGGGCTAGATTAAAAACGTTGCATTTTGAGGTACTCCTCGTATCTAAACTATCAGAGATAACTAATGGAAAATGTGAAAACTTTTTCTTATACAGGGTGTTTTAAAACTGGGTACAAATATTTTAAGGGCATATTTACCAGCCCAAAACAAAGTTTTTTTCTTTCATAAACATATGTCCTAACTTACTTCGTTTCATGATACAGGTTGTCAAAGTTTTTAACTTTTTATCAGTTACTGAAACACCTTTCAGCTGATTTCGACAACATTTGGCACGATTATTTGCCGTCATAAGGTTAACTTTTTTGTGTAATCAAAACACCATTATTCATTCCAGTGGCGTTCCAGAGGGGCATCTAGTTAATATCTATAGATAAAATTATGGTACGCCACTCCTTTTTTAGGATCCTATAATTTTTCCAGATCAAGCAATTAAAGATGATTTTTGTCTCTTTTATTTTATCTGCGCCTAGCTTCGTTTCTTAGATGAAAATCAAAAACCGTTTTCCTGCAACTACTCGCACACGGTGTGCTCTCGTTAGAAAAGAAAACATTTTTTTATTGATTACTCAAAAACCTTTCATCTGATTTTGACAACATTTGGCACGATCATTTTTCGTCATAAGGGTAATTTTTGTGTAATCAAAACAACATTATCATTCCAGTGGCGTCCCAGAGGGTAATCTGATTGATATCTATTGGTAAAATCATGGTACGCCACTGATTTTTGAAAAACCTATGATTTTTTTGGTTAAAGCAATTACCATTATGTCTTTTTTGTCTTTTCAGTTTTTTCCGTTTCTATACAGGGTGCCACAGATTCGAGTGCATGCATAGGGATCTCAGTTATTATAAGAGATTCAGGGTTACTTAAATGGTTGCAAAGTTGCGCATTTTTATGCTTAACGAAATGCCGTTTTGAAATTTGAAAAATCCCGACTACTTCCGAAGATATTCGGAGAAAACCAGAATTTCGCAAAAACGTTATTATTATTTTCTGAGTTTATTTGAAAAGAGATTTCAAAATGAATCACACATTCTCATTGCCACTTTTTCTCCTCTACAAGATGGCGGTATCAAATTGAAAATCTGACGTTTCGTCTTTGAGCGGCCATCATCAAGTTCATTTTTTTTAATACGGACCTGGATTTTTTATTTTATTTTTAGTTATCTTTTGACGTCTTTGAGGCATTGAGGTGATAAGATGAGGGTGTAGAGCAATGGTTTGCCTTAGCAACGTCAATATTTTCAATTATTCTTCACCTATTATTGTTATTTTCAATATTTTGTTAAAATGACAATATTCTTGAAGACTTGCAGAAATTGATTTAGTTTTTCATATGATTTTTTTTTCATTTTCTCTGTCATTTGTGGATTTGATTTCATTTCATTAAATGTATCGTTATTGGATGTTATTTCAATTTTGGTTCAGTCAATATGTTTTGTTAGTTGTGCAGGTCTTCTCATAAGAATATCATGTCGAATAAAGATGGATTCATGAACCAAACTATGAGTTAGGAAGAAAAGGGTTGCCTAACTAATTTTCTCCGGTATTATTTTTTAAATGAGTACTTTTTTCGACGACTGCGATATCTCAGTTCCTCAGTACAATAAGGACGCCAAAAGATAATTAAAAATGAAATAAAAAATCCAGGTCCGTATTTAAAAAAATGAACTTGATGATGGCCGCTCAAAGACGAAACGTCAGATTCTCAATTTGATATCGCCATCTTGTAGAGGAGAAAAAATGACAACAAGAAAGAGTAATTCATTTCACAATATCTTCTCAAATAACCTCAGGAAACAGTAATAACGTTTTTGTGAAATTTCGTTCTTTTTCGAATATTTTCGGAAGTAATCGGAATTTTTCAAATTCCAAAACGGCATTTTGTTGAGAATAAAAATGCTCAACTTTGCAACCATTTGACCGACCCTGTATCTCTTATAATAACTAAGATCCCCATAGATGCACTCGAATCTGTGGCACCTAGTATAGCTTCCATTTCAAGATAAAAATTGAAAACCATTTTTTTGCTTTAATAAGGTCCACAGAAGCTGTTTGTAATTTTTATCTTTAAAACGATTGCTTTATCCTAAAAAATTATAAAATCTACAAAAAAACAGTGGCTCACCAGAGCTTTATCATAAATATCAACTAGATGATTCTCTGGGACGCTCCTGCAATGAAAAACTCTTATAACGACAAATAATCGTGCCAAATGATGTAAAAATCAGCTCAAAGGATTTTGAGTAATTAATAAAAAATAGATTTTTTTCTAATGAGAGCACCGCGTCCAGGTAGCGTTTTTACATTGTATACCATATCCTACCTATAAAACTATACCGTGTAGAGATCATCGGGCCTATTAGCCCCGCCCCAATTTGAAAACATTAACCATATTGTTTCTAACGCGGTATAGAACGTAGAGTTATTACAAGGACATGTCCCAAATGCGGTGTAGTTTGTAGTCAAGTTCAAAAAGGATCAGGTGACGACTCGTAACGTAAATATTCCTAGGAATTTTGAAGATAACGCCAACTTCAGTCTCGTCAGTCTCTCCCAGTTATTTATTTAGGACTTCACAACTCTTGTAAAATAAAAACAAATCAAGATGTCTGAGCAAAGTGGGCTGGAAATTGTATTAAAAAATCTACAACCTGAGGTGGAAATGAAGAGTTTGGAGTTCAAAAGTTTTTCGGGATATAAGGCTTACAGCGGAAGTTCAGAGTTTAATCAGAGAAAATTCAAACTAGTTTGAATTTTCTCTTTTTATTGAAAAGCTTAGTGCCGAGTGCCGAAACATGTACAAACTTGACACTCAGAAGAACGTCTCCGAATGTACAAAAATTAGCTTTTTGAAAAATTTTCGTCTGTCAGCATAATAAATTCAATAAGAATGCTGGGAAAAGTGCCAGTTCTAACACTCGCCACAGGATGTAGGGATGCAATGCACAAATTGACATAAAAATAAACAATAAGATCACTCGAGCCACTATCCGACGTGATCGTTGTTTGAGAAATGATCTGAATATTCAAAAAATACAGGTTTGTTATAGGCTAGACTAATATGCGTTGTAAAATACTCAATATTACTTGATCTGAAGAAATTATAAAATATTAAAAAAGACAGTGACGTGCCATACTTGTTTCTATAAATATCAACTAGATGACCCTCTGGGACGCCACTACAATGAATAATGGGGTTTTGATTACACAATAAAATTTCCCTCGTGACGGAAAATAATCGTGTCAAATGATGTCAAAATCAGATGAAAGGTTTTTGAGTAATTATTAAAAAACTGATTTTTCCTTAATGCTTTGACACCCTGTATCACGGAAACGAAGCAAGTTAGGACATATGATTATATGAGGAAACACTTTATTTTGAGCATGTAAATATGCTCTTGAAATCCCCCCGGACTCAGTTTTGAAACACCCTGTATAATCTTTCCCGTAGAACTCAATTCTGCCTTCGGAATTATTATACAGGGCCAGGTCAAAAAGTTATCGGGCCCCAATACTACACTCAAAAAAATGACAATTTCCTGAATTCGAATGCATAATTTATTAGTGGCTGTGGCAACAAACAAAAACAAATGTCAAATTTTATCTGTCATTGTTTTTGGATCGACTTTCAATAATGGTGTTTTTGTTTTTTTTCTATTTTTTTAATAACAAACATGAGCTACTGTTATTAAAAAGCTCTATGACTATGGGTATTTTAATATAAGATGATAAGTGGTTCATAATTGTTATTCATGACCCACTATTGAATTATGTATTTAATTTCAGAAAATTGTCATCTATTTGGGCGTTTATGAGAAAAAGTGCATATTGATGTATTTCAGAGAAGGTGAAAAAAAGAAAAGAAAAAAGTTTTATAAAGGGTGTTCCATTTCAAAAAATATAGTAGTGTCCGACACATTTTTGACCTTACCCCGTATAACAATTCCAAAGGCAGCCCAAGTAACACAAGTTTCTTTGTTATGATCTCCAAGAACGTTTTATAACAATGTTATAAAACATAAGGTTTTAAAGAATGAGCTTGAAGATCTTCTCAGGACTCTCAGCTTCTAGCCAAAAAGGGCCCATCCTAAAAGGATCTCCAAGTCTAAATTTTAAAAATATTATAAAACCGTATAGTTTTAATTTTTTGGTCCTGAAGAGTTCTCCAAGATATCTTTAAATTCATTTATTAAAACCCTGACCGGGACATGTTACATTTGAAACATACTTGCAGCAGACTAAATGATCTTCGAATTAGTGTAAAATCTCTTAAAGGGGTTATATTTTATTTATCAATCGGACAACTTGGTGTGCGTGGTTGGTTGTCGAGTTCCATACACCTAAGTATAATGGCGGTATATGATATTAAGACTATTATTATAGAAAAAACTGATGTTACTGAATGCGATGTTCTCCGGCATATAATTTACCAACGGATGGCACTTTTTCCACAAAATATAATACCATACTTCTAAATAACTCGAGCGCCATCAATTCGCTGATTTCTTAGATATTCTAAGATATTTCAAGAAATTTCATAAATTTTTATTTTACATCTCAACATCTTAAATGCGTTTCCTTATAAAAATCCATGCTTGTGCACACTGTATTCCATTTCTTTTAAAAGTATATACTTCAATAAAATGCTTTTTCTCTCTATCTGTTACAACGTGTCCAACATGGCGGTGCTCATGATCTTCTAGAAAACAAAAAAACATGGCGCGTTTTAAGTTAAAAACTCTTGAAGTCATCTATCTACTCTTTATTTTAAAACTTTTTTGCCATAATAGGTTCAAACAAGTTTTAACGAAGTTTGCGGAAAGATAATAATATGATAATCAAAATAATTAATAGTTTAAAATGAAAATCTAAACGCGCACTACACTGATGGTACAGGGTACAGCAGATAGCTTGTGACAAATAGGGCGATCTTTCCAAACGAAGAGTTGTAGACAGAGAATAACACAACAATTTTCAGAAATACCAGGAGCATTTCACACAACTAAATTGACCAAATTAAATCAATTGGGTTTCAAAATATTCCCAATGTACTCTTGAAAATGCAACAATTATGTTTGGTGACTTGATATAGAATTTTATTGTACATTTAGCCTCAAGATGAAATAGTCTTCTTGATGAATTTTAATGGATACATCAAGAGTACTTCATATATCCATATTAAAACTATTTGCTTAAGCCTGGATCGTTTCAAAACCATTTTGCAATTTTATACTTTTTGGAGGCAAATTAGTTTTATAATAACCAGTGACTAGAGTATTTTAAAATCAGTTCAAGATCAATTGTACATTAGGAGTGCATTGTTTTTTGTTTTGATTTGAGGAGTGCATTAAATGCATGATTTAGGAATGAGTGGACTTAAAGAATAATTGGTTTATCGTAAGATAACTTTAAAACACATGTTATTTTATTAAACATATTAAAACCTTTTTAAATCCTGAATAAATCTAAAGTATCTTGGATGTGTTACTTGGGAGAATTGAGTTCTACGGAAATAATTGTATAGGAAACAGTTTTCACATTTTCCAGTTATCTGATAGTTTAGATACGAGGGGTACCTTGAAATGCAACATTTTGAATTTATCCCTGTATCTTATGAACGAGAACTACTATTGAAATTCCGTTATCGTCATCTTTAGTTTTACGAAAAACTAGCACACTGTTGCGAAAACCGCTACTTTCTATCTACAAAAATAATGGAGATACTCCGCAAAAGTACTCAAAATGGGACAACCTGTACAAGAATGTTTTTTTTTTTATTCCTTCACCCACTTGTTTATCGAAAAAATCAGATACCAAATGAAAATATGGAAAAGATAGGTTGCCAGATATACAGGGTGTTTCATTAATATTGCAAAAAAATTCAAGATTAGATTTCCCGCTTGAAAATGAAAGGAAAACTTTCTATAAACGTGTCCGGGAATGCTTCATCACAGAGCTACAGGGTGTGGAAGGTTTATTTTTTTTTTGTTTTTTCTAAATAAATAGTATCTGAACTAATGTCGACCTTTTGATGAAATTTGGTGTTTTGAGGTTAAGAACACTTATCCTTGAACAGGGTGAATTTTACAGCCTGTCAACAACATATCTGTTTTGTTGGACCAAGAATTCACAACCTTTTGCCAGTTTGTAATAAGAATTTGTATAGTTATAAGAAATTCAACGTTGGGATAGTTCGATAGTTGAATGGATCAAAAATAGCAACGAACAAATTTTACTGCGGCTACCTTTTCTGAATACATAGTTAATTCAATCATAGTAATAGTTTTTCATTGTTAAGTATACTTATATAGCCACACAAATGCTTGTGGCAGCGACAAAATAAATCTCACAATGCTGATTGTATGTTGCCCTTTCATAATCAAGCACATTACTCATATAATGAATGAATGCATATCCCAACAGTATTTCCCTAAATCCTGGAAACATGCTCTTTTACTCCCATTGCCAAAAGTGAAAGATCCACAATCACCAGAACAACTTCGATGTATAAGTCTCCTGCCTACTATCTCAAAAATATTGGAGAAAATACTGGAAACGCAAATGCGAGAATTTCTCACCAAGCTTAAAGCACTCCCAGAAAAACAATCTGGATTCCGACAAGGATATTCGTGTTCAACTCCTCTATCATGTGTGTTAGACGATATATTACATTCTCTTGAATGCAATAAGATGTGTGCTCTAATTTTGCTTGATTATTCCAAAGCCTTCGATCTTGTCAATCATGAGTTGCTGATGTCTATTCTTCACTATACAGGCTTTGACCAGAAAGCCATTGCAGTGATCAAGTCATTTTTGGAAGATAGAAGACAACAAGTCAAAATTAATAATTACTTATCATCAGAACTGACCATAACTCAGGGAGTACCACAAGGTAGCATCCTCGGGCCATTGCTGTTCACGATGTACACATCGGGATTCGGAGCCTCTTTGAAATTTTGTGACTACCATATGTATGCTGACGACACACAGCTCTACCTTTCTTTTGATAAGGCTGACACTCGCGTAGTGTCGAATAATCTCAACAGAGATTTGGAAGCGATCCTAAAAACATCTCAGGACCACCTACTTAGTTTTAACACGGATGCTATTTGGACCAAGAAAGTTTAGGGAAATCGTTCATAGTGAGCTCAGTCTCAAAATTGGTTCTGTATCAATTCAGTTCACTGATACTTGTAAGAACTTAGGGTTGATATGAGATCAGAACATCCGCTTCAAGGAGCACATAACAAGTATTCTAAAAAAAGCATATTTTGCATTAAAACTTATTTACTCTCAAAGGAGATTTCTTGATAAAAAAATAAAAAAGGAGCTATGTGAGACGCTAGTACTATCACATTTCAACCACTGTGATGTAGTGTATGGGCCCTGCTTGGATGCAAATGACAAACAAAGGATCCAGAAAGCCCAAAACAGCTGTCTAAGACTGATCTATGGTATTCGGAGGCCAAACAGAATATCGTATAAGCTGTGCGATGCAAGGTGGTTAAATATGGACAACAGAAGAAAACTTCACAAGGCACGTCTTTACTTCAAGATCTTGAAAACCGGGATACCAACGTATTTACATGATCGACTTTCATATCGAACAGACATTCATAACCTGAATCTACGCCATCGTAATCATTTAGTTATTCCCAGGGATAGGAAGTCTATATTTCGAAGGTTTTCTTTATATAATATTGCCACTTGCTCCGAACTAGGTACTTACGATTTGAGTTTTTCAATTAAATATTTCAAGACAAAATGTAAAGAAGTGTTCTTAAATTAAGGTCCTGATTTGTTATTTATTGTATTAAAATATGTTGATTCTCATAAGAAGGTATGTATTTTCTTAGCTAAGACAAGTTTATCATAGATACTATTTGTACAGCACATGGGGAAGAATCGGTACTTGTTACCTACTATGTTGCCTTTATCAATCCTACTGTTATTCTTGAAGTTATGGTAACATGTGAATTTAAAATTGGGTTGGTAATAAATGTATTATTATATTATTATTATTACTACATACGTAAATCAATATAGGTTTAGGTTAGTTATAGCGTTGTTTAAATAAATAGTATTTCAAATGACTGACTCCCGACAAGTCACTTGTGACTTAGGGTACTGGGTTGTATAGATATTTTTGTAAAACTATTCTTTTTGTTTTTGGTTGATAGATTTGATTTGAATGAATTTGAATTTTGTCATACGAAATTCGAATTTCATTATGTTACTGCTCTAACTTGTAGAGGGCGCTGCCTACACTTATTTTTCCTATTATAAGGAGCCATAATTTTTTTAACGTACCTGTATTATTATTTTAGAGTGAAAAATCTGATTTTTCCATGATTTTTACGCCGAAAAATCATACTTGTTAAAAGTCGCCACGTGCAACCATATTCAAGATATTTGGATTTGAAATAAAGAATGTGATTTTGAAATTATGGTCATGGTCAAGCAAGGTGTTTTTATTGAAAAAAAAGTAGGATGTCATTGTACATCAAGTTTCTTAGAATTTTCGTAGAATTCCAAAAATGTGATAGTATGAGGGGTATTTCATTATTTAGAGAATAAATATGACTATTTTCTGTTTCAAGCTAGCCCAGCTAAATCATCTTGTAAGGATTGCTGTGTACGCCTTTTGATGCTTGTGCTCACTAAAATGCTTTTAAACTAAAAGCTTGACAAGAACTTCTATAAAATAGTTTTTTAAATGCATCTTTGGAAGTAAGCAATATATTGGAGGAGAATGAACTTTGATTTGCCAAAGTTTTGTAAAGTTGTTTTATGGAATTGCTCAATTAAGTTCCTGTAAAACAGTTATGTACAGGGTTATTCATTATATTTTGACACCCATCTACAGCTCTTATTGCGAGTGATAGAAAAAAACTTTAAATACAAAAGTTTTGGTTTTTTTCACGTAGTATCTTCTGGTGATAGCGGAATCAACAAATCGAAATCATAACATAGAAAAAATTCATTAAGTCATATTTTTTTAAATGGAACACCCTGTATATTATTGACTAAAATGAAAGATCTCTTTAATCTGATTTCAAATATATATGGTTTGTAGGCATTTGGTTCAGTCACTTTGGAACTATTTGAGTTTATAATTTATTTTTCCACAATTAGAAATCATCATTCATTATAGTCTGTTACTCTGAATATAATCAAATTGCCTTGGAAACGTCGTAATCATGACAACGAAATTCTTGTGTTATGTGTTGAAAATTATTCGAAAAATAATTCAAATGGGTTATTCGGCGGAAGAAAAAAGTCAAATAATACGCCTATTTTATTCAAATAATAACAGCGTTTCAATAGTTAGAAATAGATATCATGGAATATACCCGGGCAGAAGGATCCCTACCATAAACACGATCAAGAACATAATTAAGCATTTTGAAGAGCGCAATAGCGTTGAACGAAAGAAGAGAAAAGTTGACAGAAATTTAGATGAAGAACTTGATATTTTACTTCATTTTCAAGGTAATAAGAATTTTACAAACTTGTTAGAACGCCTATTTAACATTTTTGGAGAATCCTGAATATTCGATACCTGATGTGCAAAAGTTATCTGGAAAGTCATATGGCAAGATTCAGCGAACGCTAAAACGATACAAATATCATCCCTATAGATTTCTACCTGTGCAAAATCTAAACGACGAGCATAAAAGGCAGAGGCTTGAATATTGTGCTGAGATACTTGGAAGGTATCAAGAAGAAGGAGATTTTCTCAACAAAATAATATTCACCGATGAGGCGTCTTTCACAACGGCGGGGGTATTTAACCGGAAAAATAAGCATTGGTGGGGAACGGAAAATCCACACCAAATACAGGCAGTCAAGATACAGGGTCGAAAATCTATTAATGTGTGGTGTGGTATGTTGAATAATATGGTCATAGGACCCATTATATATGGAGGATCCCTTACTGGTGAGCGATATCTGAATTTTTTGGAGACAGAAATAGAACAACTATTAGAAAATATCCCAGTTCAACGATATAATAATTTAATATGGCATCAAGATGGCGCCCCAGTCCACAATGTTTTACAAGTGACAAATTATCTAAATAATAGATACGCGCTCTGGATTGGGAGACATGGAACCATCCGATGGCCAGCAAATAGCCCGGATCTTAACCCCTGTGATATATTCTTATGGGGATACCTGAAAAACAAGGTGTATTATAATAGACCCGAAAGTTTACAAGTAATAAGACAAAGACTCAATAACGCAGTATTAGAATTGAACAGAGAAAATCCAAACTTTATCACCTCTTCTATAAATAATAAATTATTACATAATATTCGCAAGTGCTTAGAAAACAACGGGGGTTATGTAGAAAACATGTAGCTTCGTTTTTAATGGAATGTTGATAGTTTATATGATTAAGTTAGTGTTGTGAATATTTGTTGTAGTTTAAAAAAATATATTTTTTAAATTCAAATAGTTTCAAAGTGACTGAACCAAATGCCTACAAACCATATATATTTGAAATCAGATTAAAGAGATCTTTCATTTTAGTCAATAATATACAGGGTGTTCCATTTAAAAAAATATGACTTAATGAATTTTTTCTATGTTATGATTTCGATTTGTTGATTCCGCTATCACCAGAAGATACTACGTGAAAAAAACCAAAACTTTTGTATTTGAAGTTTTTTTCTATCACTCGCAATAAGAGCTGTAGATGGGTGTCAAAATATAATGAATAACCCTGTACAGGGTGATTCACTATATTTTGACCCCCCCCCTCTAACTCATTCTATACAAAGTGTACAGAAAAAAGTTATGGACAAAAGTTGTTTGGTTTATGCTGAATTTTATTAATTTAGCAGTATCATTTATACAGGGTCTCCCCAAAGCTGTCCGCAGCACCCAACTTTAAAATTTTGAATGGGACTCCCTGTATTTTATTTCATTTTTAAATTCTACGTTAAATTTTAAGTAAGATGTGTATGAGGTATATTTATCTTATCTCTTGTGGCTTTCGAGATAAAGGCTGTTGAATTTTGTGGAAAATCCAATATTTTGACCCACTCTAACTCATTTTACACAAAGTGTAGAAAAAAAAGTGTGATGGTTTGGTTTATGATGATTTTTTTAATCGGGCTATATCATCAATACAGGGTGTCACAAAAGCTGTTAACAACACCCAACTTTAAAGTTTTAGAAAAGACACCCTGTATTTTATTTTATTTTCAGATCATATGTTAAATTCTAAGTCAAATCAATATAAAATAAATGTATCGACGCTTTTGCAACTTTCTAGATGAATGCTGTTCAATTTTGTGAAAAATTCTAAATTCTGGATTTGTATATTGACAACCATATTGAATAAAGATTGCTTTCAAGCTTAAGTCTGCCTCATAAAAGATAAAAAACAATTCTAGATTAGTTCAAAAACAGCTGCTTTCCATTTTAAAAGGCTCACGCTTTATCATGAATTGTAGCTCTAAAAATAAGGCAAAATTCAACAGCATTTATCTCAAGAACGGCCGAAGATAAAATAGATATATCTTTTACAGATTTAACTTAGAGTTTATCGTAGACTCTAAAAGTGAAATAGAATACAGGATGTTCCATGTAAAATTTTAAAGTTGGATGCTGTGGTTAGCTTTTGGGACACCCTGTATAAACGATACTACCAGATTTAAAAGATTTAGTATAAACCACACAACTTTTTTAAAAAACTTTTTTTTGTACACCTTGTATAAAATGTGTTAGAGGGGGGGCAAAATATAGGGAATTTAGTATTTTTCACAAAATTTGACAGCATTTATCTCGAAAACGCCCAGTCACCATCTTCAATTTTTCATATGTCAATTTTATGTCAAAACATAGTAAACTCGTATTTCAGCACCTAGAATTTGAAGTCTCTAAGTTGAGCCATTCAAAAAATAAAAGAACAGCACTGTATATCCCAGGCCGACCCCTTCGCCGAAAATGCAAGAATACTCCAGATCCTTCTAGAACAGTCTATAAGTTTCCACTGCGTTCGCGCAGCACACAGTGGCGTTGCAGACACAGTGGCGTTGCGACGAAATGATGTCTTGTCACAATATTATAGAACAAATCAGTTGCAAACAGCAAAATGATAATATCCAAGACGATAACACGGCAAATTGACTGTTATTAAGCACTTATACAACTTTTAAAAAACCTTTTCGCTGGATAAAAAAGAAGTAACTCAGCTACTTTGCTAGTTGGGAATTTTTATTAGTTTCACATATCGCCGCGAGAGGGTTTTTTTCGACATTTAAATAATTGTTTGATTTTCTCAAATCAAATGTCATGGTATCATTTTTTTTTTCATGAAAAAGTAGTTTAAAGATGCATCAACTAGCTCGATACTTGTTCCTAACCTGAAATGTCGACTAAAGAAAATTTTATGCCAAAATTCTTTAGATTTGTATGCTTTTGTAACTATATTGGTCTGGATTTTTCTCTATTTTGCAAGTTGTGGTCCCAAAAAGGAAGTTTGTTTAAATGTGTGGTGTGGCAGACTGGAAGGCAGAATCATTGAGTCATATTCTTTCGAGCAATCCCTAAATTGCAATGTGTCTTTCTATGTGAAACTAACAAAACATGAAAAACGAACATTTGTAGCCGAAGAATAGCTTTCAACGGGACCAAGTTTGTTAAGATCGCCTTGGTCGTTTCGAAGATACAATGTCGAAAACATTTGAATACCCCCACCACTTCATTTTTACAGATACAGCAAAAAGTTTCAAAACAAAAAAGGTTCAGATTATCCTCGAGACTGGCCAGTCTTGGTCTTGGTCTCGAAAAATAAATGTGGTCTAGGTCTTGGTCTCGATATCTCAAGACCAAGACAAGACTCGCTCAGTCTTGGTCTTGGTCTTGATAGTCTTGGTCTTGGTCTTGATGGTCTTGAAAAAAATTTATACCAAATTTTCAAAATACTTATAACGTTCAGCATAACAATTTGAAGTATTGCGGGGTGAGGGCAGGCAAAGAAAACCACTATTCTATTTTGTCTCCCAACGTTTCGTGGCGAATGGCCACTTTTTCAAGTATCTATAATCGATTGAATGATAGTCCAGAATTATTATAGACCCTTGAAAAAGTGGCCATTTGAGACGAAACGTTGGGAGACAAAATAGAATAGTGGTTTTCTTTGCCTGCCCTCATTCCGTAATACTTCAAATTCTTATTGATCAGAAAGGGCGAAACAGTACAACAGTATACAGCATAACAATCCTTCATAGATGTTTTTCATTAAACGTCAATCATTGAATGTTTCATTAAAATCGCAGTTCTGAACCGAAGAAAAAAATTAATTCCTATTGTATTGGCCTGATAGGCAATAAAATATGCAAACAATTATTGTCAATGAAAAAAAAAGTTTTAAAAATGCGGAATGCATACGATCTTTTTGTCACAACAAGAGACAAGTACTCTTCCTTATTATTTATTATTACCTGGGATGGCGGTACGATTTTAACAAGTGATGTGACATCAAAAACGTACATCTTTTGCATTTTTAGAGCGTTTTTCTTCATTGTGAATGGTTTGCATATTTTATTGCCTATTGGGCCAAATTATACGAAATCCACTTTTGTACTTACTTTTTCAACCATAAGAATTTATCTAGGCACCTATGCCAAACAAAGGTTCTCGAAAAGCGTCACATTTTGCATGCATTTCATTCGCCTATTCACAACAAGTAGATTTGGATCAGTTTGTGTGAGATGCGGGGTTTGTGTAACTGGCAACGCTGCCTTGTCTTCCGAAAAACCGATTTTAGTACGGTTTGCAATAACTAGTTCGGAGTATTGATTTGTTCGGATTATCGGCTTAATTTTTTGAGCAAAACAACTTTTTAAAAATATCGAAATGACGCAAAAAATCAAATAAAGTGACGACAAAAAAATACATAATATAAAAAGCACTTGAGTGTTGAGCGAAAAAAAATGTTTTTTTTGTTTTATGTTTCTGCTACTTCGCCCTTTTTCTTTTCCAATTCCTTGAGGAGAATGTACATATTTTCAAACTAATGACAAAACATTTTATCTGTTTCTCACCAAAAATATATTCACTTTTTGAGACTCTATACTCCCTAAACTCAAGGATACGGTAGCAGGTGATCGAATTATCGATATTTGTTCGTATTATGACTATGATCCGAGCTGTTTGGATTAGTGAATGTTCGGATTAGCGCATGTTTGGATTATGGAGGTTGTACTGTATAGAGAATAGGTATACAATTATTCCTCCTAAAAATGTTCTCTATACCTACCTGTATATTCATCAAAACTATGATGAAGATACAAGAATAAAGAATATTTTCAATATTCAGTTCCTAACACATTATAGTTTCACGAAAGAATGTAGGTACATTACTTGATGGTTTAAGCATTTTGTTACATTTATCCATAACTTGTTACAGAGTTCAATAGATTTTTTGAACATTGTAATTGTTTGATTAGATGGATTATCATGATCATTTTTTTGTGATGTAAAATAATACACATCCAGATGGTAAATTTAAAGCTTCTAATTTTTCAAGGAATCTATTGAAAAATTGCGATGAAATTTCGTTTCAGTGACCGTAGCCATGCACTGGTCTATATACCTACTACTGTGAATTGGAAAATTCGAAAAATATATTTTTGAAGAATTGATTTACATAAAAGACTTAACAAAAGTGGATAGAGACATTTGCACTTTTGTGTAGATTTTTCTTTTCAAGACCAAGACCAAGACGAGACTGTCGAGGTAGAGTCTTGGTCTTGGATGTCAAGTCTTGGTCTTGGTCTTGAGAAGATTTTCAGGTCTTGGTCTTGTTCTCAGTCTTGTCACCAAGACAAGACCAAGACTAGTCGTGTGGTCTCGCGAAGCCCTATTTGAAATAGAAGAGTTACGGAGATATCATCAGAAATCTCGCAAGGAATACTTTCGAGACAGCCCCTAAAAATTTGAATATGTGAAAAAGATAGGAGTGCCTTGCCAACGCTGGGTATTTTGAGCATTTGCACTAGTTTTTTTTTTGGTATATTTCATTTTTTTTAAATATTTTTGGAATAAGGTGTTTACTATGGCTGGTCCACTGTTTTATTTTTGGCGAGTAGTGCACTGAATTCTTCTTGTCAGCTGCTCGTAAAAAAAAACGAAAAATAGTTGGCATTCTCACTCATAGGCTTTTCTTTTCAACATCCGCTGAAGAAAATGTTTAACGCGAATTAAAACAAATCTGATGTGTATCTTTTTGACACATTCAAATTTATAGGAGCTGTTTCAAAAGTATTCATCGCGGGATTCCTGATGATGTTTCCGTTACTCTTCTATTTCAAAAGATATAGAATAATGATCTGTGATAGGAAATTATCCAAATAACACGATGGAGGCATCTTCTTAGTAGATTTGCATTTGAAAATTCCGAAAAAACCTCAAATACAGGCTTGACTTTTACAATTCATGTTGTGTGGTCGGCTAAAGCAGATAAAATTGACCTCGAGTACATGCACCAGAGCAGATTTTCTTCTTTAAAATGAGCCAAAGAAAACGACCAAAAGAACAATCAAATCGGTTGAGGAATTTCGAAGTTATGGGCAATTTAGTGACATCAAGCTTGACGGCTTGTAGCTGTCTCATTTCACAACTTAGAGAGAAGTGTCAGGGGGCAATTTTGTAGAGAATATCGTCCAAAACTTGGTCCAGAATCTGTTTCCATATTTTTATTTGGTAGTTTACCGGGAAAAAAAATCGAGAATGTTCTGTTTTCACTACTGTGAAAACCGTTACGCCCCCTTGCGGCGATCCTAGAAGATTATTGAAATATATTTCCTGCATTTTCTCTTGGGCGCATTACTATACAGATTTTTTTTCTTGAGTTTCTATGATGAATAGTTTATGAGAACTGGCACCCTGTCGCTGAAAATGAATCACCCTGTACATCTGTACATCAAATATTAAAATATCTAGGGCTTCGCAAGACCAAGACCAAGACCAAGACTGGCTGGTCTTGGTCTTGGTCTCGAAAAATAAATTTGGTCTTGTTCTTGGTATTGGTCTCGATATATCAAGACCAAGACAAGACTGGGTCAGTCTTGGTCTTGGTCTTGATAGTCTTGGTCTTGGTCTTGATGGTCTTGAAAAAAATATATACCAAATTTTTAAAACACACATAACAATATACAGTGCGGCTCAAAAACTTTTGAACCGTTATGCTAGCGAAATTTGGACACACCATGTGAGAACGTTCTGCATTTTTCGACATAGTTGTGACAGCTAAAAATGTCAAAATGACAGCTGGGCGCCATTTTGAATGAAAAAATCAAATGGAAAGGGAGGTCGAGTGATACCTTATTTTCAAGGCCCTAAAGTTATATTTACATTATTAGCCCTTTTTTCTTGATGTCTCAATAACAATTTAATCGATTTTTTTGTAATATATGTATTGTTTCCGGTACAAGCTGTCATTTTTGACGTTATGTTGACAGGTTTCTGAAATGGCCTATAGATCCGAAATTTTTTTGTTAGGTTAATATAGCGGAATTCACAGCAACGTCACTTTTTTAGATTCAAGATTGCAGTTACGCCCTTTAGCAACCATTTCAGAATCTTGAAAATATTCTCCAGGTTTTTCTCTTAGCCGCAGAAATAACTTTTTCGGCCGCAAGCCTTTACGATAAATAGTTTTCCATATAGGAACTTCACATTCTTAGTTGACCACTCTGTACAAGTCATTATTTTATTTTTCATGAATTTTACTTTGAATGAGTGCAGATTGTTATCAATATATACGACCCTAATACCAATCTTGCACGGATCTATTTATACAGAGTGGACCAGAAGTAATGGGACATACGGTAACAGTAGATTTCTCACACAAAAATAAAGCGATCGACCTCTACTTGTCTATTCCGAAAGTTTATATTAAGAGAAATACAGGGTGCCAAAATTGAATTTCAATTTTTTATTTTTTCAAGTAACTTTTGAAATAATCAAGTTATTTTGGTGAAATTTCGTTTGACATGAAAAATTCATATCTGGCCTTGGTATGGGTTTTACGTGTAGGGGGCGTCACTTACACATCTTTCCATTCATTCAAATAGTCAGAACTTTTTTATACGCACTCGAACATTTTTTTTTGATTTGAAAAATTGATTTTCCCGTTACGGAAAAAAGGTATACTTTGTAAAACTCGATATAGATATTTGCCCTTCAAGTAATCTATGCAATGTTGTTTCGAATCGAAAATTTTGAAAACTAACATAGGGGGCATCGAAAACGCCGTTGTAACGGTAATTTTGACAAGTGTCTCGATATTTAATGTTTCTTATAGAAAAAAACAAAAAAAATGAAAAAAATAAAAAAAAAATTAAAACTAGATCAAATTGTTTTCAAAATTTTCCATTTAAAACCACACTGCATGGATTACTTCAAGTTCAAATATCTTGAAAAAGGTTAATCCTAGCCACTTCTACAAAGTATACGTTTTTCATGTAAACATGATGGAAAAATCATTTTTAACCTAAAAAGAAATTTACGAGTGCGTACAAAAAAGTTCTGACTATTTGAATGAGTGGAAAAGTGTGTGAGTGGCGTCCACTACAAGTAAGAGCAATTCCGTGCTCAGCTCGGTGCTCAGATTTGAACTTTGCATGTCCTCATATACCAAATTTCCTCGATATAACTTGATTATTTCAAAAGTTATATGAAAAAATCAAATATTAAAATCCAACTTTGAACCCTGTGTTCCTGTTAATATAAACTTTCGAGATAGACAAGTTGAGGTCGATCGCAATGTTTTTGTGTGAGGAATCTACTGTTACCGTATGTCCCATTACTTCTGTTCCACCAGGTATATGATACGGATTTCAATATTGGAAAATAGATTGCTTTTTACTTGGGCGAACATTGTAGGTGTGAACCAGTTTGATTTCATAGCCAATGTTGGGTTGTCGTGACTTCATTTGCAACAAATAAGTAGTTTTTATAGATTCAGTTACTTCGACCAGATATTACATAACTCGAACGTATATTTAAGGATGATGAATAGTCGATCATGTTCAATAAGAAATTAGGTGACAGATGAGTGGGCAGTATGAAATCGAAAAGACGAGGCATTATGAATCATAACAATATATTTCATAAACAAAGTGGAAGAAGAACGATTATGTGTTTCATGTCATGAAGTTTAGATTCCACAAGAAGAGGCATATTGCTACTACACTCTTTCTTCATACAAGTTCAACTTCATTCAAATTCGACTTCTGATTATCCGATAATAAGTTGAATTCATAGTCTTGAAAATGCTACTTCACTTATGTTTTTCTATGTGGTTAAATTGTCATTCTTTCGGGATGTGTCTCTAGTCTGCGTAGTAAAGGATAACAAATTAAATCAATCAGCAGTAAATATCTATTCTTCGTCATGGGGAATAATGCTATAGCTCTTTTTTTGGATAGGGTTCACAAGATATGGATAAAAAAAATCATTTTTTGAGAAAAACTTATTGATAAAAAAATTTGCTTGTGGAAAAAATAGATTCTAAGAGAAAATTTTCATTTCTTATACAGCAAAAACTGCAAAGTCCTGAATGTTTCCCAATAGTTGACTACCTTCACATTTACTAATTGAGCAGGATCTCATTTAGAAAAATTATTTTGAATAACTTGGTTCAATCAATTTCTATTAAAAAAAATCATTATTGTTCACAGCTTGTAAACATTGCTGAATAGCAAATTATAATAGTTATTCATAGTACTAGTGCGTTATGCTGAAAATAAGTCACGCAAGAAAGATTTGTGGGGTATAAATTCTCAAATGACTTGTGAAACATAACGCACGAGTGTTATACAATGTTTTATCAAACAAGTTTAAGAAATTCTTTTTTTATGAGATAATAAACTATATCAAATATAAATGTCAGTGTCAAAATGACAGGACTGTGACATTTTTACATTTTGGTCAAAGTAGGTTTTGGTTGTTTTGTTGCCACGGCTTGTTAGAAAATGTTCAAATAAAGTTTGACACTTTTGTCAGTTTTCCCTGCAGATAAGGAAAGCTTTTTTGAAAAAAAAACGTATAGAAAATGAAAGGAATCGATGAAAAATACATTTCTGAGGTTATCCTTACGGAAGCAGAAGAAGCAGCGATGCAGATTTTACCAGAAAAGTCCCGAGATGCTTACGACAAGGAGTTTAAAATGTTTGAGTCTTGGATGACTTCACGGAAGATAAAAGCTACGATACCTAGAAGAATCTCTGAATAACAAGATACAAATTGCAGAGAAAATCCGAGGTTCCAATTCTGCTTGTAATAAATAGAATACTACTTTAAATATGAACGTGAGTTATAATCCATAAGTCACTAGTGAGTTATGGATTATTACTCACCAGTGTGTCATTCGTTAGTTTAGATGTCTGAAATGACATCAATAATGGTACTTATAACTATCATGTGTTGGATAATAGTATATTATTTAACGAGCACCTGCGGCTCGTGTAATATAGCCTACATTATACGCGAGTCAAATAAATACTATGCTTTATCCACGACTATTCATTTTGCAGATTTTCCAAAAAAATTGTAATTTGCAACAAAATTATTTAAAATTAGAAATTTGTCGAAATCAATTATTTTAGTTGCCCTAGTAACAACAATCCAAGCAGGGTCGACTGTATTGTAATGTATTGTATTCCACGGGTGTGAAATATGAAATTCATATTCCACAGGTGTGTAATATGAGTTAGATTATGTAGCTTACATGGTCGAAGAAAATAAGCGTTTACTTTTGAAAAAATTCAGGTTATTGAAGTTTCGACCAACCTTATTTTAAAAAAACAAAATGTAATTTCTAGAAGCATTTTTTTAAAATGTGTTTGTCCTGAAAAATGAAACTCGGTTCTCTTATAAAACCCTATCCGTAGACGCTTCTCATATAGAGTTAATATAGGTCGGTTCGTAGAAAAATCACAAACCGGTCAGAGCCAATCAGCATTCAGCATTTGCAGTTTGCAAACTATTTCTGACTGACATTGAATTGACCAATCGATGAAACGCTGACTGGTCAATGATTGTTCTACGAATGGACCTTTTTTTTGGTTTTAGGGACGGTTGGCACTGCTGCTAGGCAATTTGCCAGGTCAGTATATATATATATATATATATATATATATATATATTTATATATGTAACGGCACGTCATAGACGGCAGACGAGATCGTGGGGTAGGGAGGGGGAACCGGTTTTTACATTCCTTGCAATGGGACCTACATTTTAACGTGGACTCCGAACCACGGTCCTCGACCCCATCGGAGCGCAGACTGATCTAGCAGTGTGTACTGGGGAAACAACCGCGCTCGCGGTGGAATCTACCGACTAGCGAGTGTGTATCTTTGTTCTTCGTTTCCTACGAGAATATCCGATTCTCTCCGGCCTGGTGACCGGCGTGATTAGGGAGAACAACTATACCTCTTCCACTCTGCCTCGTGGGTTCCGCTAAAATACCAGGCATTCGACTTTTTACGGTCTATTGCCATTGCTGGGAATTGAACCCAGCTTACCACACCCCACTTACTGATCCAACGTTTAACACGTTGCGCCAGCCCGGCCTCCCGCGAACAGACCTTAGGTTAACACTATGACACTGTTGATCTGCAGTTCAACGTCAAAAATAACATGGACTTTTTGACGTTGACCTGCAGATCAACAATGAACCAAAGTTCAAACTTTTTATGCAACCGAGCCTAAGACAAGTATGGACGGTCAAATTTGCTGTTTCAGAATGATGGAATTAAGGGTTGACGTATGCCAACTTTTCGAAAGTACTGGACTCGAGTAATGCCATTAGCATTAGATCTTTTTCATGGGTTGAAAACAATTGAGTTATGAAGAAAAAGTCACTGGTATGAGTAACTAGACACATTAACCAATATAAAGTAGATATACAATACATTTATTATTGCATAGAAAAAAGTGTTTAAGGGGATTCAATACGCTCAAAAAAACACTGCTAGCAAACATAAGTCATACATAAGTTCTTATCAGAGACATTTTATTATTTCTCTATGGTCCTCATCACGTTAGCTCCGGGTACTCTATGATACAGTAGGTATTCATCACGTCGCCAACCAAACTAACTAAACACTACGCCTCAAAAGAGATGGGTATAGATTTGATCAAAAACGGTGGCAATTTATTGTGAATCACATGAGATTTTGTGGCAGGTATTACTAAATTCGGTTTGATTATATCAAACGAAGATTGTCAGAAATGTTGTTAGAAAGGTTTAATTCATTTACCTGATTTTTTGGGTATTTCGCCACACCCTATCAAAAAACAATCAAACTAGTGTTTATATACCGGATCTTCTATATTACCTGAAAAAAATTCTATTAGAAAACAATAAAACCTACAATATCAAACGTTTCAAAAGCGAATCTGCTTTCGTCGTCAGTGGAACCTAAAAAAGAAACAATTAATTCAAATTCAAAAATTATTCTACGTTTTTTTAGGATTTCGCAGTAAAAAATTGTGTGTTGTGTCAGTAAAAGTGACATTTTGTGCCAAAAACACAAAAAAACACAATTTTTTACTGCGAAATCCTAAAAAAACGTAGAATAATTTTTTAATGACCATTTTGCAGAAACCACAACTCGAGATCAAACTGATAGATGTATAGTCAAATTTCCCTTAAAGGATAATGTCAAAAATTTAGGTGAATCTGAACAATCAGCGCTTAGCAGATTGTACTCTGTTGAAAGCCGTCTAGCAAAAAACACCGAACTTGGAACATCTTATAAAGCATCTATGCACGAATATCAAGACCTGGGACATAAGACAGAAATAGCACGTGATCTACCTTCCACCAAAACTCCGATCTATTACATCCCACATCATTGCATTGAAAAGCCCGAGAGCACAACGACCAAATTAAGGGTAATTTTCGATGCTGCGTGCAAAACTTCTAAAAATCTTTCGTCAAATAATGTCTTGAAGGTCGGACCAACTGTACAAAGTGATTTATTTTCGATATTGTTGCGGTTTAGAAAACACAAATTTGTTCTAATCGGTGATTTGGCAAAAATGTATCGACAAATACTTATAGACATAGAAGAAAGGAATCTTCAGCGGATTGGCGGGATACGCCGAACGAAGAAGTTAAGTATTTCCAGCTGAACACGATCACGTATGGTACAGCTTCAGCCTCGTATCTTGCAACGCGTTGTTTAAAAGAAATCTCGATAAATATTGCTGAAAAATGGCCTACTGAAAGTGACATTATAGCTTCTGACTTCTACGTTGATGACTTGCTTACAGGTTCATCGGATCTCGAGTCTCTTAAAAAATTGAGAAAAAACATTTGCCAAATTCTATACGAATACGGTTTCAAACTAAGAAAGTTTCAGTCAAATGATCGTGAAGTTTTGGACGATATCAACAAAACAGATCTGGGAAATAACAAATATTTGATTACAGATGATTCAAATGTCAAGACCCTTGGAGTTTCTTGGGTTCCAAACCTTGACGTTTTTGAATATAATTCTCAAGATATCTGTCAGAAACGCTGTAAAGTTACAAAACGAACTATTCTTTCTGTGGTTGCACGCATGTTTGAGCCATTAGGAATATTAGGTTTCCTAACTATACAAATGAAATTGATAATACTGACGCTTTGGCAATTAAAAATTGATTGGGACGAAAGTATTCCAAATCAGCTGCATTCGGAATGGTTAGATTTGAAAAACGAAATAGCACAAGTTGGTTTGATACATGTTCTACGTCACGTTCTCGTACAATATCCAAAGGTTATAGAAATACACGGTTTCTCAGATGCGAGCGAAAGGGCGTATGGATGTTGCATATATCTACGTTCAATAGATACAAATAATAAAATTGAAAGTCATTTATTATGCGCAAAGTCCCGAGTTAGTCCATTAAAATCTCTTTCATTACCTCGATTAGAACTTTTAGGTGCGCTATTATTGGCAAGACTAATGAAAAAATCTGTTGATGCTTTGAAGCTTCATTTAAATAGAACATTTTTGTGGACCGATTCAACTATAGTGCTATGTTGGATTTCGAATGAGCTCAAAACGTGGAAGACCTTCACGGCTAACAGAGTTGCAGAAATCCAACAACTGACAAGTATTGAGAGCTGGAATCATATCAAATCTGAAGAGAATCCAGCAGACATCATATCTCGCGGTGCAAGTATAAGAAATTCGACCACTTCCCAATTATGGTTACATGGTCCTGATTTTGTCATTGAGCCAAATAGATGGCCCAAAAATTCACATATCTCATATTTTACAAAATCAACGATGAACATTCCTGAATTAAGAGTAGTTTCGAAAATATCTTTGAACGTTCAAAATACCAATAATGAGATATTTGAAAAATTTTCAAGTTTAAACAAACTAGTACGCATTGTGGCTTACTGCTCAAGATTTTCTCAAAATTTAAAATTAAATAGAAATAATAGAAACACAGGTCAATTGAATTATCTTTAAATTCAGCAAAGTGAAATGCTTTTGGTAAAATTAGTTCAATCAGAATCTTTTCATCCAGAAATTCAAGATATCAAAAACAAGAGTTGCGTTTCCTCAAAGAGCCTTTTATTGACCAATGTGGCATCATAAGGCTTGGAGGTAGATTGAAGAATTCGAATTATTCGTATGATGTCAATCATCCGATTGTTTTGCCGGCCAAGCATCTTCTCACAAAACTAATCGTTGATCGTGAACATAAGCGTACGTTTCATGCTGGTGTTCAGGGTACTTTGTCTCACATAAGGCAAAAATATTGGCCTCTTAATGGCAGGCAAATCGTGCGATCATATATCAGGAAATGCATCACATGCTTCAAAATCAACCCCAATAATGATCATTTTCCAAAGATGGGTGATTTGCCTGAATCCCGTGTGACACCATCACGCCCGTTTTTGTCAGTGGCTGTTGATTACGCGGGCCCATTCGAATTAAAGGATGGTAAAACTCGGTCAAGAAAAATAATAAAAGGATACATTTGTATTTTTGTTTGCCTCGTGACCAAAGCTGTACATATCGAAGTTATCACGGATTTAACGAGTGATGGTTTTCTAAGTCTTCTGACAAGATTTGTTTCTAGAAGAGGCTTATGTTCTTATATCTACAGCGACAATGCTACGAATTTTGTAGGCTGTAAATAATGAACTGATTTCATTACAAAATTTGGTGAAATCTAGTCCCTTTCAAAATTACGTGGTACATTCAAATATAACTTGGCAATTTATGCCAGCAAAATCACCGCATTTTGGCGGACTTTAAGACGAGTCTTAAATGGTATTCATCTTCGTTATGAAGAATTTTATACCTCAACAACGCAGATCGAGGCGATTTTAAACTCAAGGCCATTAATCCCTATGAGTGCGGATCCCAATGACCTTAGTGCTTTTACGCCTGCGCACATGTTGATCGGTGGAGAACTCACTGCCATTCCCGAGTGTGACCTAACAAATGACAATAAGGTCAATTTTGTCAAACGCTACCGGCACTTGCAATTTATGAAGCAACACTTTTGGAATCGCTGGCAAAAGGAATATCTTCACCATCTTCAGCAAAGGAACAAGTGGCAGTTCACTGACGATCCGAAATTGCATGTTGGTTCACTAGTGCTGCTAAAAGAGGAACACGTAACTACCATGTGCTGGCCCTTGAGACGAATCATCGACGTTCATCCAGGAAAAGACAATGTTGTGCGGGTAGTTAGTGTCAAGACCAAAAATGGTGTCTTCAGAAGATCCATTACAAAGGTGTCTTTGTTACCTTTGGACTAAGTTCATAGACTTTTGTGACAATTTCCATGGAAATTCATGTTTATTCAAAGACAGTTTTTTAAATTTCGACATTGTTTATTGAAAGTCAAAGCCTAGCCTTTCAAGGGGGCGAATATGTTAATGATTAAACGAGTCTGGAGGTGAAATGACAGAAGTCAGAAAATTATCCTTCAATCAAGTATTGTAAAATTGCATCTCGTCTGTAATTTGTATAAAATAAAACACATAAAACAATTTTCCACGAGGGTGCTCATTCAACCAGTTACGGGAGGAAGCCCCTACATAACAGGGGACTTTGTTAACCGTTGATATTTTTCATATTTGCTGAAAATTGCTCATGTGAAACTGCGGTGTGATTAAGTAAGTATAGCCGGGTGAAGAAACAAGACTTTCCGAGTCATAAGTTGCTGGTGAATTTTCTTGGGACAGATCTGGTTCATGCGACGAGTGAACATGCTACTATTGCCACTCATTGAAACCTATAACAGATTGTCATGGTTTCATAGGTTATAAATGTAAGTAGCATGTTTGCAACCGGTCGCTCGTCGCGTGATACTTTGGTGTGAAAGCGGCAAGACGCAAGACTTGATTCACGGAATCCTTCCACATTCTTTTCTGTTTCTGGGGTTTTGTATTATTTTAATTTTCAAGGGAACAAATCTTTTTTGCCGCGGGTGGGAAATTTCAGACAAATTTCAAAACCACGTTTTCCAACAACGTTTTTCAACAAAATACTTTTTTATTTAACATTCTTGGGATGGTTCCGGGAAAAGTATCACAGAGAGGCCTCTGGAGTCACTACTCGTACGCGTAACGTTTTTTTATTCATTTTTCTCGCAGCCGAAAATGAAACAACTGAGGTCTAAGCAAGTTACCTTTCAAATTTTTCCGCGCCTCTCTCTACCTTCCTTGTCAATAAGCAAACTGACCCCATCGCGTCGCCGTTCCAGTACCATTTCTCGCTCCACGCCGGCCGTCGGAAAAATTTCTTTTTTCATAACGGCTGTTTGTTTTTCTGTTAAATATTCTGCTGTTGAAACCGACGTATAAAACTTCGTTTACACGTCGCTCCTTCACGTTTATTTAACTGATAATTCATTGCCACCGGAAGAGCTTGACTGAGTTTTTTTTTTTCTAGTTGGAAACCAGTAATCTGTGAATAAGTATTCTGGAACAATAGACTGATCAATTCATTTTTTATCATCAACACCCGTGTTTTTATTCAAAAGTTCAGAAGTCCATTTCATAGCGGGAATCAGCAGAATTTTGAATAACGAACGCTTGGACTATCTCTAGTATTTTGAAATTACTCGATTTATTTTGAGTCCTCTTCCAAGTAATTACAGAGGATGGCGCCCGAGATGTGAAAATCACGATTTTCCTCATGCCTCCTCGAAACTTGACTCCAGCCTAGATCCGCCACTGGTACCTACTACACAAGCATGTAGTGATTTTTATCAATATACCATCCATGTAAAGGTAAGTACGTACACACCGGCGCTTCGAGAACGCTCGTACGATGTTCGTTGGAGTTATTCATTTTGAAGAGAATTTCACGATCCAAAGAAATCCCACGCACATCCATTAGACATTCCGCATCGTGACGACAATGAACAATTTGCATACATTTCGAATGACTTGAAATTTTATATACGTATTCTACTCAATATTTCAAATGCATCAGCAAAAAAATGTTTTCCTTGGTAACAAATTCTAATACATCACCGGAGGTTTATCGTGTTAACATAGCAACCAAAAGTCGTGTCCATCGAGATAGAATCATGATAATATCATTTTTACTATGACGATTCAATAATAGATGTATTATACATCCACTTTCTATTGGTTAATGTAACTCGTTACTTATACCAGTGACTTTTTTTTTCATCACTCAATTGTTTCCAACCAATGAAAATGATCTAATGTCATTACTCCACTTTTTTAGAGCCAATCAGAACATTCGACAAAATGTCAACTTTCAAATACATCATTTTTAAACAGCCCATTTGACCGTCCATACTTGTTTCATAGTCATTGTCACATTGTGTTAACATGTTAACAACCTAATCTCACTTTAAGTAAACTGGTTCTCAAAAAGTGTCGTCTGTGCTCCGATGGGGTCGAGGACCATGGTTCGGAGTCCACGTTAAAATGTAGGTCCCATTGCAAGGAATGTAAAAACCGGTCCCCCCCTTCCTACCTTACGATCCCGTCTGCCGCCTATGACGTGCCTTTACATATATATACATGACCTTTCCTTAGGTCATCAATGACCTAATCCTTGTATGGAGATGGTTGAAGACTAATCTTAAGTTTTTCCTGGGCATTTTTTGCCAACTTGTAGTTTGATTTTTGTTTTTTCATATAGATTTCCTGATGAAGCTCAAAAATATGAGCGAAAGCTTGATGTAAGATTCAAATATACAACTGCAAGAGCACCCTAGAACTTTATTGCTACCTCCTGTAGACTTTTGGGGCGATCCCTATACTGATCCACAATTTGCTAGTTACCAGTAGCCCCCTAACTGTCCGTCTGCTTATATATACTGAGCTGGCAAATTGACTAGCAGCAGTGCCAACCGTCCCTAGAACCAACCAACCAAGTGTCGTCCAAATGGAATAAGATATCTCAAAGTTCGCTTCAATTATTGAATGATCATAGAAAAAGTATAGTATTCAACTCGCGGGAAATGGATATAACCTCGGATATAACTCACTCAGATGATAACGATACTCGCCTACGGCTCGTAGCGCAAACTTCATCCTCGTGAGTAATATTCACCATTTCCCGCCCGTTGAATAACCTACTATTACCCAGTGAGCGCTTTTGAGTGCATTTGATTTTAAAGATGGCTCAATTTTCATATGTATAGAAATGACCGACATACATTACCTATACAGGGTGTTTATTAATTGAATGCCGATACTTAAGGATGATAATCCTTGGATGATTTTAAGACAAAAACTTCATATGGACATAGGTCAGCAAGAGCATAGATTTTAAGATACAGGGTGTTGAAATAATAAAAAAAAATCATCACTTTGATACTATTCCAGATATCTTTTTGAAATTTGGTAACACGTCTTCTATGCATCAAAATGCATGGGAATGTTAGAGAGGGCGCCACTGATTTAAAAATATTGGATGACACAGCAGGGTGTCAATGCAATTGAGTAGATTTTATTTTTTTAAGCGAAAACCATGCGCTGGACGGAAAAAAATCACGACAACAAATTGGCTCAGAAATAAATAAAGATTTTAAAAATATTTTTTATTTTGGAAGGAAGCAGTGGCGTACAAGTTTTTTCTCCAAAAAAATTGAATGCACAGCCCGTACGGACGCCACTGGTAAAAATAATGAAATTGTTTGTACATCACAAAATGCATATTGAAGCCTAGACGACGTGTACTAAATTTCATAAAGATATCTGGAATAGTACCAAAGTAATTATAAAAAAATCATTTATTTTTTAATATTTCCACACCCTGTATCTTGAAAATCAAGCTCTTGCGGACCTATGTTCATATGAACTTTTTGTCTTAAAATCATCCAAGGATTATCACTCTTGGGTATCGGCATTCAATTAATAAACACCCTGTTTAATTATGTACGGTGGAAGCGCGTCGATTATAATCTCGATCATAATATTATCACGAAGCGTTTCCAATTCGTCGACATCCATGTGAAAAATTGTTCAGTACAATACATGGAAGGTTAAGAAAAATTATACTTTTCCACCAAATAAAATTGTGGAATTAACCGTACCACACTGATTTTGGACATGGAAGAAAGGGTTCTTCAAGCGGTTCAAGTGAATCCTCATATCAGTACCAGAAGAATATCTTTACAAGATTTTTTTCCTGAAAGCAGTGTTTTGGAGATTTTGCATGAACAACTTGTTTATCCATATCATCTACGAAGAGTTCAATCATTAAAAGATCAAGACATAAAACTTAGAGTAGAATTATGTCAATATCATCAGTACCGGTTTTTTAGGATTAAGTGTTGTTTAAGGACCAAGCAGGATTTACGCGCGAAGGTTTTATTAATTTCTTTTATAATAATGGCCAAAAAATGCAGACAAGTTCTGCAAATTTACCAAATCAAAGGTGTTTATAATAAGAGTAGGTATACTACCTTTGCGTTATGAACTTTTTTGTGACTTGACTATTTTTCGTATCAGAGAAAACCAACCCAATCATTCCTTTGAGTGTGCATGGATATGGTATCAATTTACTGAATAGGACGATATGATTTATTTTTTCTTTTATTGTCGTCAGTTTGATATTCGATAATTTGATCTACCATTTTTTTCCAATTTTAATGCGATCTACACATTCATGTAATTTTTAACTTGGGTGTTTTATATACTTTGTTTATACAGTTATTTATACAATATTATTTATTAAATGTTTCAATGACGCCCTGATTCAGCCATCTCGCATTCCAGCATCTTTGATAGGTTGTTAATTGTATAACTTTTTGATCTGAATCATCAATCGTTAATCATCGTTAATCGTTATCATTATTTTTATGAAACACCTAATCGCGAATTCCATGTTTAGTTCTGGGGAAAGTGAATACATAGTATCATACCGAAGGTTGCATGTAGTTTTATTATGGAAATATTCACTTTGGTGAATTTACAGAACTAAACAAAAATTACGAAACTAGCCTAAGTTTGTCCATGAACTGGGCGCTATCTCTAAAAATAATCATCAACAAAAAAGTTCATGGGAGAAAGTTGCTTGTCTACTTATTATGAACAACTTTCATACGGGTTAATTTGCTTTAAAGGAAGTTTTCTGAAAATCACCCCAAACGGCTCAATGAAGGGTCGCTAAGGCAAGAAATATTAAACTTATAAAAACAATCCATGAGACAGAGTGTAGAGAATGTTCTTATGTTCAATTTGCAACTGATCATTTTGTTGTAGCACAATTTAAGAAAAAAACACCCCTTATTTTATATAGGGTATAATATAATTCTCGCGCATAAAAATTTCCGATTTTGATAATTTTACACTCAGATGACAGCAACTGACACACCCTAAGAATATCAGCTTTTCCGTATTTTCTTTTATTTTACCCTATATGGGGCGATATAGTTTTACTGGTTTGAACACATGCGAAATATGGCATGGCTCAGACTCAGAATATTGCTCAACATAAACACATACTATCAATACATTATTTCCCGAAGTCTGACAACTACACCGCTTTATTTCTATGGTAATTATGTACAAACACTTACCTCATTTTGTATGTTTATGTTTTTCAATCAACTCCATTTGAGAAATCACTGAAAATAGTCACGAAAGGTTCAACGCCCTTCACTGTTCCGGAAAACTCAAGACGGGCGATTTTCATAATATATTTATCACCATTTATTTATTCATGAAAAGAGCAGGATACATAGTATAATACTTGAAAGTTTCTATATGAATGGACATACCACAAAATGAATGTTTTCTTTTGAATAATGCATCAATAACTGACCAATGCATTGCAGGTGATACTCGCGCTTTAGTAATTTTTTCTTCGTTCATTACAAAAACAACAATAAAGTCTGACTCATATTTAAAAATAAAAATCGAAATATTACTGCGAAGTCTCTGCATCACCACGCGAAGCCATTTACAACACGTTCTCCATACACTATAAAAGATTTACCGTGATCCTGCATTTATGTTCAGGCATATTTTCGGAAATTGTCCAAATCTCCCGGAAATTTTCTACTCGGTTTTCTAATGCTTGCACTATTATACTGGGAAATATGAAATCATATCAGAGACTGGTCGATATAAGTAATTGAATTTTATGGACTGAGTAGTGACATCTTTGCTACGACCTTTACAATTAGCCTAAAAATACGATAGATTGCTTCGACCAAATTTGAAAATTAAACATGACGAATGATTTATTTGAACGATGTTTTCGATCTGTAATAAGTTCATTTTTTCACAAGCATTTGCGTATATTCCGAGGTATATTCAGTTTATTTGGGAAATTTGTGAAACCAGAAAAAGGTCCAATAATCGGCTTTATTATTTAATAATAATAATATGAAAGTAGTTACTTTTAAATTATGGTTGAAGTGTAGAATTTGGATAGATTCGCATTGAATCGTTTATACCTACTGCGGCTTGGGATATCGATCCGAATAGCTTCTTCATGGGTAATTTTCTAGATTTTTTGATTATACAATGATTTATACTAAGGAAATGTTTATAATACAGTTTGAACCTTGACATGAGCGAAATAAAACTATACCTTTTCAACTTCAAATTGGTACTAAACAACTTCGAGTTGGGAATTGACAAAATTAAATTGGGAATAATCATATTACTCAATTTGGAACTAATCAATTTCAAACTAGGACTAGTCAATTTTGATTTGAAGTTGACTAGTCCCAATTTGAAATTGATTAGTTCCAAATTGAATAATATGATTATTCACAATTTGATTTTGTTAATTCTCAACTTGAAGTTGTTGAGTCCCAATTTGAGGTTGAAAAGGTATAGATAATACGTCAATATAGTTCATAGTTCGCCTTGTTGAATGTTGAATGGATGTCGACTATACAGGGTCGACAGGGTGTCCTTCCGGAAAAAAGAGCGATCAGTATATAGAAAACTATATATGTGGAAATAAATTGAAAATACGACAGTATACCAACATCTATGGGCACAACCATATTTTCAAGATTTAGGCACTTGAATGGGGGGGAAGGGGGTATTGTTGAAAGGAACCCATTTTAATAGATTCTGGACAACATTTCAATAACTGTTTGTACAAGGTAGTGAGAAAGTTAGATAAAAAATTAGATTGAGAAAACTTTCAAAAATCTATCTTCTCAAATGAAAACGGGTTGTATAATAAACTGAACAGTATTAAATTCATTATGTACAGTATAATATCACATGCAGTCAGTATAATATTGTAAAAGACTCAGTATTTCTGTTAAAAATGATAAGTAAAAATGGAATTTTTGAGCTATTTGGCCTGTATTTCTATGTTCACTATTGTGATTCTAATGGTCAGTAAAAATTTATGAAATGTCAGTATGACTTAGCTGGTAATAATTCCACAAATGTACAGTAAGAAATAATAAATGGCCAGTATGCCAGTATGTCAGTAATAATTTTAACTAACACAAACTAACCCAAACTTGATCCACATAAAACCAATACACAACACGTCAATTATAATATACAATAATAATTGTAATGTTAACCTAGTGCTAACTAACGAGCCACTGCATATTTTTCATCAATTTCTATTACCAACACAAACTAACCCTATTTAACCCAAACTAAATCCGCCTCTCAAAAGAACCTATCTGACTACTTCATCATGACATAAAGACAAAGTGTTTTCTCTTCACTAAGTTGTCTTTCGTTCCGTTGTAAATTTTTTTGTATTTAGGTATACGAAATAAAATATATGACCAACCATTCTTTATTTTACGGACTGTCCATCATTTTCACCAGGCACTTCTTTATGTTACCGACCATTTCTTTATATCACTAACCGTTAATTATTTCAACCGATCATTTATTATTGTACTGACCATTTATTATTTTTTTCTGACCACTTCTTTATGTTACTGACCCTTCATTATTTCAACCGACCATTTATTATCATACTTACCAAGGAAAATAAAATAATGGCAAAGAGTACTGTCCATAAAATTGAAATAGGTCAGTATTTCAATTTTATGGACAGTACTCTTAGCCATTATTTTATTTTCCTTGGTCAGTATGATAATAAATGGTTGTCGCCAATGAAAACCCTTAAATTTTATCATTCTATCTTATTGAGCATCAAAAATAAAGGTAAAGGTTGAATTTTTTATCAAATTTGTAGAATAGGCTATATTATACAAACATTCCTTTATTATCAATCAATGAATCATTGTGTATGAACAGCGATCATCAAAGTGGTTCATGTATCAATGAAACTGTCCATAGTATCAATGCAAAACTTTCTTAGTTGGTAGACACTTTTTCATTGTACTGATGATCATAATTCATTGTGACAATGAAACATTTCATTGTATCTATGAAGCGAAATTCTTAATATTATAAACCCGATTCATTGTATTTATGAATTGAAATGTTCAATATGAAGAATCCTTCATTCTATTTTTGAATTATAATTCAGTAAATAGACACTGAAGATTGATTATCATATCTTTATTCGACAATCGTTTGCGGTTGTAATATACATGTGGAATATTCGAGTTAAAATAGTTCGAACATATTCCATGACAGAACAAAAAGTCATCACAGCTTGATAATAACATGTCTTGAAGTAGCTAAGAAATGTGTTGGTTGTATCTCTGATGATATTCAATCACACTGTTCTTGCTGGATTGGTCCTTCCAACGACTTCAAACCCAATAGACCCCGCATTCCCATACGTATTGCATTGGTTTGTTTGTCTGGCAGATAAACAACGATTGATGATAGGCGCGGGGATGCGGGAGGTTCCAAACATACACAAAGACCAGGGGCGTGCGTTTATTTATATTTGTATTTTTATCTATTAATTGAGATATTCAATTATGCGAGTTTTATTTTTGCGATCGTGATAATATGAAAACATTTATTATAATGAATAAAAAAGGTTGACTGTAAATACTGAAAAATCTCTAAACGAGCAGCGTTTCATTTTGTTAAATTGGATGAATAAAGGTATTCTGATTTTAACGGGTTTTGTGGGTGCGAATTATATATTCTGAATATTTTACGTTATGATTAGAAAAAAAAGTGGGATGGTGGAAAGGGCGAGTTAAGGAGGAATCTACAACATGTGTACATATTATGCCTTTTAGATAGGGTTTTGAGGTGAAAAAATCCGTTTTTAAACTATTATGTTCTACTTTCTGATATTTCAAATCTAATACTTATAAAAGAGCTTGTCCTGATTGACTGACTCATCAACGCCCAGTCGAAACTATTATAGATATAGCCATGAAATTTTGAAGAGATGTTCTGCTAAATACCAGTTCAGTTATCAAAGAAGTAATGGTGCATTTGCAAACTTCAATCCATTTGTCAGTTTACGTGTCTTGCGATTTTTTCCAAAAACTTGTTTAGTGTCCTTTTTTCGCGATCAAAATTGGACACTTTTCGAAACTTTTTTCTGTGTAGTTTTTGATAAAAATGGCTAGCACCAGGAAAAAAACTACATCAAAGGAAAATCGCCTTTCAATAATGGAAAGAAAAAAGCAAATGCACCATTACTTCTTTGATAACTGATGCATCAGGATTCAAGTTTTAAAGCATTTTATGCTGATGCAAAACTTTTCTATGTGTGCCAACGGCTTAAAACCCAAAGTCGTTGATGTGTGCTAAGAAAGAATTTTGCAAAATTTTACCCCCAAGGGGGTGAACGGGGTGGGGGTACGTAAAATCATGTTGATTTAAAATGTGTGTAGCTTTGCTTTGAACAATCTCGGTAGTAACGGATCTGCTAGTAAAGTATAAAAATTTCAAAAAAATATTCCCTTTTTTATTGATGAAATTTGCCTTAAATTTAGATCCTAGCGGTATTTGAGGTAGGTGTACCTGATTATAATTAACTAATTCTTTAGAAAAAATAAAAACATATTTTGGAACTTTGTGTCATAAACATGTGCACCCTGTAATTACAATTTCTCAATAAGAAAAATATAGAATCCAATGGCGGAAGTCCTTATTTATTTATTAAGTTTTCAAGTAGTTTGATGCTAGGATATTTGGGGTTGATAAGAAAACTATCTTTTCGACTGAAAGCAGACAATGATGAGATAAAAAACACTGAAATAAATGAAATAACAGTTCAAAATTTTAGTACACAATTTATTTACTACAACCTTTACAAATATAAAAACATCATTGGTTTTTAAATAATATTGTTTTTGTAAGCATGCTCCTAATTCTATGTGAAATATTTACGTAATTTCTTTTTACAGTATCATGATATATTCTTACAGTGAAATATTTTTTCAAAATAAGCTTTATCAAGTCCATAAAATGGTCTGTTATTATGTCTTCATCATATAGATGATCACCAGAATGGTCATACAAATTTCTTGGTAAGATGCGAAGGCAATTATTGATTAAAATAAGATCGGTCTTTTTATTATTTCCAAAAATATTGAAATTATCTTGACATTGCCACAATGTTTTTTCTGCAAGTTGACAAACTTCAATTAAAAATTTGGAAGCCTTAAATAAGTTGCCATACTGTTTTCTTGTTTGCAGAAAAGAAAATGTTTCTTCTCCTTTTAGCAAGGCGGAACATTTGGTACATTTCAGGATTTTGGTCAAAGATTTTCCCACAAAACCAGATATATAATTAACTATATCAGCACTATAAGTTGTTAAGATGTTCGATTCGGTTCGATTCTTAGTAAGTATAGTCTGTATTATATTGTGTTGCCAGAATCAAGGGGCCCCTAAGAGTACGGGGCCCGGGCCTTATCACCGCCACTAGCAATAAACAATTTAAAAAAAAAACGCTGGGACACGTAAACTAACAATTCATTTGAAATTTGAAATGCACCATTAGTTTTTTTATGTAGGTATGATCAAAGTTATCAAACTACAACTTTGTTGATTTAAACATTTTTCTACGATTAATAATACGGAAGTTATCCACTGGCTAAAATATAACAATAAATATATAAATTTGAAAGTAATGATTTCTAGTCAAGTGAATACATCCTTCACACTGCAAGACATAAAATGAGTATTTTTTCGCTTTCCCCAATTTATCCCCTAGGGACGGCTATGGAAAATGTTTTATTTACAGACATGTTATTGTTTACTTACTTATGAAATGACAGATTGCATCCTTTGAAATAAGTCTTTTTGCACACTATGCACTTCTTCCCCATTGTTTTCCTCACAAAACTCACAAAAAACTCGAAATACTCGGAAAAACCATGGAAAAACAAGAAAATATACCAAAAACTATTGCTCACAATCAAAACAATAATGGCGGATATTCGGATAGGTCCTCGTGCGTTTTCGTCTTTGACGTTAGATCTGGCCGCGTTGCCAAGTTAGCTCCAATTACAATCTTTAAATGAATTGCCTGTATGGATTGGAGTTATCTTACAATAATTCTATCAAATCAATTCTTTTTAATAATATTTAGCTACTTTATAGATGATCTTTGTGGTAAATCAAGAATTTAAAACAGTAATATTACTGTTGTTCAATAATTTACATCCAGTATAATAAAATTTCCAATCATTCGAATCAATTCTCTAGTTACAACCGACAACGGCGGAAAACGTTTGTTTTGGTTCTTGCCCCTCTTGCCTCCCGAAAATGTTGACGACAGGTTGGAAACAATAATGCGGGGTCTATTGGGTTTGAAGTCGTTGGGTCCTTCAGTTGCAGACTGTTCTAGATGTCGGGACTGCCGCCGAGAGACGAGACAGGCCCTGGGACTTTTCAGTCTTCCGGGCCCCTTCACCACCTCCTCCCCCCTGGCCGGTGTGACCATTCAAAATAGAAAAAACTGAAGTACAAGTGGTTCAGCTACCTATATGGAATGACAAAATATATGAGTGGATTAAATTCATCATAATTAATATGCTTCTTCTTCTTGATATTTCTCTTAAAAACGAAGCTATCAAGATGAACAAGGAATGAAACAATTCAAAAAGAACAAGGCTTTGAGGTTTTGCCAATAAAAAAATCTATTCTCATCACAAAGTTCTACAGAGTGTTCTACATTTTTAGATAATTATATTCGCATTTCATTTCATGTTTAGTATAGGAACACTATTGCTCCGAAAATTTGAAACACTGTAGAATTTAGTGATAAGAATAGAGCTTATTATTGTAGAAAGCCTTGAAGCCTTGTTCTTTTTCAATGTTGTCATTCCTTGTTCATATTGATGATAAATCTTTTTTTTTTAGAAAGATAACAAGATTTACCCTTGGACATTTATTTTTACACATATTCTTATGTGAAAATTACAGGAAGTGCGTTAATTATTTGGTGTGAAATGTTGTAGAACCTAACGCCATCTATCGGTAGATTTTAGTCAATCTCTTGGATGGGATTCCCATCAATCAAGTGAAAGACCTCCACCATTTTGACTTGGACCCATAGCCATGCTGATGACGCCTAGTAGACAGAAACGTTCATGGATTGGTCATGGTCAGGCTGAGAAAATAGTTTCAAAATTTTCCTTAATTATTTCGAGCAGTGTTGCTAAGGTAACAAAATAACATTTCTTAAAAAAACGAAAACAAACAAATCACTCTAAAGTAAAATCATATAATGCATTAGAAATAACGATCCAACGAACTGCTCTCAAGTGAAATCACAAATTATGGGATTCCCTTAGTAAAAAATACATTGACGTTGATATTATACGGTCTGAATGCAGGGAGAACGGCATCAACGATCCCCCATAAATTCATTTGTAATTCAACACTAAAGTGGGACAACATAGTTTCGTCGGATGGCGCCACCTGAATGTTGCGTGAAGAATAATGTCGCTTTAAAATACTCAGGTATCTTGCATACTTCTTTCCAGATGAAGTATTCATTTTTTATTGAATTAAACTTGGGGCGACCGGGCCCCATGACTTCACGGGCCCCGGGAATTTGTCCCGTCTGCCCCCCCCCTCCAATCGGGCCTGAGTCGGAATGTCTAAAAACAACCACTGCACATTTACCCAGATTAGGGTAGTGTCTAGAGTTGCATCAGTGTGAGTGGTGCCAGCTGCCTTACTGATGAGTCCAATTACGGGACGAAACCGGTATAAGGAGGGCACTACTCACATGGATGTAACTCTAGACATTTATTACGGTTCTGTACCAACCTTTCTGTTTAACATCGGATAACCGTAAAACAATGTCTCTTTATTCCATGATCGAGAGGTACAGCTCGAACATACTCCACATCTATTTGCGTTCGCAGACTTGCGAACCAATAGATGGCGGTGGTTGTCTAACAACAACCACTGCACATTTACCCAGATTAGGGTAGTGTCTAGAGTTGCATCAGTGTGAGTGGTGCCAGCTGCCTTACTGATGAGTCCAATTACGGGACGAAACCGGTATAAGGAGGGCACTACTCACATGGATGTAACTCTAGACATTTATTACGGTTCTGTACCAACCTTTCCGTTTAACATCGGATAACCGTAAAACAATGTCTCTTTATTCCATGATCGAGAGGTACAGCTCGAACATACTCCACATCTATTTGCGTTCGCAGACTTGCGAACCAATAGATGGCGGTGGTTGTCTAAAAACAACCACTGCACATTTACCCAGATTAGGGTAGTGTCTAGAGTTGCATCAGTGTGAGTGGTGCCAGCTGCCTTACTGATGAGTCCAATTACGGGACGAAACCGGTATAAGGAGGGCACTACTCACATGGATGTAACTCTAGACATTTATGACGGTTCTGTACCAACCTTTCCGTTTAACATCGGATAACCGTAAAACAATGTCTCTTTATTTGATGTGGTTTATACAACTTCTAAAGCACACGCGTTAAAAACTTGCTTGTCAATCAAAATTCATACTCAACATCAAATTAAAACTGACTGAAATATTGAAATATTCAAAAAAAATGCACAAAACAGTAAACAGTTCAGAAACCAAAACAGAACATAAACCTATCGAGAAGCCAGGCGCCAAAGAAAATCATGATTATAAGTAGGTATATGAAGACTATATTTGACTACTACCATTTTATAATAGTCCTATTATAAAATGCTACTACCGTAGATTGTCAGAAATGACGCCTGCGCTGTTCCGATTTTTGCATAACTTTATACATAAAGATGAAAATTATCAACTTTCTTATCCTTATGCTTATCGATATGTTTGTGAAAGTTCATTATATAAACGCGTTCTTAAGAAACCATACGTTCAACTTTTGTGCTTATGTCTAAAGTTATGCTCATGCTTATGAATGTGTTGTATAAACCAGGCATTACTGTCAGATACATCATGATATTTTGACATGTTATAATTTCCCTACTAGGGTAACAAGTACATCGGCAACTCTAATTGATAATATTTTCACAACTCAAAACAAAGCTTGGTAGTGGATACAGCACTTTCTGATCATTATGGCCAGATTCTGGAGATGGAGCTGTATATTGCGGATCAAGGCGACTCTTTCACTACCAGGAGAATCTTTTTTGAGAACAGAATGGAACAGTTCAGAAATGATTTGGCAGGGCTGACATGGAATGAAGTATACTGTGAGTCAAACGTTAATCTTGCTTACAATAAACTTTTCCTAAAATTCAAACAATTATTTGACATACATTTTCAATATAAAACTTTTTAAAATCATACTAAAAAAGATAATACTTGGATTACACAGGGTATCAAAATATCATCTAAACATAAAAAAATTCTATTTAGACAAGCAAAAAGGGGAAGCACTGATATTGATATCTACTTCACATATAGTAAAATATTCAAAAGAGTGGTTAAGCAAGCCAAGAGAATGGCATGCATGTTTCAACTGAGAACTTCGGATAATGCTGGGAAAACAATGTGGAATCTTGTCAAAAAGTATACAATCTATTCTACAAAACTTATCTAGACAAAATATGTCTCCAAAAGAAGTTCTAAATGAAGTCAATGAACTTTTTATAAACATATGTCCAGACTTGGGAGGAACAGCAGATTTATCAAACATAAACATATCTCAAGATACACTCTTTCTTAAACCAACTGACACAGCAGAAATCCAGAATATCATCTACAGTTTAAAAAAAAAGAAATCTGTGGGGATTGATGAATAACCTGTACATCTACTAAAAAAAGTTGCTTATCTCATATCTCCTATCCTAACACATATTGTAAATCTCAGTTTACGAAATGGAGTGTTCCCAGAAATGCTGAAAGTAGCCAAAATTTGCCCCATATATAAAAAAGGAGATAAAAACCTTATTTCAAATTATAGACCTATTGCATTGCTAAAGAACTTGAGCAAGGTATTTGAAAAAATTATCTATAATAGATTTTTAGAGTTTATGGAAAAAAACAAAATAATTTCAAACTATCAGAATAGTTTCAGACCCAAGAAGTCCACAATAAGAGCTATTTACCAAGCTCTAGAAAAAATCTTTCAATCTCTTAATGAGAACAAAGAAACTCTTGCACTCTGCCTGGATTTGTCAAGAGCATTTGACAGTGTACAGCATGATGTCTTAATCACAAAAATGGAGAGATATGGTTTCAGAGGAACAAGTGCCAAGCTAATAGCACCATATTTGGAAAATTGCCTTCAATGCACTGTATGTAATGATCCACAGGGACATCAGATTATTTCTGATACGCAGACAGTGAAGAGAGGAGTCCCTCAAGGCTCAATTCTGGGTCCCCTACTATAATACATAATTTACACAAATGAAATTTCAGAAGTTACCAAATGTCACACTGTTCAATATGCTGATGATACCACGATTGTTTTCAATGTTGACAATGATCATACTGTGAAATAAGATAAAGATGAGGCTCTGGTCTTACTCAAAAGATGGTTTGATTCAAATAATCTTATTTTGAATGTCAAGAAGTCACAACTTATCCAGTTTTCTTACCACACTAATCGACTAAACTTTGAACTGGAAACCGAGGATCTTCAGGCTGTGGATCATGCCAGGTTCCTTGGTGTAACTCTGGACTCAAGACTGGACTGGAAGTCTCACATAGACATGTTGGCATCAACAATATCACAAGTCTCTTATGGTCTAAGAATTCTTGCAGAGAATGTGGGACTGGAAGCTGCATTGACTGCATACCACGGGATGAGATATGGTATTGTGTTCTGGGGTGGCAGCTCTGACGTCTCGAGAATTCTGGTCTTGCAGAAGTGCTGTCTCCGAAGAATATTCAAGATGGAATTGCGAGAGAGTTGTCGACCAATTTTTAAAAAGGAGGGACTCCTCACAGTTATTTGTTTGTACATTTTTGAAACATTGTTAATTTTAAAGTTGAATCCCAACCTATTCTTGTGTATATCAAGAGATCATCATCATAATACTAGACATAAGGATGATCTTTTACTTCCAAAAATCAAATACACATACTTGCAAAAAAATGCGCAATATCTAATAATTAAAATATTTAACAAACTTCCACTCAGCATTAGAAATCAAGATTTGAATCATGGCTTCAGAAGGTCACCAAACGATTTTTTGGTGGGAAAAGCTTATTACTCACTGGACGAGTTCTTCAACGATGCGTGCCAGTTCTAGCATGTTAGGATTTAACGAACTGTGAACTCGTTACAGAACAATAGATAGGTATGATTGAATGAAGTGATTGTCCTATTGAGTCTTATATTTACAAATATGTTTTACTTTAGACTATACGTTAGTTTTTAAGTTATTTTAAGCATCTTATGTTTTTTCTTTTTATGCTGTCTGAGATGTTCTATGCCCTCGCTGTAATTTTATCAGGAACAAATAAAGGATTGATTGATTGATTGATTCCTATACATATATTTCAAGGAGCTCTTGGTGCTTTTATCTTCGAAATTCTTGTTAAACGACGAAATCTTCAATAGGACTCTTTTTGCTTCCAATCATGTTGACGTTGACTACAGAGCGAGTCCGTTTGGATGCAAGATTTGAAAGTCCATATTATGAATCTGAAAGTAGTCATACAACACAAATTGGATATTTTTCTTTAACATTATTCAAGAGCATTATTTTGATGTGCATCACCTACGAGAGAATCTCTTGAAATGTTGTCAAAAATGAACGCCGTACTTTCCATTTTCTTGAGATCCGCCATGAAATTGTCGGCATGTTTTTAATAACTATCGAATTCTTCAGTTGATAGATTGCCAAATTTTAGGACTCTCTTCTACTCCTGGAATGAAATTGATGTGATCGTTCTGTAAATGCATAACAAAGTCTTTCACCAGTCGAGTGACTTTGTTGACTTTGATCTTACTTACTAGGTCTTCAACTTACATTTTGAAAAGAGCTGCAGCGAAAGAAAGTCGCCAGATGCAGCAAGTGTTTTTGCGCAAGTGCCTAATAAATTTTTACATACGGTTGTGAATTTTTTCTCTGTATATGTTACAGTAAATGTTAGGAATTCCGTGAAAGCTAGCTTTTAATAGTTGATGCTAGCAATTACTTGATCCGTTAGGAAATGTTAAATTTTGAAGAATATCGTACACTTTCACTAGTGAATGTTGGAGAAACTTTATCAAATCAACTTTTACTGAAAGCAGTTAGGAAAAGTTTTCTTTAACACTTATTTCCGCCATTTAACTAACTCAAGGTGCACGGGGCACTAAATGATGTCGCTCACGCGACTTCAAAATTTTTGCCAAACCCAAACTAACCCAAACGAACCCAAACGAACCCAAACTAACCCCTACTGAGAATACTTAAGTATTTTCTATAATACGGTATCTGAACAATGTTCACATTGTACACCTGCGATTCATAACTCTCGTATTTTCCAGAGCGTCTTATAAGTCGGCGAATTCCAACTCGGACCAAAAAGGACATTTATAATGACGTTAATAATTTTCAGTTTAACAGCTTTCACTAGAAAAGTTACGTGAATGCTAACAATTACTAGCAAAAGTATGATGAAGTCGATCGAATTCAACTTTCACTAGCTAAATGTTTCCATATCAGGAAAAGCTTACTTTTCCTAGTAACAGTTAGCTTTTACTGATTACCAGGTTTTACTGTGACATATACATGATTTGATTTTATTTCAAGGATATCTGTCGGCTTTGAAAGAAATTTTCATTGTATTAATGAATTTCGTTCTTGAAACGATGTTTTTTTGTAAGATAATAATGAACAATATACATTGGTACAATGAATATTTTATGGAAGCTTCATTTAAGAATCTCTCTTTAATATCAAGTTTGAACTTCATAATATTGATGAATGTAGTTCATGTAGCCCATATGTAACGAGTGTTCAATAAAAAAAGGGATCAAGTCACTTCTGGATTTTTTTTTTGTCATGAACGTAGGTGGAAACAATTGCAATCCATAGGTGACTTGATCCCTTTTTTTATTGAACACTCTTTACTACTAGACATAAACTCATGAAATTACTGTTCATCACTTATTGAAGCTTCATTCATTATTACAATGATAGCTCCCAATTTCAAGGAACAAATATTTTCACTGTGTTCTGTACTTAGGCTCAATGGAAAGTTCATTGAGCCAATAAAAATGAAGTTGATTAAAGCAATTCATTGATATCATGAACAAGATTTTTTTTTTAGTGCCACCGGTAATTGCTGCTACGTGTCTTCTACGTAGTGGCAACGTAGCTGCTACTAAATTAGAAATTAGGGAACAATTTAGGGTAACTTGGTAGTGTACTGGGTGGTCCCAGGTAGGGCTTCGCGAGACCACAAGACCTAGACCAAGACCTGAAAATCTTCTCAAGACCAAGACCAAGACTTGACGTTCAAGACCAAGACTCTTCCTCGAGAGTCTCGTCTTGGTCTTGGTCTTGAAAAGAATAATTGACACAATATTTAATAAAATCTGCAAAAGTATCTATCCACTTTCAATAAGCCTTCTAAGTAAATCAATTCTTCAAAAATGTATTATTGGAATTTTTCAATTCACAGTAGTAGGTATAGACCAGCGCATGCATGCTACCTGATCATTGAAACGAATCCCGTGAAAAATGAGGTTGATGCTCCTGATGTGTATTTTTGTGCATCACAAAAAAATTATCATAATATTCAATCTAAAAAAAACAATTACAATGCTCACAAATAAATTATTGTTCTCTGTAACAAGTTATAAATTAATGTCACAAAATGCTTAATTAAATCATCAAGTAATGTACCTACACTACCTACCTAGTAACAATAACAATCCAAGCAAGGCCGATTCTATATTGTATTCCACGGGTGTGGAATATGAAATTCATATTCCACAGGTGTGTAATAGGAGTTATTATGTAGTTACTATCACAAGCATGATGCGTCCATTATTGAATAGTCGTATAAAATACATTTCTTTCTGGCGAAAAGTCAACTGTTTTTCATGTTATGTATTTTATTTTGTCGTCATTATATATACTTTTTTGCAAAAAGTTGTTTTGTTCAAAAAATTAAGCTTTTTCATTATCAATTTTTTCGATAATCCCAACAAATCGATACTCCTAACGGTCCTTTGCAATGATTAGTTCGGATTATCAAGGCTGTACTTTATTAATAAACTGTGCTAAAATCGGTTTATCGGTAGACAAGGCAGCGTTTTGTTAGTTACACAAACCCTGCATCTCATACAAACCTAGTCAAATATACTTGAATAGGCGATAAAATGCAAAAGAGCTATGTGGCGCTTTTCAGAAACCTTTGTTTGGCATGGGTGCCTAGATAAGTTCTTATGGTTGAAAAAGTAAGTGGAAAAGTAGATCCCGTTTAATTTGTCCCAATGGGCAATAAAATATGCAAACCCTTCACAATAAAGAAAAACGCTCAAAAAATGCGAGAGACGTAGGTTTTTGATGTCACATGCTATGAAGTTGAAAGAAAAGAGACAAACATGCTATTCCGTGCAGCTTGTTGAATCGTACCGCCATCCCAGGTAATAATAAACAATAAAGAAGATCAGTTGTATCTTTTTGTGACAAAAAGACCGTATGTTTTTCGTATTTTTTAAACGTTCTTCTTCATTGACAATGGTTTGCAGAATTTATTGCCTATTAGGTCAAACTATGCGGGCTGTACAATGGATTTTTTTTTTCTTCGGTTGAGAACTGCGATTTTGAAAAAACATTCACTAAATGACGTTTTATGAAAAACATCTATTGTAGGATTGTTATGCTGTTAGTTATTAGATGATTTCCGTGTGGGGTTGCTGGTCCCCCATCGGGCGCCTCCCCAGGTGGCGGATAGGGGAATGCCTCCCAGATATGGGAGGTACCGGGAAAATTAAATACTCCGGGGTGGACCAAACCAGCACCTTAGAACGATGTGTGACAAACCTGAGGACTTTGTACCCCAAGTGAGTTGCAATCTCACTGTTGGTTCCGACCGGGTGGAAGCCCCGGTGGCCAACGCTGGCCCCACGGATTTTGGGGAGGGCCAATCACACGTTCTGGCATCCGAGAAAAAACTAAACCTCGATGTAACTCCTCATGAACCAACCACGGGTAACCAGGGATGCAGTGATGCAATCCCCGGTGCCGGTGTATCTGCCATTAGTTCAGGCGTTGGCAACATCAGCCTGAACAAAATGGCGAAGCTTTCCGGAGCCCAGCGAAGGAAGCTTGCGATTGAGAGGGCTAAAGCCAAGGGAGAGCCTATACGGCCTCGTAAACCGAGGACAAATAGGAATCCCGGGAATAGAACCCTCCCGAATAGCTCAGGGAACACTGGGAAACCTGATGCTCGGGCCTCAGAGCCTGGAGCATCAGGTAAACCTAGGACCCCCGCAAACAAATCATCTGCAAAGAGGGGTCACTCTGACGGCAACACACCAACCCCAGAAAAAAGCGCCAAGAAAAGGTCACGGCAGGGGAATGCTGAAGTAACACCCAGTACATCAACTGGGGAAACTTACAGCGAAACCCTAGCCGGGCTTAGAATGGCCATCACTTCCGAAAAATATCCGGATGAAACCTTCACTGAGGAGCGGTGTAGAGGCCTACAACAGTCTCTACTCCGGGAAGTGTTCAAATGCGAACCCAGAACTGGTCCTCAGTTCAAGAACAGCAGCTCCAGAGGTGGGGTGATTTATATCACTTGTGCCAATGAAGCTGCCAAGACTTGGCTGCTGCGGGTGGTTCCAGGCTTCAGCCCCTACGAGGGAACCAGTCTTCGGATTGGCCTGGCACACAGAGTGGTGCCAGTCGTGAGGGCTGCTGTCTGGATACCGACAAAATCCGCGGGAATCAAGGAACCGGCACAAGCTCTCCAGTTCCTCAAAACCCAGAACATGGGGCTGAAGACCGAGGACTGGAGAATAATCAGCCACAAGACGGACAATGAGGGCATGACACTCATTGTCGGTCTTGACAGCAGATCTCTGAAGGAGCTGCAAAACCGGAATCTCCGGGCCTACTTTGGGTTGATGCAGCTAACCTTCAGACTTCTCAAGAAGGAGGCTCCCGATGCTGAGGGTAATACAAATAAACCTTCAGCACAGTAAGGGAGCATCTGCTGCCCTTTGCCAACAGCTGGCAAAGAAAAACATAGACCCGGCCATCATCCAAGAACCCTGGATTACGAAGGGAAAAATAGCCGGTCTAGGAAACACTGGAGGTAAGATCTTTTACAAGGAGCAATCAACAGGTAACGTGAGAGCTTGCATATACGTGATAAACGGGGTGCAGGCTCTCTATATTAGAGAACTTAATTCCAGGGATCAAGTAGCCGTCCAACTAAGCTACAAAGAGGAAGGAACCCAGAAGGACATCATAAGAGCATCGGTTTACCTTCCCTACGATGCACCCAGACCCCACCATCGGAAGACCTGGAGAAACTAGTGAATCACTGTGAGCAGAGAAACCTACAGTGTATAATAGGTATGGACGCCAACTCGCATCACACCATCTGGGGGAGCAGCGATATCAACAAAAGAGGTGAGTCTCTATTGGATTTTATAATAACCCATGATTTGGAGATTCTAAACAAGGGCAACAAGCCTACTTTTGCAAACCGCATACGGTCGGAAGTTATTGATGTCACTCTGTCCACCTCCCGTATCAATCCCGATATCCAGTGGTGGCGCGTATCCGATGAACCATCCCTGTCGGACCATAGGTATATACTGATGGAAATCAATAGTATTGACAAGCCGTCAGAAATGTACCGCAACCCACGCAAAACAAACTGGACTGAATACCGGGAGAAGCTGGAGGCGGGGTTGAGCGGGATCAAGGAACGTATGCGTAACAGATTTGATGTTGCGGTGGTAGCGGAACAACTACAAAACGCCATAATTTACTCATACCATCCGAGCTGTCCGCTAATCCGGCGTTCCTCATACAAGGACATAACCTGGTGGAACGAGAAACTTGACAAGATGAAGGGGGAAACACGCAGACTCTTCAATGTGGCCAAGAAAACCGGTGAATGGGATGAATACCACCATACTCTGACGAAATATAACAAAGAAGTAAGGGAAGCTAAGAGGAACTCCTGGAGGAAGTTTTGCACTGAGGTCGAAAAAACCTCGGAAGGCGCACGCCTCCAGAGAATCCTAGGTAAAGATCCCCTTCCACCAATGGGAACACTAAAGAAACCAAAAGGGGAATACACGAAAAATGGCGAAGAAACCATTGAGACACTACTCAGGGCACACTTTCCAGACTCGACCATAATCAACTCGCAACAGGGAACCAACTCCCTATCTCCTGAGATCCTCCGGATGAGAGGATCAAGAGATGATTGGGTCATAGCCCGACAGATTGTGACACCAAATAGAATCGAATGGGCCATAAACTCATTCGAACCATACTAAGCACCTGGATGCGATGGGATAATACCGGCACACCTGCAGCAGGGCGAAGCCCAACTCATATCGATGCTTTGCCAACTATTCAGAGCAAGCCTGGCAACGGGACAAATCCATGATATGAAATCTCTCTCGAGTGGTCTTTATACCGAAACCCGGAAAAGATAGCTCTTAGCCCAAGGCATTCAGACCAATAAATCTTTCGTCGTTTCTACTCAAAACGATGGAGAAAGTGATTGAAAGGCACATTAGGAAGACCTCCCTAATAGAGAGGCCACTACACAAAAACCAAAACGCCTATCAACCTGGTATATCATGTGAAACTGCTCTGCATGAACTTGTTCATAAAATAGAGCAACCACTGAACAACCAAGGAGTTGCCCTAGCTGCATTCCACGATATAGAAGGAGCATTTGATCACACCTCCTTCGATTCAATGACCACCGCAATCAATCGGCGTGGAATTGAAGACACAGTTTGTAGGTGAATAAGAAACATGCTGAAAGGTAGGAGAATTCAAGCAACTATGCTTGACAAAACTGTAACTATAGAGGCAGCTAAAGGCTGCCCCCAGGGTGGAGTCTTGTCCCCTCTCTTCTGGAACCTAGTCGCAGATGAACTACTGGTAGAGTAAAACAGCAAAGGTTACTACGCCCAAGGCTATGCCGATGACGTAGCAATACTTATCACTGGCGAACACACCAAGTTAATATCAGAACTGATGCAGACAGCTCTGACAATCGTAGAAGATTGGTGCAGGAAGGTGAACCTGAAGGTCAATCCTGAGAAAACCTCCCTGGTCAGCTTTACAAGAAAGAGGGAGACAGCGGAATTATTCAAACCCATGTTCTTTGGACAAGAACTGCAGGTGGTAGGAGAAGTCAAATACCTAGGCATCATCCTGAATGACAAACTCACATGGAATTCACACCTACAGAAAATAGTGAATCGAGGTAAAGCCACAATAATGGCAACAAAAAGAGCGATAGGAAAGAATTGGGGCATAAATCCGCGCATGGTACACTGGCTCTACTGTACCGTGGTAAGACCCACCCTTGCTTATAGCTCTGTTGTCTGGTGGCCAAAAATCGAGCAGCGACAAGCAGCCACGGAACTTGCAAAAGTTCAGAGGCTAGCATGTCTCTGTGTAACGGGAGCCATGAAAACTACTCCAACACTTGCCATGGAGGCCATGCTTAACCTACCTCCTTTAGATATCTTTATCAAAATGGAAGCAAGAATGGGAGCATATAGACTTAGCAACACCGGGAACTGGAGCCACTCAAACTCCCAAGGACACACTAAGATAACCAGCACAGTCACGAACCACTTAGTAACAATGAGGAGTGATATCATGTTGAAAAATATCAACTTCAGCACTTCTCTCAAGACCAAGCTAATATGGGAAGAGGAAACGGTGAAACAACTCCGGATGGCTAATGGGGCAATATGGTACACAGACGGCTCCAAAACAAGCCGGGGTACTGGTGCCGGAATCGTAGGGGAAAATCCAAAGTGGGAAACATGTGAACCGCTCGGGATCTACGCTACAGTTTTCGAGGCAGAAGTACATGCAATAAACGTATGCGTGCAAGAGAATCTCAGGAGAGGCTACAGAGGAAGGAAAATCCTTATCCTTAGTGACAGCCAAGCTGCAATCAAAACCATCTCTTGTCGGGAAACCAAATCCAAACAAGTCATGGACTGTCAGCAAAACCTTGTCACACTGGGAGTATCTAACGATGTCACTCTTGAATGGATACCAGGACACACAGGGATAGCTGGGAACGAGCGGGCGGATCTACTAGCACGCAAAGCTGCAAACACACCACTTCTGGTTCCAGAACCTGCTATTGGTATTACAAAATCGTCTGTGAGAGGTTGGCTGAACTGTTGGTCCAAAAAACAACAGAAAGCTAGATGGTGCCAATCACCAGGTCTGAAACACTGTAAATTAATGATGGCAGACGGGATCGAATCATCATTTTCTAGAAGCCTACTGAAACTCAGCAGGAATCAGCTTGGGAAAGTAACAGGTATATTAACTGGACACTGCACTCTAAGCAAACACATGCATATCATGGGTCTTTTCAACGAGGAACTCATATGTAGGCTGTGCAACGAGGAGGAGGAAACAGCCTCCCACATTGTATTCGAATGTGAAGCGCTGGCGTATTGGAGAAGAGATAATGGGGAATTCACAACCACTCCTCAAAGGACGGACAGGGAAACAGTAAAACGAGTCATAAACCTTATTCGGGCAATGGAGCTCTTCGACTGAGAGACAGGCACAGAGAAGATACAATAAGCCCAACTAGAGGCTGCGGTTTCGGGGCCAACAGCTCGAAACTCGTAGCGCCTGTACTTCAGTAATCAGTAATCAGTATTAGATGATTGGCTGTATGTTATGGTTATGGGTATTTTGAAAATTCGGTAGACATTTTTTTCAAGACCATCAAGACCAAGACCAAGACTATCAAGACCAAGACCAAGACTGAGCAAGTCTTGTATTGGTCTTGAGATATCGAGACCAAGACCAAGACCAAGACCACATTAATTTTTCGAGACCAAGACCAAGAGTAGCCAGTCCTGGTCTTGGTCTTGGTCTTACGAAGCCCTAGTCCCAGGAACTAACGTTGCTTGCTTGTCAGCGAGTATCCTGCTACGTAGTGGCCTAGTAACCCATACGTGTCCGCCTGGTAAATGCCACTGTCCTCTAGCGATATCTACTTTGTAAGCCACTTTTCAAATGAAATAATAATATGACACGACAATCGCCGAGAGGAAATGTTTAAGTTAATATTGGCGTGTTATTGTATAGTTCCATGTCTATGATGATTTTTGATCGAGTATTTCGAGTACTTTCAGGAGTAAGATGGAAATATATATCTCAGAGCGACTTTGAACTAACTTAGTTTAGTACACATTCACAAGGAACTAATTAAGGGGTTAGAAGCTAAAGGATGTAAGTGCAATTTTCAAAATGTAGAAAAAATAACGTTTGAAAAAACATAGATAGATAGATAGATAGATAGATAGATAGATAGATAGATAGATAGATAGATAGATAGATAGATAGATAGATAGATAGAAACGTCTTTTTATTAGACTCGGCAAATGGCAGCAGTGCTGTTAACTCTTGGTTATAAGTCTATGTGTTAACTTAACCGAGAATACATACTAAACAAGAATATAACAGTTATAATAATGATCAGCATAATATGTATATAAAGCAAAATGAATGATGAAAATACTTAAATATAATACATCTGCTATCTAGCCAGCAAAAAATCCCTTACCTTTGACCTAAAGGATGCTTAACTGAGATTATCAAATGTTTTATTAATAAATTCATTGTATACCTTGGGTGCACCATATGAGAAACTACGTTGAAACAAAGCAGTCCTGTGTTCGGGTAGATTTAAACAGTTATTGTGGCGTGTAGACAGATTATGTGTCGAAAATCTAAAACTGAGCTTCTCACGCAGATAAGGAGGAATACCATCAGCGAGCAGACGATGAAGAAAACATGCAAAATGCAATTTCTCCCTGTCTTGAATATTGAGCCATTTAAGCTCAGGCAGTTTATAACTGACATGATCTCTTGCTCTCAGTCCATAGATAAGTCTTACACACGAATTTTGGATCCGCTGCAGTCTCTTCCTTGATTGCTGATCAAGACAGGGTCCGTAAACAAAATTGCAGTAGTCTGTATGGGAAAAAACAAGGGTGTCGCACAAAACCTTTTTTAATTGGGGACTCAATATATGTCTGTTTTTGTAAAGATTTCGAAGGGAATAATATGACCTCTGGACTATTTTAGCAACCTGACCCCTGAACCGAAATTATTGTCAAATATGACACCAAGATTCTTATAGTCTTCCACAACAGGTATAATAGACTCGCCCATCACCACTCTCACATTCTCCATCGCCCACCGACTATCAGGTCCAAAGAAGATGATTGCTGACTTGTTAGAATTAAGCTTTAAACCCTTTCTATAAGAATAATTGTACAGTGATTCCAAGCATTGGGTAAGTTTAGCGATGATATTACTTTCTGTTCTGAACAAACAATAATATTAAAAATATGCTACTTTTCACTTTTAAGAAGGCAATATGTAAAAAGGGTGCCGTTTTTCCAAAAAGTCACTTGTACCCTGCTTTTCATTTAAAAAAAAATGAAAACATGTAGTTGCATCAATACTGTTTATTAATAAACGTTAGTTTACAAAAATAAATACTCATGTTTTACATTATTAACTTAATCGTCTTCGTAATCTGATTCAAGAATATTGATGTCTTCATAGTAGGTATTCTTCTCCATTTTCATTCAAGACAATACCGGAGATTGTCTCAGTTTCAGTTCTGACTTCAGTCAATACTTTCCTAGTTTTTTTGTCATGTGACTTGTATTTCTTTTTTGTTGTTTTTTTTTCATGTGTCAAATTGTTATAAAAAGTATGGTATACACAGGTAGTATAAACTCCAATACTGTCATCAGGTTTTTCCACTTCAGGTACGGTATTTTTTTAGGGGATTGCTACAAAGCATTATTCAGACAGTCAGCATTGAAAATGGCACGTTTTGTTGTGGCTAAATGTTTAGATATTTGAAAGAAAAATTCAATTTTTCTTGTCTTTTCATAATAAAAACTCATACTATGTCCTTTGTTGTAACTGAACCAAACAATTTCACGCCATTTTAAGGGGTGGTCTAGGTTATATTTTTTGGGTCTTTCAGTATGACATGTGAATATTGAAGAGAGACAGAATCACTTTTATTCATCCTTTTCACTACAGAATTTCTTGTCGTTTCTTGTACAATGTACAAGGTTTAGTCAGTGTTCAGGAATGAATACTTGAGGGCTTTTCTCAGCATTTCTTTCAATTAAACCAAAAGAGCCGTCACATTTTATGTACGAATGACCAGAAATGTTACAGACACGTGTAGTCCAGAAGCATCTCTGTACAAGTTTTCCGGAACTCGGATCTCAAGAACGTTACAGATTTTTTTTTATCACGGTCGTAAAAACGCGGTTTTCAATTTTAGTCTACAATTTCCCACCACAAACGGCATCACTCGGAATTGGAATAGTCCCATTCCAGGAACAGTGATGGGCTTACTGGCTTCTGCCATCGGTATCTGCCAATACCTAGCTTTCAGATCAATATGTTGTTGTTGTTGATATGTTGATAATGTCGCAGCTTGTCCAGCATAATAGCCTTGATAAACGAGAGCAGGTAGGCGTCTTTGCGGGAGACGGCGCATGCGTTGACTTTTTGAAAATCAATACAAAATAGAAATTTAGCATCCTTTTTCCTAACGATGACGACAGGGAAGCTCCAAAGGCTGTTGGAAGGCTCGATTATGTCATCTTCCAGCATTTGGTTGACTTCCGCGGATCACTTCCTGCATTTTCGGGCTCTGTGGACGATAGCTCTGCTTGATGGGTTCGAGGATGGTCAGATGGATTCTGAGTCCCACACCAGCTGTGTGGTACCATTGATCAACTCAAAAGGGGCCAGCTCTTCCTCCAGGAATTTATGTAATCGTTATTCTTCGGTTTGGGGAAGATCTTGGCTGGCGGTGTTTTCTGAGAATCGTCCTACGGCGCTGGCGTGGCAATACGAAGTCCTTGTTATTAGTCTTTTGTCCAGATACACGTTGCTTCTGCGCAAATCCAACCGGAACTGATGACATGATAAAATATCCATGCCAAGCACAACATCAGAAGATAAGAACGGGAAATGGCATAGAACCCCCAGTGAAGCTGATGGTTTGTCCAAAACGCAGGGGTATTCTGAAAGCTTCGGTGATCTAGATCCTTCGATGGATGGTTGTGGTGAGGGATATTCGTGTTGTTGACGTGGTGAGGAATATTCGTGTTGTTGGCAGTATGTGGCCACTTGGTCACCAGGAAAAAATGTGCAGATCTAGTGTCGATCAAAGCCAAAACATTTTACCATTCACATGGACTTGGACGTGTGGGCGATTGTCGGATGAGTGGACTGAGCTGACCGATGGGATGCTTGAGGTTTCAATAAAGCGGCGCTGGGCGGACCTCAGGGTGGTACAGCGGCAACTTAGTTTTCTGAACGATCGCATGGTCAGTCGAAGGTCAGCACTCCATCATATCTGCATCTTGAGCAAACAAACTTTCTTGGATTCGTGGTACCTCGTGGTTTTGTGTTAAGCTTGAGAACGAGGTGCTCTTGGTGACATTGGCGGGTCAACGACATCCATATTAGTGGTCGGGCGTGCTCCATCGCAAGACCGGGGTCGCTCGTTATACGAGGGTCGTTCGTGACGTCGGGATTGCTGTAGCTTGAACAGCAGGAGTTCAGTTTCCCTTATTACGCGGGACAGCGACTGGATATCTTAGAAGTTCGTCTTCCGGATTTGTTGACGGAACTGGGGCAGCAGATTCCGATAGATCCAGTGCAGCTCCTGTGCCTCCGGATCAAAGTCTGCAGGTCAGTGATATAGCGGCTCTTTGGTTCATTGACTCTTTGTAATCGGCGACTGATTTCCGCTTCCAAGTCCTCCGCGTAATTTATCGGAAAATAAAAACTTCGGAGATCGATGATGAATTCATCCCATGATTGCTATACAGATGTAGGTTGTTTCGATACCAGAGGGCCGCTTCATCCCGTAATAACTCCGGCATAAATATGGTAGCAGAGAATTAAACGTGATCTCCTGTGCGGATGAGATTTTCTCTAATCGTTCTATGAAGGTTACGGGGTCATTACGTCTATCAAAATGAAGGTTCCACTTGTGGACTTCCAAATTTGACCCATGACTTGTAGGGCTGGACGGCGTGGATACCGGTGGAGCGACGGTAATCACGGGTATCGTTCTAAAAGTGGCATTCGGGTTGGTGGCTGTTACATGGGGCGATGGCACGGTCAACGTTGAGCCAACCGAAGCTCCGGAGTACACAAACGGTTGTGTCACAATAATTGCGGGAGAGACTCGGCCGTCTTTGATGAAACTAATCAGACGTTTCCTCAGTACATCGACGGTTCCCGATGAGTCCAAATGGAATCTGTCCAGCTCAGCAACTAGTTCGTCCCTCCTCAGGGTGTACACCCAGCTGACCTGACTGTCAGTAATCACAGCACCACCTCATGGCGCATTGCTGAGGGTTGCCAAATGACTATCAGTTGTAGTTGTGATAACGTGATAAGTGCAGAGTGACTTCATACTAACCATTCATCAATGTTGGTTGTGACCCTGCTGGACCATTTCTCCTGAAGGATCGCTTAACAAGAGGACCAAATCTAACCAAGGGATATGTCTGCATCTTCATTTGTCTTTCATCCAAAGCAATACATCAAGATCTGTTGTTTGACCCCACCAGTAGGTGTTTTTTAGCAACTTTAATAAATCTCAAAGTAGACGTGGAATACCAAAACACGTCTACTCTGACAATGGAAAAACATTCATCAGCGCAGATGAAGAGTTGAAGAAACTCCACAACTACACAACAACTCCACAAACTACTTTATGAATGAGCATAAAATCCAATGGCATTGCATACCTCCGCGTGCTCCGAACTTTGATAGAATTTGGAAGGCAGAAGTAAAAAGTTTCAAGTTCCATTTCAATCGAGCAGTTGGTGCAGCTAATCTCCATTTCGAAGATTTGAATACAGTAATTATTCAAATTGAAGCGATACTCAATTCACGCCCTTTATGTCAATCAAATTCTTATCTTGATCAACTAAGTCTTTTACCTCCTGCTCACTTTTTACTCGAAAGAATTTTAACTGCTTTACCAGACATGGATGTATCCCATGTCAAAGAAAATCGACTCAAACGATTCGAACGACTGCAGCAAATTATGCAACATTTCTGATCAAGAGGGAGTAAGGAATACATCAGCGAGCCCCTAAACAGAAACAAGTGGAAGCAGGAGCCAGTATCGCAGCTCAAAGTGGGGACAGTGGTTTTAGTCAGGGAAGACGGAAGTCCTGCTCCACTGCAATGGCCCATCGGTATCATCAAAGGGCTGCATCCAGGCAACGACGATTGTCAGAGTGGTCACAGTTCGTATGAACAACAAACTTTTCAAAAGACTTGTTACCAGGATCTGCATACCACCAATTGAAGACCAATATGAATCAACAACGAATGATTCAGGCGACGACAATGTAGATTGTTGAAGATTATTTTGAAATCAACTTTTTATTGTGTTTATGATTTATGTATTATTGAAACTGTTACTAACTACATTAATATCAAGGTGGCCGGTATGTCAAAGCAAGGAATGTGTTCACTTTGTGAAAATGCTTTGGTGTATAAAACAGGTGGCAGTTTTGTAAAACGAGAAGTCAGTGTAAAATTGTCGGTGGTAGTTGTATTCGTGTTTGTCATAAAATTCCAATAATACAGTCCACAAAAGCTATACTGCCGACTGCCCTGCTTTATTACCCAGTGAATGAAAGCAAAACGATTTGTTAAAATCACCTTTAACAGTCATTCAGACTCAATTACCCAGCAATTTGTTCGAAAAGGGTTCTCTAAAAGAGAAAATATCTCATATGAAAAGTTTCTAGTTTCAAAAGTAAATTCTTTTAATCAAAATATAACATATACAGGCCTGGTTATGCCATAGATAAGGTTAAAAAACAACTTTTATTTTCAATGGAACCCACCGTACATTTTCCAGTTTTTCAACTGTTCTGTTAGTTCTTCTATAAGAATCATACGCCGCCGTTTTCGATTTATTAAGTGACCAATCACCTGCTTTGTCAGTCAGTTTTTTAACGGTTAGATAATTGGTCCGTATTCTTATGAAGGGGCTATTGAATGGAGAAGGGTATTAAGGATTGGGTAATTAGGTCTGGATGACACTGTACAGGGTGATTCATTTTCAGAGTCAGGGTGCCAGTTCTCGTAAACTATTCATCGTAGAGGCTTGCGGCAAAAAATTTTAGCACTAAAACGACCAAGAGAAAAACATGGAAAATATTTTCAAGTTTCTGAAATGGTCGCTAGGGAGCGTAACAACCAACACCAAGTAGAAAAATAAGATTTTTATGGAATTTTGTCCAATGAAAATATATCGATGAGCTCATTTTCGGATTTACTGACTATTCACCTACACTTTTTGTCAAAAACGTTTTTTTCTAACTATCATAATAAAGTGGTGGGGAAAGTTCAATTGTTCTATTAAAGAAACGGAGATTTCTCCCGTTTCGCTTGACCAATTTAAACGAGCTTGGGCTCATATGAAAAAGCATGATCTGCACTTCAAAAAACTTTTTTGGTTTTGAATTTTTGACCTTCGCCGTCACCGCTAGATGGCGCTAAATGAAATGGTAGCATGTTTTTGAGTTTTTTCCAAAAAAATCAAATGTAATGGTATATTTATTTTTATATATTTCAAAAGGGGATACATTTTCCTATAAAAAAAAACAAAAAAATTAGTGTTTTTTTTTTGTTTTTTTATTTTTTTTTTATTTTTTTTTTAATAGGAAAATTTATCCCCTTTTAAAATATATAAAAATAAATATACCATTACATTTGATTTTTTTGGAAAAAACTCAAAAACATGCTACCATTTCAGTTAACGCCATGTAGCGGCGACGGCGAAGGTCAAAAATCATAACCAAAAAAGTTTTTTGAAGTGCAGATCATGCTCTTTCAGATGTGACCAAGATCGCGTCAATCGGTTGGGTTGTTTCAAAGTTATGAGCATTCTTGCGTTGTAAGGTTTGACAGCTGATACCTGTCTTATTTGACATGTTATGAAAAAATCAGAAAAACAAATTTGAATAAAATCTTTCAAGGAATCCATAGCGGTACTCATTTTTATTTGTTTGTATTTAAAAATCACGAAAAAACAGCGATTTTGTGTTTTGATAGCACCGTTGCGCCATCTTGTGGCGTTCTTGGGAACTTCTGATATATTTCCAGAATTTTCTCTATTTGATATTAATTACCCAGTAATTTTTTTCCGCAAGTCTCTCGGATGCCTAGTTTCTGAGATCTGGCACCTTGCCATTCTTAAATAGACACCCCGTACAGTGGATACTGATGCGTTGTGTATAATTTCTTATTCTATTATTATTGTTGCTTAGAACATCACTCTACATCAAGTTGTCAAATATAAGATGATGGAAAAAATAATCACGTATTTTGTTCTCGTCTATTTCTGGTAAACATTGGTACAAACATAAGCGTAGGTAATACTTTATACAGTGTGACCCATTTAGAATGAAAACACCCCTGTAAAATTTCAGGTTATTATCCGATTTCAACCATTTTTTTTTAAATGTCAAGTTTTGAAGGGTCTACTACAAGACAAATTTTAAAATGTTCATTTCAATTTTTAGGGCATATCACGGTAGATGGTGTTACTTGTTGCCACTACTTAGTGTCAATGTAAAATTACCTATTTATTGGCAAGAATATTAAATATTTGATCATAGTGTGTTCGATTTTTTTTTTCATATTTTTTTTTTCTGGGTATGGTTATTAATGAATATATTTTGTTGAAATTTTGGTCACAGTCATTTGGAGTCACTCTGAATGCAGTGGCGTAGTGATTTATTTGATAAAAAAATCGCAAATAAAAATTCGATATTTTTTATCACGAAAAAGTAGTGCAATATACCTTGAAAATTGAAATAAACATTTCAAAATTTGTCCTGTAGTAGACCCTTCAAAACTTGACATTTCAAAAAAAAATGGTTAAAATCGGTTAATGACCTGAAATTTTACAGGGGTGTTTCCATTCTGAATGGGTCACACTGTATAGATATAAACTTAATTTCCACGTGATCCGTGCTCTTCAACAGCTTGAATTTCTGATGAACTCTTTTCTCCGTAGTAGTTATTGAAGCTTTTTTAAACAGCAACTATGTCGGCTTCGTTCATTTTATCCTTCATCCATATTTGATAGGAACCATACACGCAGAACCACAAAAAGCATAAAGCAGCTAATATCAAAAGAAAACATCAATATTAGTAACATGAATATAAAATTATTATTATTAAACTTACCAAATACGATGAAGATTATTAAAAAGGTGAAATCCTTATGTGTATTGCTCTCTATGTGAATTGTAGCTGCGAAAAGACTGAGGAAAATCAAGAGAGCGTAGAGGAAAGCGTATTTCTGATCACGCTGAAAGAAAACAGAACTATTTTAGGAGGGCTGGGAAAACTCCAAACAAGGACCGACGTCCTCATGTGTCGCAATTAGGAATTTCGGGCAGATCTTTTCACGTGGCCCTCCTACTACTGTATATTGCAAATACACCTTCAAATATGAAGGATGAATAATAATGATAGACCGAAATGTAAAAAAAAACAAAACAGTGTTTTTTCCAATATTCAATGACTCAAAAATGAAAATACTAAAAAAACTGAACTTATTCGATTAACGAAAAATAGTGCAGACCGCTTTTCTTTATCTTGGACCGTTTGAGTTTTATAGCATGTCAAAGGTGCAAGAATGCCATTCTCAAAACGCGATATCTTGATAACGGTTGAATTTAGGAACATTGGTTGGTTCACAATTATTTTTGTTCAAGATTGGAGAAAGAATTGAAATATCATCAATATCAAATATGGATTATAACTCACGTTCCCATGGCAATCAAACAAACAATAACCTATTTTGAACAAAATGTAAACATGTCACTGTCTAGTCATTCTGACCCTGAAACTTATATTTAATAATTATCTCATGAAAAATCGATTTTCTCTATTTGTTGGATAAAACGATTTTTCTGATAAAGCGGAAAAACCTTAATACACCAAAAAAAATCGAAGAGGCCTGGCAGACATATTTTTCATTGTTCAGGAGACTTCAAGCTTAATTTCAAAAAAATCATCCACATCCCCGATGACGGAACTTTCATTCATAAAATAGCCCTTTTGATCCTGGGACATGTGTTTGGCATGGGTTTTTGGCTAGCAGACATATAGTTTTTTAAATATGAAGGAATGGCTGTGTTGCTCATCTCAGAATAGCAGGAAGGAAAGAAGTTGAAGTACTCTGAGCAAGTTTATTTAGAAATAACTGGCAAAGCGCTTTCGGCTAATACGCCATCTTCAGTGCCCCAATAGTCAGTGTAATGTGCAGGTGATATTTAACATCAAGATTAAGAATAGCTTCTGAGCCCCTTTTTCAAAGGTGTTTGTCGGTCAGACATAGTTTAGTATAGTTTTTTCATGTACTCGTTACTAACAACAATGCCATATAGTCATTTTCAACATCCCCGATGACGAAATTTTTGTTTTTTTATATCTATTTCATCAATTATTTTGATAAATAAAGCACAGGATATGCCTGGCAGACATGGTTGTCTTATAATCCCCCCTTACAAACTACTTACTGAAACTTATTTTTTCAAATCCCTTACTAGACAAAGGTCCAGTGTCGATAGTTCCTGGACTAATACATGAGTTATTCTACATTCAAAGTGTCTTCCTATCCTGACTATTGTTGTCAGAGAGCCTTGAAGAAAAGAATATATATATTCCAAGCAAGCGTTGACTAACAACTGTAAATTGAGTTTCAGATCACAGATCAATAAAAAAAACCTCATATTATTTCACTATTGCTATAACAATCATCAAGTTTCTTAACAGCGCGGTAACAATATCGACCTTATGTTCTTGTCTGAACTGAAAATTGTGATCTGGAGTTCCCATTAGAAATGTTGTTTATGTTAACTAAGAAAAGGTTGTCAAATTAGAAATGCTTTTCTGTAAAAAATTGATTTTTCGCAGTTTTCTTGATTTTATTTTTGATCTTATTTTTGGGCCACCTTGTAATAATAGTTATTAAAATATTGTGAAAAATCTTTTGAAGTAGGTCCGTCGACCATACACGCTTCGAAGAGTAGGTCCCTTTCAACAAGAAATCCAATATTAATTAAGCAATAAAGGCTTTCTTATACGAAAAATTTACATTCAAATAAAAACCTACAAACGTCATCAAAAATGCTTATACATAGGTATAGGACATATAATAAATCTGACTAAAATTTTACGTGAAATTCAAAAATATAATAATAATATGGGGTGTTCCATTTAAAAAAAGAAAAGTCGTGTCCGCCACATCTTTTGCGTGCACCCTGTATATTGTATTATGGGGCTAGTACAGTTAGTGCAACTATGCTATGTGAAGCTACTTTTTCTCAGAAAGCAATATTTGCATCGTGGTTTGTATCTGAATGCAAAAAAGTAAAGTGATAAGAAAATCACTCAGATTTAATCTAAAGAATCATCTGTACTTCATTCCAGACAACGCCAAATTCGACGCCGTGCGCCGCTTCACATACTCATGATTACCACTTTCCTCGAGGCACTTACTGTGGCACAGCCGAATTGCCCATTTTTCTCGAGAAACATTCAGAATATTTTTTCGAAAATCATTCAAAATAATCTTGAAATGTTAACAGCGCGACCATTGCTGGTTTAACTTCGTTTTTTTTCTAGAGAAAATCAACACCGAATCACACATCAAATCATAACTACGGAATAATTCCAAATGTATCTGCAAAATAATAAACAAATATTGTGGTAAAATATTTTTAGTCAGATTTAAGAACCAATTTTTTTATTATGACGATAAACAATAATTGAATAAGTAGCCATAGCAATAATAGGTATTGATGGTTTTTATCATTTACATACTTATCTCTTATAGGCCTCTATACTTGGAAAAATGCATTACGTATCAAGGCAGTAATAGTGTTGTCTATTGGGCCACGAAAACACTCCATGGACGGCTGACCAAGATAGTTTCTGACTTGACGGTTATACCTACTCGGTTCATAGACTACAATTCTGTCTTCCTTCAATCATTTTTTTCCAAAATACCTCAATAAATTCCATATTTGATAATATTATTCCAGCCACTTAAGCAAACAAAATATGGAAGAAGTCGTAGTCAGATGAACAGAAAGCTCATGAAACATTCTTATAACCACCACACCTGACAATTGCATTTTTTGACGCCAACCAAAACTTTTAATATGAGAACGAATATGAGAACTACAGAAATGGACAAATCCGTTTTTTAGTGCTTGTTCAGATCCATTCAAACAAATTGCGACATGTCGTGTCGTCTTTGAGAATAAATCGAAAAGTGAGTCTCAACTAAATTTGGTTCACAAAAAATTGTAATTCAACTATTTCAAATCAATAAATGTTGAAAAAATCTTTGAAGGTGTATGTCTCGAAACGAGGAGTTGAAAAAATGTCAACTTCAAATCAAAATTGACTAGTCCCAAATTGAATATGATTATTTCCAATTTGATTTTGTTAATCCCCAACTTGAAGTTGTTTAGTCCCGATCTGAAGCTGAAAAGGTATAGTTCAAATATCTTGAAAAAGGTTACTCCTAGCCACTTTAACAAAGTAAACCTTTTTTATGAGAATATGACTGGAAAATCGATGTTTCAATTTATTTTTAAATGTACGAGTGCATGCAAAAAAGAAATTACTATTGGAATTAGTGGAAAGGTGTGTGAATGGCGCCCCCTGCAAGTAAGAGCAATTCCGTACTCAGATTTGAATTTTGCATGTCAAACAACCCCCATTCACCAGATTTCATCAGTACCTTTAACTTGATTAATTCGAAAGTAATTTAGATAAATCAAAAATTAAAATTGAACTTTGACACTCTGTATCTGTGTTGATATCAACTTTCGGGATAGACAAGTTTGAGGCGATCGCAATACTTTTCTGTGAGGAATCCGCTGTTACCGTATGTTTCTGGGACACCTTGTGAATCTTTTGTGAATAACTAGAAATGTAGTAGATAGTTTGCTGTAAAGATGTGTTTCAAAATGTTTTTTTTCTAGCTGAATGTAAACTCATTGCATTGATTATACATTGTGTTCTATTTATTGAGGTATGTGAAGTGCCCTTTAGTATTTGGACGACATTACATTTTAAAGCGCAGGGATACGTAGACTGAACTCATAAACAATACATGATAACATATTTTATAATAATTCCAATGATAGTGATTCCAACATATTATCAACATACCTACCTTCAGAACAGAAACTAACAACAGAACGCTCAATATCAAATTACATGCAGCGAAGCCCATGGATAACTTGAAAAATCCCATTTGGAAGTGTTCATCCTCGATGTTCCTCAGTTTCAAACTACATATTACTATTCCGCATACTCCAAACAACTGAAAAAAAAGTAAGAACTATCTTTATTTTCATCACAATATTAAATATGTACTCACAAAATTAGCCACCATCACAAGAAACCAACCAATAGTTAGTTTTCTATTATAAAACTTTGATTCTACAATCATTCTACCACAGGTATCAAATCCAATCAACTTCTTATTTTTGCGAATATCACTTCATACTTACTGCACTTTTTCAAATTCAATCTCATTCATAGTATCTGCCGTATTCTGAATCCTTATGGAAATCGTTGCGCTGGACCCAGTTTCCATAGGAGTGGTGCTTCGTTAGTGATGTGTTTTTGTTCTGATGAAAATAATTCTAAAAAATATCTGAATAACATAAAAATAAATCATTACTTTATTGTTCAATATTGTACAATGATGTACATATAATTAAAATAGTTATAACTAAAACTAATAAATTGGTGAAAGCAATTTGTGAACAGTTGGCTTGATGTTGAAACATTTAGAATAGGTACATAGAATCGGGATGGGCCCTTTTCTGAGACCTAGACTAAAAAATATGTTCTCTAAAAATATGAGTACTGGCGTGTTTTCTGTTGTCAAATATTAATTCATAGTGATATATTTGAAAATTTTCTAAAACTATCTTAACATCTTTTCCATAATTTAACTTTATTCGAAAACTTAAGACCAGTGAATAGGAATCACTTACATAACTCCATTCCTGGATGCGCAAATGGTCCGGACGGAACGTCTAGGATTGGTCGACTTGCTGGCGCCAGCACTTATAGATGTATTTTCTTTGGCCAGAAATGGTTTTTCTACCGGATATCACTTAAAATAATCTAAATTTTTCTTTGTGAACTAAGTAATCAAATTCAAAGTCGTACCCACAACAAATCGTTTTTTTTTTTATAAAATAATAGAAAGTTTGTGTGCATGGCATGTAAATATTTTGACAGTCTATTAAAAAAAAAAGATTTCACTGTTTATGTACGCACAACAAAATTGAGATTTTAAGGACATATTTACTGGTCAAAAATTAAAAAATAATAATATTAATATAGCCCCACTTGCGTCTTTTACGAGGTACAGGGAGTTAGATAAGATCGTTTTTTTTTTATCAATAATTACTCAAATACCTCCTTAGCTGATTTTGACATAATGTGGCACGCATATTAGCGAAGCAATCTAAGACAAAATATATCGAGTATGTAGATATGCTCTGTAGATTTGTGGCGCATCCATGATTTACCAGATTTGTTTGGGTATTTCGCCACACCCCATCAAAAAACAATCAAACTACCGTTAATGTACCGGATTTCCTATATTACCTGAAAAAAAGTCTATTAGTAAACAATAAAACCTATCAATATCAAACGTTTCGGAAGCGAATCTGCTTCCGTCGTCAGTGGAACCTAAAAAAGAAAAGAAACAATTAATTCAAATTCTGAAAATATTGTTCGTTTTTTAGTGATTTCGCAGTGAAATTAGCTTTTTTGTGTTTTTGGCACAAAATGTCACTTTTACTGACATTGAAGTTACAATTTACAATGTTACAATTGAGGTTACACCAAACACTTCAATGTCAGTAAAAGTGACATTTTGTGCCAAAAACACAAAAAACAGTTTTTTTCTTTTTTTAAGTTTATCTTTTACTCTTTTTAAATATTTTTTTTATTTTTGTAATAAAATTTTAATCAATCTAATAAAATTTTAATCTTTTACTCCGTTCAAAATACAGGGTGGTGCAATGGGTATTGACGATTTTTCAAACGCCAGCACCGTCTGATTAGGAGTAAAGTGGAGGGGACATTCAACCGCTTAAAAAATTCCGAATGTGATGCAGCTTTCTGAGTAGACATGAATCTGTGGCCAAAGAATCAACGCAGCTTTTGCGTACGACCTTATCATCGATTGGAGTCTGTAATTGAGTAGCAACGACAGTTTCGGCATGAATATAACATTCCTAGGCGTAGTGAAATTTATTTCCTCAACACAATTTTTCGGTGAGTTACAAAGATTTGTGATCATTGAAGTGCTAAATTGCGTCCCCACTTGCAACAAAATAGCGAGCCGAATGTCATTGCGAAACCCGTCGCCCGGTTGCCACATTAAAACAATTGGGTAGTATAATTCCTCAATAAACCCATATACCTACTTCAAATACAACTGGCAAAGATGATATTAGAGTTATGATATTATTGATATTCCTCTATTCATTACACAAAACCGACATCAGGTGGAACGCCGGGATGTAGCCCGGTTCACGACGGCGTTCGTTTCGGCATTTTGTTGCAAGTGTGGACGCACCTCAAGAGACGAATATGTCAGTTCAGCCAAGAAACGCCTACAGTCTGTTCATGGCTTTCCTGCGGTCACGTCACAGTAGTTTACGTGTGGCAGTATGTCGTAGATTGATCGCTCCACATGTGACATTTGTCAAATTGTGTAATGTGTAAGAGAGAGACGGAGAAGTATGACGTAACCTCAGAAAAGCCATGTACAGACAGTATAAAGGAATGTTATATTAACGTTGAAACTGTCGTTGCAACTCAATAACAGACTACGATTGATGATACGCTCGAACGCAAAAGCTGCGTTGATTCATTGGCCACAGATTCATGGATACTTGACTGCAATAAATTTGAAATATTCAAGACGATTGAATGTCCCCTCCACTTTACTCCTATTCAGACAGTGGCGTCTCAAAAATCTTCAATAGCCATTACGCCACCCTGTATTTGAATGTCTGTGCTATGATACCCCTCTAAGTGGAAAAAGTTCCTCCTAATCAGCCTCTTAGGACCTCTTACAACACGGAATACTGGTGGCTCATCAGTCCTCCAGTCGTCTCCGGAAAAGTGGCAGAGAAATGTATCCTCGACAAAATAAGGAAAGTCTCCGAAGCAAAAATCTTTCTGTCAGATGAACGAATGTGATTTTGCCCTGAGCACTCCACAGCACATCAAACAGTGAGGCTAAGTGACACTACCATCCTGAAAAGGGCTAACAGAGAGGAAAAAATAGAAGCATTGTTCCTTATTGAGAAGGTCCGTAACAGGATATTCCTGATGAAGTCACCTTAACTTTTCTATTTCAAGAGATATAGAGAAATAATCTTCATGAAGGGTAACACGATACATGCATCTATTTAGTGGGTTTGCATTTGAAAATTTCGAAAAACCCTCAAAAATAGTTTTGACCTTGACAATTTATGCTGTGTGGTCGGCTAAAGCGGATAAAATTAATCACTATCACATTCACCAAAAAGATTGTATTTTTCTCTTCAGAACGAGCCAAAGAACAATCAAATCGGTTAAGGGATTCCGAAGTTATGGGCAATTTAGAAACATCAAGTGACGGCCGGTAGCTGTCCTATTTGTTAACTGAGAGAGAAAGTCGGGGGGCAATTTTGTAGAGAACATCGTCGCAAATCTGTTTCCATATTCTTTTTTGATAGTTTGATGGGAAAAATTCCAAAAATATGTCGATTTTCTTGTTTAACAGTACCGTTACGTTGCCTTGCAGTGGTCCTAGAAACTTGACATATATTTCCAGCATTCTCTCTTACATTATTATATAGATTTTTTTTCTTGGGTCTCTATGATGAATAGTTTACGAAAGCTAGCACCCCTTCACGTGGAACAAAGGCAGCCTCTTTATGACGAAAAAACTGACCTGAAATAGAGATTAATGAATAGGCTAAACATGATATTTTAGGATAAAGTGAAGCTCGCGGGCCTGGTTCCAGAAAACAAAAGAACGACCACTATTCCGGAGGGGGCGAACCAAACCACAGATATGGAACATCAGTACTGGTTACTCATGATCTAACTGCATCCATCACAGAATTTGTACCTTTCACCGATCGCGTGATGCTATTGAAGATCCGAAATACTCACAGAACAATGAATCTAGTGCAAATTAATGCGCCTACGAACGACAAGACAAGAAGTAGAAAAACTGCACAACAGCGCGGATGCACGATGCATGCCTTACAAAAAAAGGAAAAGTAACGATTGTCATGGGAGGTATCGATGCCAAGATTGGAGCTGGGGCCGAGGGAGACGTTGTGGGAAGCTTTGGACTGGGAGTGGAAATTCAAGAGACATATTACTTCAATTCTGCAACGAAAATAAGTTATATGTCACAAATACCTGCTGTTTGGCCCTGCCATATTTGTATGTATCCAGAACGCAGATTGGAATACCTGAGTCAGTCTGTGACCAGTTTTTGTCAAGAAAAAGTTTTCATTATCAAGTATTCGTGTTAATCAAATATAACACAGTTTTTATCCTGCTTACCAACTTATGCGATCTTATCATTTTTAAATACAGTCCACAAATCGAATAAAAATCAGAACAATAACCGATCAAAACATTGGTCATTCGAGCCGGATAAAAGTTGGCAAGCCAGAATTATATGTCCAGCCACAAGACATAGTTGTCCAGCCATATTGGATTTTGGAAACTGCAAGCCCCAAACGTCGACCAGTTGGGCGCTTTGAATCCTGTGAGCGAATGTGCTGTCTGTGATCCGATCAGCTCATTCCACAACACAATTATTTGGAAAACTGGATGTTCAGAAGATACAGTGAGTGAGTTACATATCTATTCTTTCTATCCGTTTTCTTTGTTATCATTTCTATAATTTGTGTTGCCATTCGTCTTGTTGCATTAAGAACATAATGTCCGAGCAAGAAGTTAGAGAACTTAGGAGCAAAAGGGGTGTTATCAAGTCTCAGTTGACACATTTTAAAACATTTATCGAAAATGTAACGGAAGACAAACTTGTTCAGTTATCTGAAAGATTGCAAAAGTGTGAGGAGCTTTGGGGGAAATTTGATGCGGTACAGACAAAGCATGAAGTCATTGATGAACAGTATTGCGACGAAAGATTTGTTTTTGAAGAAACTTATTATGATGTGATTGCGAGGGCAAAAAAGACAATTAATAATCATGATTCGCATTCTGTAACCCCAACTTCATCTTTGGGTTCGGTGCAACCAGGTGTGCAACAGAATACAAGTTCTGTCAAGTTGCCTCCTATCACATTGCCTTGTTTTGAGGGTAAATATGAGCAGTGAGTTTAGTTTCATGATACGTTCAAGTCACTGGTACATTCAGATACAACCTTAAGCAATATGCAGAAGCTATTCTATTTGAAATCATGTCTTAAGGGTGAGGCAGCTGACATTTTGGCGTCTTTGGAGGTAATCGACGCAAACTATAATATTGCTTGGAGTTTATTAAAGGACAGGTATGAACATAAACGCCTCATTAGCCAGAATCACACTAAGGCCATTTTTGAATTGCAACCAATAGGTAAAGAATCTTTGTTTTCATTAAGGAAGCTACAGGATGAGTTTAAAAAACACATAAGAGCACTTGAAAGTCTAGGTCAGCCTACAGATCTCATTACTTCCAAGCTTGACTCTGGGTCCAAAAGAGAATGGGAAAAATTAGTTATCGAGAATGATTACACCACTATAGCTAAACTTTATGACTTTTTGACACAAAGGTGCCATTTGTTGGAAGCAATTCAAGGTGAAAAAGGCAAAGATCCGATGTCTCGTGGAAAACAGGATTCAAGATTCAAACGTACGTTCAATAAGTTTCCAAGCAGTGATCAAGGTACCAGAACTGTGCTTACAATGGCGGTTGATGATAAGCCAAATATCAGCTGTTATTTTTGTAAAGGTTCTCATTACCTTATTCGATGTAAGAAATTTTTAGCCTTGAATGTGAAGGCAAGAGAAAGGGAAGTTAAACGTTCAAGGTTATGCTCCAATTGTCTTCGAGCTAATCATCAGAGCAGTGACTGCATATCGGCAGGTTGCAAGCAATGCAATGAGAGGCATAGTTCATTACTGCATGACGATGTGTTGAAAACGAAGCAATTGGATGAGCAGCATAGTAGGAATAAGCTAGGTGACCATAGCAACAGCGCTCAGAATCAGAGTGGCAACAGTTGTCAATCTGATAGTTCTACTGTATTGGCGACGAGTGTGGTTAACGATTGTAGAATTTGTAGTAATGTTAGCAAGAATATTGATGATCGTGACGTTTTGTTATCAACAGCTATTGTCAGCATATTAGACCAGAGAAACAAGGCACACGATTGCAGTGTTTTATTAGACAATGCGTCCCAGTCTAATTTCATCACCAAAGAGATGTGAGTGTGAGTGTGAAAAATTAGATTTAAAGAAAGAAAATGTGAGCATTCCTATAATCGGTACAAATCATAGTGTGACAAATACTTCCTTTATTACAAAAGCAGTAGTAAGATCTAAATTCAATAATTTCGAAACGAATGTGTCTCTTAAAGTGATAGATCGAATCACTTGTAATTTACCAGTTAGTCGAATAAAAAGGGATCATATCGAGATTCCCGAAAACATCATCTTGGCTGATGACAAATTCAGTGAACCTAGACAAATTGATGTTTTGTTGGGAGCAGCAATCTTTTGGGAGCTCTTATGTGTGGGTCAAATAAGAATTAACAAAGGACAACCCGTGATCCAGAAGACTAAACTTGGATGGATAATTTCAGGTCTAGTTCCAAGAAGCATTGAGAATCAGTCAAAATCCAGAAAAACAGAGGTGTGAAATCTTTCTTCAACTTCATTTGATGAACAGTTAGAAAACTTTTAGAAAATAGAAGACGTTGATGACAATCACAGGCTCTTGTCAAAGGAAGAACAAGAATATGAGCTTCATTATACTGGAACCACCATAAGACTCGATTATGGATATTTTGAGGTTGAATTATCATTGAAAGAAGACATTACAGAGCTGGGAGATTCATATGATGTTGCAAATGAAAGATACTTGCAATTGGAAAAACGTTTCACCAAAGATAATGAGTTTAATTTAGACCTGAATATCTTCGCAAGACCAAGACCAAGACTTGACGTTCAAGACCAAGACTCTACCACAAGAGTCTCGTCCTGGTCTTGGTCTTGAAATGGAAAATCGATACGATATTTAATAAAATCTGCAATCATGTTTCTATATACTTTTAATTAGTCTCTTAAGTAAATCAATTTTTCAAAATATGTATCATTGTAATTTGGTGGTTGATCGGAAGACATGGCAGTGCCGTCAAGTTACACAAACTCCGCATTTCACACAAACAAATTATAATGTACTCACTGTGAATAGACGAATAAAATGCAAAATTACCTATCTGAGACTTTTTGGAAACCTTTGTTTGACATGGATGCCCAGATAGATTTTTTCTTTATATCGATATATAAAGTGGATCCCGTATAATTTGTCCAATAGGCAATAAAATATGCAAACCGTTCACAATGGAGAAAAACGCTCTAAAAATGCGGAAAGCTTGTTCAAATCGTACCGCCATCCCAGGTAATCATAAAGACGTTTTTCTTCATTGACAATGGTTTTGCATGTTTTATTGCCTATAAGGCGAAACTAGACTACAATTTAAATTCATCTTTTTATTTGGTTCAGAATTACGATTTCAAAAAATTCAGTGAGTGACGTTTTATGGAAAACAACGATTCTAGGATTGTTATGTTATACAGCGCGGCTCTATAAGATACCCCCCTTTAAACTTTTGAACCGTTTAATATATGCGGACGAAATTTGGACACACCATTATGTGAAGACGTTTTGCATTTTTTGACATAGTAGGGCGCCATTTTGAATAAAAAATCAAATGGAAAGGGGTGTCGAGTGATACCCTATTTTGGGGGCCCTTTGACCCTGATTAGTTTCAAGCATCGGCTATCACTTCTGTCAAATTTCGCTCGCACATATCGAACGGTCAAAAAGATTTTGAGTCGCACTGAATATTGTTATGTGTGTTTTAAAAATTCCTTATATATTTTTTTCAAGACCATCAAGACCAAGACCAAGATTGACCCAGTCTTGTCTTGGTCTTGATATATCAAGACAAATACCAAGACCAAGACCAAAGTCAACTGATTATTATATGCATCATCACGGAGTACTCAAGGAAGAAAGTGAGACCACCAAGTTGAGGGTTGTGTTTAATGCCAGTCAGAAGACTAGTACCGGCATTTCCTTGAATGACAAGTTAAAAGTTGAGCCTGTTCTACAAGATGACCTCTTCACTATCTTGATCCGTTTCCGAAGTCATGATATTGTCTTGGTAAGCGACAATGCCAAAATGTATCGAATGGTGTTTGTTGCAAGGGATCAAACAAGATTGCAAAGAATTTCGTGAAGGTTTTCGGAAGATCAGCCCATCGATGAATATGAATTGAGCACGGTACTGCAAGTGCTTCCCATCTTGCCATTCGAAGTCTGCAACAGGTCGCTCATGATAACATTATCAATTTTCCATTGGCTTGCGGAAAAATCCTTTCAGACTTTTATGTTGATGATCTGATGACCGGAACTTTAACAAAGGAGGCAGCTGTACAACTTGCAGGTGAAATGACCACTTTATTACAATCCTATGGATTCAATCTCAGGAAATGGATGTCTAACTCTGCTGAGGTATTGGATAAATTGACGGAAATCAGTCAAAATAGTACTCATTTTATCGCTGATTTTAAAGTAACTAAAACCCTAGGTCTTGTTTGAGATTCAACTGAAGACACTTTGCTATTTCTAGTTAGACTGGTCGAACAGCGAAAAGTAACAAAGAGAATTATGTTATCAACGATAGCTCAGATTTTTAATCCATTGGGTTTAATAGGACCTTGTGTAATTGAAGCAAAGATAATGCTTCAAAGATTGTGGCAAGAAGGCTTAACTTGGGATGAAACAGTACCTTTAAATCTTTATGGTGCCTGGATGTTATTTTGCATCAAGTTACAAGACTTGAATATGATAAATATACCCAGACAAGCTTTTTGTGTTCAAGCTGTTAGAGTTCAGTTACATGGATTCAGTGACTCATCTGAACTAGCATATGCTGCATGTATTTATGTCAGATCAATGGATGCTCAAGGAAAATATAATTCTAAATTATTGACGTCGAAATCGCGAGTCGCGCCATTGAAGAAGACCACTTTGCCCAAACTCGAACTATCAGGAGCGCTACTTCTTGTAAGGTCAACCAATAAAGTTTTGAAAACTTTGAACATTACTCAAGGAGATATTTATTATTATACTGACTCAACGATTGTCATAGGATGGATTGGCACCCAGACCCATGTATTAAAAACTTTTGTTGCTAACAGAGTTGCTGAAATACAAAAACAAACGTGTATGGAACAATGGAGTCACGTTAGCGGCAAAGAAAACCCGGCAGATATCTTGACTCGGGGTTTGAATCCTGACAAATTATCAAAATCATCTATGTGGTGGGCAGGACCACCATGATTGGTTGATAGAGAAGACTACTGGACTGAAATTCAGTATACAGGACCTACAGAATTACCAGAAATGAAGTCAACAGAAATTCAAGTACTACATGTGACATTGGATGACAGTATCTTCCAGAAGTACTCAAATCTATATTGACTACAGAGAATTACAGCATATTTGATCAGATTTGGTATAAATTCAAGACTATCAATAAATGAACGTGAACTTGGCTTATTGACAGTTGATGAATTGGAATGCGCTCTGAAAAGTCTTGTCAAAATAGCACAACTAGACACAAAAGATGAATATCCCTTAGAGATGCATTCATCTAGGTAGGTGGAAGACTCAATACCGTTTGATGTCAAGCATCAAATCATTTTACTAAAGAATCATAAATTTACTCGACTCATAGTTGAAGCTGAACATCGGAAGAATTTACATGCTGGACCTCAGACTTTGTTAGCTATACTTCGTCAAAGGTTTTGGATAATTTCTGGAAAGAATCTTATCAAAAGTATTTTGAGTAAATGTGTAGTTTGTTTCAAGGTTCGTCCAATCACTTATCAACATATAATAAAAATAAATATACCAAAATCCCAGATAACTCCATCTTGACCTTTTAGTGTTTGTAGTGTTGATTATGCGGGACCATTCGATATTAGAATCAACAAAATTAGGAATGCCAAAATGATCAAAGTTTACAACCATGTTTCCGTTTGCTTCGCTACAAAGGCGATACAAATTGAAGTTGTTTCTGATTTAAGTACTGATGCATTTCTGAATTGTTTGAAAAGGTTTATTTCCCGTTGCGGCAAGCCTGCTCATATTTACTCCGATAACGGAACAAATTTTCAAGGTGCAAGACATTCAATGTGTGATTTTTTCAAATTATTGAATAAAACCAAGCATCAGAATAAGATTCATGAAACATTATCTGAAGATTCAATTGTTTGGCATATGATTCCTCCAAGATCTCCCCACTTTGGCGGTCTTTGAGAGAGTTCAGTAAAATCTCTCAAGGGACATTTGAAAAGAGAAATTGGTAGCACCATTTTGACTCTTGAAGAATTCCTAACTTTGGCAACGCAAGTAGAATCTATTCTCAATTCTCGTCCTTTGACACCTATATCTCAAAATCCAGACGAATTCACACCCTCTCATTTCATCATCGGAGACTCACTCAATGCAATACCAAAAGCAGACCTCTGATTGCACATCAAATCGATTGACGAGATATCAACATTTAACTCAAATGATGCAGCATATTTGGAAGAGGTGGTCTTTGGAATACCTTTCCAATCTCCATACCTTTCCAATCGCAGCAAATGGTTTACCAAGGATCAAGTCCCAGTGTGTGTTGGCGATGTCGTCCTTCTTAAAGAAGAAAACATGCCCCTTCTGAAGTGGTCAATGGGACGAGTACAAGAACTATTCAGTGGAACCGATGGTGTCACTCGTGTAGTCAGTAGTGGGTGTTAAGACTAAGAATGGTTCGGTTTAAAGGTCAATTAGGAAATTGTGCCCTTGGCCCTTTAACCAGAATTAATGAACTATTTATTTTTTTGAAATTTGTTATTTCAAGGGGGCGGGATGTTTGGCCCTGCCATATTTGTATGTATCCAGAACGCAGATTGGAATACCTGAGTCAGTCTGTGACCAGTTTTTGCACAATTTTGTCAAGAAAAAGTTGTCATTGTCAAGTATTCGTGTTAATCAAATATAACACAGTCTTTAACCTGCTTACCAACTTACTGCGATCTTATCATTTCAAAATACAGTCCACAAATAGAATAAAAATCAGAACAATAACCCGATCATCAACGACGAATGTATAGGTACTTGGCGATCACCTGCAGATACAGAAGATGGAAAAAATGGGTAACAGACTATATTCTTATGAGCTTTCACTTTGAAAATTATGTCAAATCAGTAGAGACGTATCCCGGTGCAGACGTCAAGTGTAAACACAACCTATAGTACCTACTAATGGAGCTAAAACCGACATATTATTAGGCTGCGTCCATAACGGGGACCCTCGATTCATGCTCGGACCCTGGAATTACGGCCAGACTCTAGACCCGCACTCCGACCTTTTCTAATGACTGGCCATAACGTGGAGCTGGAAGTCAAATTGCGTCATGCACCACAGAGTGCTTTGTTACTTTGAATTATTCCGCTATTTCCATAATTTGTTCAAAACAACGGAATCATGGTAAATGTTGTTTTTTGTTGCGAAGCGGCTTTCTGACGAGCAAAGCCAAAATCAAGTTCACTTTGTTCATAATAATTCGCTACGATGATCTCGGGTCAAGCATCCGAAAAATACTGACTTGAATATCGGATTTCAGGGTCAGGTCAAGTACGACACCTGGCTTCGAGCGCAGTTCAGCACTTCGGCGTGGCCGTATAATATATTGAAATACATGGGTTCATTTGGAACGTTGGTTCTTCTTTTTTTTATTCATTTTCGCATGTCCGTCCGAGCACTGGTGAAGAGAGAGCGACAAGAATTACCAGAGAAGACCCGAAGATACTACCTGGTACCTGGTGAATATTTTGAGTGGGGGAGTTGGACTTTGGTCTAGCTACCCGTACCCTGAATCCTTCGTTTTTACGAAGATGAGAAAATTCGTTGTCTCCCTTTTGATAACAATTCAGGTTTATTTCAAAGCTGGACAGACCCTTTTCTCCCTTTTGATAACAATTCAGGTTTATTTCAAAGCTGGAGAAACCCTATATTGCAGTATTGCTTGTCTATAAGGGTTCTTGGAAAGGTAAAACCAAGTGCAAAGTCAACCTGCTTGGTTTTATTTAGGAGTTACTGATATAACAGTAAAACTCTCTGTGAATCAAATTTCTCAGACTTGGGCTCCCTCTGCTCCCCCTCCTCCTTCAAAGGTGGTGATGCACAGGGAGGTTGTCCTTGTTTCTTCTTCAAAGAAGGAGGGACAGAAGACTGCCCCCCAACTTCCTCAAAGGTGGAAAAGTCTACTTCAAAAGCGAAACGGACGTATCAAACAAAGAAGGACACAGCGTCACCTGTCCCTTCACCTTTTTCGAAGGAGGAGGTACAGGTGACCGCGAAGCGCACGGACCCCCCTAAAAAAAAATAGAGAACGCGTTCTCTCCCTTCCCACCAAAAAAGACAAACACAAAGGCATCGGGATCAAAGAACCATGTCTCAGAGACTCATACAAAGGACTCTGACGACATGGAGGTTGACCCCCATGCCGGGGTCAAGAAAAAAGCCGGTAACGTTTACGGCAGGTCTCCGGGCGGCTCGCCTAAGGGCAAGCATGTCTGGAGGCTTCCGTTGAAAGACAGCTTCACTGGATGATCACACAAACATCCAGACTGTTCTGGATGAGATGGCAGCAGACAACAACACCTCCTCTCGACCAGAGGAGCATTCGCTGCAGGCAGTCACACGCGGACTGCCTCCCAACGCGGACCTACACATGTGTAGGTCCGAGCTCGCCGCCCGCTTTGGCATCGAAGCTAAGTTGCTCCTCATGACAATGCCCCTAGTATTAGTGAAGACCTACGCTAGGCGGATCTTTGAGATCGAGGAGCCTCTCGGCGTTGATGTCTAAGTGGAAATAAAAAAGAAGTCTCCGAAACCACTGCGGTGCTTTAGGTGCCAGCGAAGGGGTCATACCCGAAGCAGGTGACACCATGCACATCGCTGCGTCAAGTGTGTCGGTGCACACAGTAGCAGAAACTGCACGCTCGAGAGACTCGCTAGCGGTGAACGCAAAGCGAAATGCGTGGTTCGCGGGGCTGCCCATCGTATATGGGCAGAATGAACCCCAAGAAAGAAGAAAAGCAGACAAAAGCAAACGCTTCAGGTCAAAGAGAGCCCAAGCTGCGTTTGAGACTCGCGTCAACGCAGAAGTTGAGAAAAGTGTGCAGGCCCTTCAGGCTGCACAAAAATTCAGCTAGACCCCGGTCTAGAGTTCACCGCAGCGACAGCGGAGATAGGACAAACACGCCGCAACTGTGTACTCACCTCTGGTAGTGGCTCCAGATTATTTACCCCTCCTTTGTTTTTAGTAACCACTAGTGCAGAGACACACGGGTAGGACGCCGAGTTTTGCTGCGATCCTACCCTGTGACCAAGAGGTCTCCGGAAGGTAGCCCGGTACCAAGAGATTGTGACACTGAAAGGCTTATCCCTAACGTCCTTTGTGTTTAAGATCAAAATATATGTGTTTTAGAAACTTTCAATTGTAGTTTAGAATTATCATGTATGGCTCTATTTCTTGGATATTTTTTCTGTACGTATCGGTATACCTTTGTCGGCACTTTTACATTCCACAAGGACTTTGTCCTGTGGGTATACCTCAGGGAGAAGGTTTGTGAGCATCGTCCTCACAATAGGCCCCTTGCATGTGTTTCAATTTCCACCTGAAAACCTTTTAAAAACCTTCTAAAATGTAAGAGATATCCCTTTCCAATATGTTTTCCTAATAAAATCTTCGAATTACTGTAAAATTGTTAATCTAATTCATTAATTGAATCTAACGTTCCCAAATTAAATTCAAATGATGTTTTCTAAAATTCATATGGATTTTCTAAAATAATTTTTCTACAATCTGAAATACATGTGGCTTTTCTAAAATACATTAGGCTTTATCGAAAAAAAAATTTGTTATTTCTAAAATACTTTTGAATATTTCTAGAATACACTTGACAAATCGAAAATACAAATGGATTTTTCTAAATTACATATGTTTATTCTAAAATACAAATATACTTAAAATCAAAATGATACTTTCTAAAATACTGTTGAAAATGGTGTAGTCTTCGATCGAAGCGAGGCGCGGAGCGAACAATTGAGTTGTGCAAAAAATAAAAAGGTAATAACTATTTTCAAGAAAAACAACCTTCTGTGACCGGACTCTAGACCCGTGGTCCGACTCTCATGACGGGCCACAACAAGGAGACGGAAGCCGGATTGCCTCGTGCAGCACAGAGGGATTTTTTTCCAAAAAATAGATATTAAACTAAGCAAAAATATGTTGAAATGTTTTTCTCTTGTTCCAAAGTGTCTCTCTGACAAACACAGCCAAAATCAACTACCTGCCTTGAAAATCGGACTTCAGGGTCAGATGCGATACCTGGTTCCGTGCGACAAGCGTCTTGCTGCAGCGGCCCGGATAATCGCTTCAAGGCAGCGGGCAAGCGCATTGCGCATATTGTACGTATCTATAACGAGTAGTGTCGATATTATTTTTCTTCGTGATACGATTTATTAGGTATGTTACGCACAATACTCGAATTCGGCAATGCCCGGAAAAAATGCTCAAGTCTGGTTTTGGCTAAAAAATATTTCCCAAACCCGAAATTGTACTTCTAAACGGGTATTGAGCATGACAAAATAGTCAGCACTGTACAGTTATCCTCAAAACAAAAATCGAAATTGAAAGCCCGTTTTTGAGGGTGGGATGTTTTAAAATTGACACCCTGTATGTATATTTATATATTTTTTTCATAACTGAATTCATTCACTCTATTTGACAGAGTTGTCACATTGTGTGAGTCGATGACGTCACAGAGTCTTGGTTTTTCAAGGAAAGAAGCTCTATAAAAAAATTTATAGGGGGTCACTGAGCGAAAATAAGGGCGATTTCCTGAACAATATACATCAAATAACGATTTAGGACAATGTTTGGAAAAGCGTAGGTATGCATTAGCGTCTGTCTCTAATGAATACATGGACGAGAAAAAATTTCCTTCAAAAGATTCGTTGTGTCCTCATTCAGACGTCAGTAAATATTAATAATTGTTTTTGAACGCAGAGTATCTATATCATTTGACAATCATTAGTCAACCTTTCAGCATACATCAACATAAACATGAAAAAATCAAAAAATTGCCCAAATTAGGAAACCGCCTAAATTTTCGAGAACCCTAATAAACACATGATAATGATAATATGAGTAAGGATGGAGAAAATGAAACCAAACCATTTAGCTTTGGACTATGCCTCAAATTCAACGCAACACCGTCTTCAAACTGCATGTCCATGAAGTTGAAATTTTATGATGCTTTCTATCCAAACTTGTCTTGCGTTCCATCAACACAAAGCAGTCTATCTGGATTGAGCGCAAAAAGCCAAAAACATCGATATGAACGATTTGCAACACCAATATCCTGTGACTATATTCCAAAGTTCCACCAAAAAGGTTTAATCATAATCAATCCTCAAAGAAAAAATGTCCATAACCTCGAAAACTTCACTATTATTTTATGGCTGCTGGCACAAACTGCATACCTCTTGTACATAACACACATCCTACCCTGTGCTTCCGTAATAGCTTTAAAACGGCCTCCATGGAACTTTGAACCGAATACTGGAAATGGTAAACCCTGTCGGAAAGATTACGTTATTGAACCTGATTGGGATTGGCAACAGAGAATTAGTGGAATTCAGTGAATTTATTATGGGTGTATCTTATATTTTTTATGATAATTAAAACTTGTCGTGTAATATCAAATTAAAATAACTGCAAACTTTATTGACTGCTTCTCTTATCAAAGACTTCTATAGACTTTTTCTGTTTCCAAAATCTTAATTTTTGACGATTATTTTACTCGTGTCAAGCGCTCGCGTCTCAATCAGCTCAATTCTCAAATATGGATTTATTAAAATCTGAACTGCAAACTCGCATTAATTTCGAGAAAGAAGTCTGCGACAGATAAAAACTCATAAAAGTGACATAATCCGGCGAGAAAAATTTTAAATAGTAGATTTATTTTGGTTTTCCAGTCATTGATGGTGTTCAATTTTCATTCGGCTAAATCTGGCAACCCTACACATGGATCATAATTATGTAGATGTGATGTAGTGGTTCATGTATAAACTTACCACTAACGATATCTACAAAGTAAGACAGATCCATGAAAGTTTTCATACGAAAAATTGTATTGCGCTAAGTTTAACTTCCCTAACCCACAGAGCTTCCACCGCGAAATTTTCAAATGGGACATCAAGTTTTTAAATGCACATCCTGTTGTATCAGGTGTGCAATCGAATCGTCCTGAAAATATCTTTCAGTTTGCCGAAAGTACCTACCTGCCAGATTGAAGCACTTTGAAATCTGCTTTTCAATGATTACTCTAAAACGCATTTTTGGAGATTAATCACTTGAGGTGACTGGGGGTGATAGGGGATAATTGAAGGTTATTATATTATTTTGGGTCCCTATCCCCATAACTTAAAGAAAAAAACGGGTTTAAGGATTTTTTCCTATATCTTTGCATTTGTGAGTTAATTATGCGCATTAATAATCATTAAATTGTCAACATGTATTATTGGTAACTAGCGTGGATGACGTTGCAACTCAAACACGGTTTTTTTTCAGAACTCACTAGTTTGAGAAACTGACAAGAATCCCTCTCGCCCCTCAATGTAAAAACTTGTAACAGACAAATAATACAGTTAACTTGGAGGTCTGATTTTTTTCCTTTTTTCGCGGAGAAATTCAATTACAAACACGTACTCACTTTCTCATGGGAACCTGAGTAGTGTGGGACTCCCATCTCACCAATGTAAGCCCACTAAAACTCCCCCTTAAGGTTACCCGAAGGATTGCACTGCTATTGTACTCTCATTTTGTTCTACCTCCACAGTTTCAGCTCCGCTTCTGAAGCTTCTAAGAACCTTTGAAGCTGTACCAGTGAAAGTGATTTTACTTGCTCGTCGGAGTTTACACTCTCGCAGTTTGTTTCTCTTGTGGCGTTGAACGCTTCACAATGACATTATGTAAAGAGATGTTCCATCCTCTTCCTCACATCCTCTGCAAATGTGTCATCTGCCATCCCCATCACGCTAAGGTGTTTTTTGAAGGGGGCATGGCCTGTGAAGAAACTAATCGTTTACTTTAAATGGGTCCTGGTTTAAGTCTTCCATGCTTATGCTTTTTTGCAGATGGAGCCTCAAGAAAAGCCTTTGTATGCTTCATGTCTGGAGGACTTTCTCAGTTATTTTTGTGTTGTGATACATTCCAGTTGATAAGATTTCTTCTGTACGATTCTCCACTGATCCCGCCTTTTGGTTCTGGTCCCACTTGCGGGGTCTCGACTTGTCTAGTTGCTAGTCTTGGTTTCCACCTCTCTACTTTTTTCTCCTTTTACCAGGATAAGATTTTTTTGTTCTTTGGCTAAAGCATCATCATCATCTCTTTGGCATTCCAGTACGGTGTTTGGATAGTATAACAAAATCCTCTGGTGCCTGTATTGTCTCTGTATTGTGGATAATGTTTGAAAGTGTCTTCCTCGTAGGATTGCTCTTCCTCATTTTCACAATTCCGAGTTGTAACCCAATGATGCCTGCTTGAAGGTCGGTGATCTATCTGCCTAGGTTTAGAACTTCTTGCCTTCTATGTTCAGAAATCTCCCTTACACCCATAGATACTCCTAACTTTGAGTGTGTGTAATCATAAAAGATGTGACCTTCCTCTAGTTTGAGTCTGTTGATCTGGTTATTTTATTCTCCAACTTTTATTCTTTTCGAGGTAAAGGCTTTGTCGAGATGTCCTTGGCTTTGTTCTTTCTAACGGGCAGAAATCCAGTGTATCTTATTCCTCAAATATTGTATTTTGAGGAAAAAGAAATGACCCATTTGATTCAAATCTCTGGGACCCGCTAAGTCTCTGCTTTGATCTTGATGTGTAGGTAGTGGGGATAGACCCAGTATATTATCCATGGCTGTTGGTTTTGTCATTGCGCCAGTTACTCCCAGGCACGGCAGAGTCTTTGTATTCCACGGTGTCTGTTTTTCAGTTCTTGTTTCCGTTGCTTGTCACCAAATTAGAGCCAAAATATGGGTCTGACCATACACCTAATATCACAAGACAAGTAGCAAAAGAAATATTCCTAACCCAAACATCCCTCATTTAAATATGTACTCTTTCTTCAGCTACCGAGTGACCCTTGAAAGCGGGCCGCCCTCATAACATTTTTATTTATTGATCGATTTTGACAAATTTTTTTTTTTAAATTTAGAGAGGAGAAAGATGTATTTTCAGGCCATACGTCACCCAGTTTTTTCAAAAAACCAAGCAGGCTCATAGAGCATATTTAGAGGCTGAAAAATCCAGAACACATATTGGCGTTTTTTTTATAGAAAATCTGCCTACGCCAATGAATTTTTAATCCCCTGAAATGGATCGGTTCCAAAATTCATTATTATTCCTGTGTGTTAATTATTTGTATTTTTTTTATGTCAGTTTCGTTTGTTTGTTTTAATTGTATTTTGTCATAAGAATATCTATTAAATGTTGTTATTTAATAAATTTGCTATAAAAATGCTTCTTGGTGCATAATAAAATTGATTATTAATTTTGAATATTATTTCATGAAATTTGGTACAGATTCATTTAAGGGTGTGACGAAGCCAGAGGCGTAGGCGTGATCTGGTAGGCCTTGAATTTTGGAAAAACTTGACCCCATCTGGGTCGCTCATCTGTATGTTGTCATGTGCCCTGAATGTTCTAAAGCTTTATGAAAAAATATCCGGAAAAATAAATTAATTCAACTGCCAATTTCCAAAATCACCAATCCCAAACAACCATGATTCCATTCCTACCATCCAAAAATATTTTTGAAGGCGTTTTGTGTTGAAACTTGGCAACATCTGGCCGCAAAGTTGAGGTCAGTTTCCCTGACGGAAGTTAGTGGTGAGTTCATTCCTCAATTTCTCAGGAGAACAGCTAGCTCTGTGAATTATTTTCTATTCTTGATTGCGCTATTGTGTGTTTTTTGTTAGTGTTTTATTGATAAAAAATGACTAGAAAGTCTGTTGTGTGACCAGAAAGTGATGTGACGAAACATGCCCAGTGGTACGAACTTCCAAGGCGGATGACGTTACAGCCATTGCATCTCGCTATGGAACGTCTCGTCTTTTGTCCCGTTTCCCGTTTGTCTCATGTCCAAACCACAGTTCAGATTCTAGAATCAAGAAGTATTTCCGGTTGCCTACATCTGAAATATTGGAGAACTTTTGCCATCTATCGAGGGATCGAAGAGGATATAAAAACCGACAAGAGTGGAGTTCAGTTATTGATTGGTCGCGAAATATAAATCGTTAAAACATAAATACGCTACGAATGTGAACATAAATATTTTTGGTGTTGGTTGAAGAAGGACTTGGAGGAGGGTGACATATGGATGCAAGCGGGAAAAAAGATTATCTACAACAAAGGCTTCGTGAGGCTTCAATGGATGGAGGCACCGATCCCGATACGTTCCAGTTCGAAATTCCTGATCCCAACGCAGTTAAGAAATTATTGGAGGAGGTTTCTAGAATCTTCCTGAGCTATGGATGAAATAAAGGAACAATTGGCGGACAACTCAACTGTTTGAAGGCTCATGTAGCAGAAGAAATCGGAAATTTGGAAAAATAACTTGGATATACTGCAAAGGCTCTGGAAGGCGAAATCGACGAGGTGAGAAGACAAGTCGCCAAAATTATGAAAATACCAGAGGTAACAATCGGGATCCGGGTGCTAAAATTGAGGCTGATAACATCAAGGTCCACATGAAAGCCCCTCAATCTGATGGCAAGCTGTCTTGGAATAATTACCATCGCCAGTTCGAGGTAGCAGCAAGGGCAAATGGATGAACGAGAACCAAGAAAGCCCTGGCATCAACTCTGGCTCTTCGTGGAAAGGCAACGGAAATCCTGCAGACGCTAAACACCCAAGAGCAGAAGAACTACGATGTACCTGGAGCTTCGATATGGACAGACTCACTTTGAGCACGTTCACCACTCTGAGCTGAAAAAACCACTCTCAGAGGACCAACCTGCAGGAGTTTCAAGCTGATGTAGCTCGCCTTGCTTGACTGGCCTACCCAACCACGCCAGAAAGTGTTATGGAGAGGCTTGCTGTTCAGGCCTTCCTGGATGGACTTCAAGACCAAGAAATAAGGCAGTCCCTAATACTTCATTGTCCCGATAGACTGGTTGAAGCACTGACCAGAGCTTTGGAATTCGAAGCGTGCGAAGGATGAAGGAACAGGATCTTCCGGAGGACACCTTCGAAGCAACTGTGCGGAGGGTCATCAAGGAGATAAAGAGAAGGAAGAGCGAAGGGAGCTGAGGTGCTGGAATTGTGAAGAGCTTGGCCATATTCTTATCCGATGCAAGAAGGAGAGACGGGCACCTTCTTCGCCGTCGAAAAACTAGAGGGGGTCAATGCAAAGGGGCAATCGTCGACCTGTAACCAGTATACTCCAAAGAAAACTGTCATGGTTGCCTCTTAAAAATCAACACAGAGGAAGCACGACCGATCCGTCAAACCGCTAGAAGACTACCTCCGGCTAAAAAGGAGGAGAAAGACAAGATCATTCAAGATATGGAGAAAGGCGGAAACATCGAACCCTCCAGTAGTCCGTGGTCATCGCCAGTTGTGCTGGTTTGGAAGAAGGACGGTTCAACTCGGTTATGTGAGGACTATCGTCAGCTGAACAACGTGACGAAGAAAGACAGGGGCCCGCTAACTCAGATCGACGACACTTTGGACACCTTGGCTGGATCAGAGATTTCCTCAACTCTGGACCTGAAGAGCGGAAATTGCCAGATAGAGATGGCTCCAGAAGACCGGGAGAAAACTGCTTTCAGCGTTGGAACTGGGCTGTGGCAGTTTACTGTGATGTCATTTGGATTATGCAACGCACCTGCTACGTTCGAAAGGCTAATGGAGACGGTGCTCAAGGGGTTATCATGGTCAACATGCCTGGTGTACCTAGACGACATAATCGTGGTTGGTGGATCAAATTTCTGCTGAGAATACCAACCATGCTGCACTTAAGTGGCTTCCACAATTCAAGAACTCGGAAGTTCAAGTGGCTCGTTGGATCGGGAGACTCCAGGAGTTTGATTTCGACACTGAACATCGAGCTGGATCAAGCCACAAGAATGATGATGCCTTGTCCAGAAGATCTTGCCCAGAGCTCTGTAAGCACTGCCATAGAGCTGAGAAGAAGGAAACCAGCATGTGCAGAACAACTGTGGTAGACGACTTCTGGCAGTCTGACGCACTTCGTGAAGACCAGGAGAATCTGGAGCTTTTCATCGAATCGAGACAGACAGGACAACGACCAACGTAGCAAAAAGTGGCGCGTTCCGACTACCGTGAAGTCCTACTGGGCTCAATGGAACTCGATGGTTCTTGATGACGGCATCCTGAAGAGGCTGGTGAAAAATCTGGATGGCACGGAAGATCTGAGGCAGTAAGTCGTTTCTGGAAACCGACAGGCAGAAGTAATGAAGAAGGTTCACGATGTCATCACAGGTGAACATCTGGGTGTAACCAAGACACTGGGAAAGCTGCGAAAAAGGTTTTACTGGGTCAATTGCCAGGCCGACGTTATGGAGTGGTGCAGGAAATGTGCCGTTTGTGCTTCAAGTAATGGACCACAGAAACGCCCAAGAGCTCCTTTGCGACAGTACAATGTTGAAAGCCCGTTCGAGAGGATCGCTATAGATCTGGCTGGACCGTTTCCTGAGTCAGGCAAAGGAAACAAAAACATACTGGCCGTCATATGGACTACTTCAGCAAGTGGGCCGAAGCGTATGCCTTGTCCTGTCCTGATTAATGAATGGATCTGCCGTTTTGGTGTTCCATTGGAGTGCATTTAGACCAGGGCAGAAACTTTGAATCGGCGTTATTCCAAGTCTTCGATGTCTTGAAAATCAAGAAGACGAGGACGACGGCGTTACACCCTCAATCGGATGGCATGGTGGAGAGAATGAACTGGACCATCAATCGACACTTGGCCGAGGTTGTCTCTGATCATTAAAGAGACTGGGACGAACACCTCCACCTGTTCCTCTTGGCATACCGACCTGCAGTTCACGAATCGACAGGTGAAACCCCAGCAATCATCATCATGGGTCGTGAACTACGGCTGCCCTGTGACCTGAAGTTTGGATGTCTACCGGATGAAAATGTCGCTGGGAAATATTACGCAGGCGCCAGGTTGAGGATTTGATTTGGCTGCACAACTCATAGAGGCGACGTGGATTCTCCCCAAAACTGCAAAGTTTTTGGGAGGGCCCGTATCAGATTCAGGAGCGAATCAATGACGTCGTTCACAGGATTCGGAAGTCACCACGAGGAAAACCAAGGGTTTTTTACTTCAACCGTTTAGCTCGGTATGCTGGGAACCATGATGATCAAGACGCTGAAGTGGGACAGATCGGGTCACCCGAGGAAGACATGTCACTGGAGACTTTCATGTCTCTATACTCCGATGGCCAGAAAGTCCAGAATGGCGTAGTCCAAGAAAGGCAGCTGGATTAGTTCAAAGCACCGGCCGAATATTCGTTGGCTCACTGGGTCACCGAAGACCTCGGCATGAAAAGTGTACTTGCTGCTGTTTTTAAACAAAAATTCGGTAACTGGGCCATCTTCGACGACAAAGGCCAAAGGTGGGGAAGGAGCTCCAAATCATGGAAGGGACACGACACCTGTTCTACCCTGTAACGAAGAAGCTTCCGCAATATCTGATCGCCTACAGTGATGTCTGACGAGCCCTCAGTCAACTTCGAGATGTGATGCAGTCACAGGCCCTGACTCATTTGGCAATTCCGGAGATGACTAATGACCAAAAGTCGACTGGCGAGCGGTGAAAAGCATGCTCGAAGTGATCTGCTGGTTTGGGGACAGTGGCCGATATCGACATAAGGACGTTTCGGGACGAAATGCTATAAGGAGGGAGCAATGTGACGAAACTGCCCAGTGGTACGAACTTCCAAGGCAGCCGACAGCACAGATGACGTTACAACCATTGCGTCTCGCTATCGAGAATCTCGTCTCTCGTCCCGTTTGTCACAAGTCCAAACCACTGTTCAGATGCTAGAATCAAGAAGTATATTTGGTTGCCCACATCTGGAATATTGGAGAACTCTCGCCATCTATCGAGGGATCGAAGAGGATATGAAAGCCGCCATTCCGACAAGAGTGGAGTTCAGTTATTGATTGACCGCGAAATATAAATCGTTAAAACATCAATACGCTGCGATTGTGAACATAAATATTTTTGGTGTTGTGATTGTGCTGTAGTGACTTTGAATAAATAAGTTAAAAATTAACTGTGTTTTCTATAGCGAGAAATATCACAGTTAAATCAGGCAGACATTTTGTCATTTCATCGGTTAGCAAATGAAAACAAAACTGGCGTTTTTTATCATTGTGTTTGGTCCAAAACCTTCAATGCTGAAGGTATAAGCGTTATGTGTCTTGTTATTGTAAGTCTATGGCTCTGACCCTGGTTGTGTTCTCCCAGTGCACCATGGCTGGTGACCTTCCCAAGACTTACTAAACGGTCTTTTGCAGGTCATAAAGATTTTTAAAGTCCTGTTTGTTGTGTTCTCTATGTGATTCTGATATGTGAGATTCTCATCCTAGAAATTTGACCTAATCCATCAGAAGCAAGGTTTCCCCGTAGAAACTGAGATTTCTCTCGGGATCTAGTTTTCTTCTACGAGCAAAAGTAGCTAAAGTCGTTTTTACCCCGAGTCTCTCCTTATTGCACCAGTTTTTGACAATATTTTTAGCACCGTTTGCATTTTGGTGAAAACATGGGCAGCGTTACTGGCTCTTGTAAGTATGATATCAACCGCATATTACTCTATAGTGTATAAACCATCGTTTTCTAGTCGTGAAAGTAGGCTGCCCGATACAACATTCCACGGAAAGGGTGGGGTAATTTGGCATTGGCCGTTGTGTTACTAAGGGTAGTTCTGATTTTTCTATTCGTCAGCATCTGTTTGATTAATTTTCCAACCAATCGTTTCATGTTTTGATCTATTATGGATCGATGCATTGACTCATAGGAGCAAAGGATTCAAAGTTTCAAAAGAGATCAGACGTTAGCAACAGCCTGTTATTATGTATGTCCCTATTGCATTTGACTGGCAAATTTTTGCGAGTGAAAAATAAGTATTTCAGACTCTACAAGCAAGACTTTCTTGCGGGCTTCGGTATTTTTCTGAGAAAACTGCCCTATCGGCAGCATTAAGTCAGGAATCACTGCTCTACCATGAATTAAGATCTTTTGTATTGTAATATTTTTCGCTATAGAAAACACTGTTCAGTTTGAATCTATTTATTTTAAGTAACTATGTACAGCACTCACTATATACAAACAATTTATATTGCAATCGCAGCGTATTTATGTTTTAACGATTTATATTTCGCAGCTAATCAATAACTGCTCCTCTTTCATGGCGACCTTTTTTATATACCTTAGACCGCCTTCGCCGATAATTCATGAATACCCTCGAAATCGATAGATGGCGAAGCTTCTGGTATGGCAGAGAAACCCCGCGAGAATTCTCACAGTGGACCGACTTTGTGACAATAGGGACAAGATTCGATGTGTTATGACGAAACATTATGGTCGGAACGTTGTTTCCGCTGCCAGCTGCCTTAAAATTTCGAACCACTTGGCATGTTTCGTCACATTGTTTCCTCCTAAGAGTATTTCGTCCTCATGTCGATATCGGCAAGTATCCCCAAACCTGCAGTGAGGTGTTCGGTGGAAATAGAAGTCCACTGTCCTCTGGTTCGTCCACCGGAAAGGATAGCAGCACACCAGGATGTCAACGCCACTCCCCTTGAAGATCACCCCCAGCATGCTTCTCACGACTTGCCAGTCCACCCGGTCATTGATCATCTTCGAAATTGCCAAATGAGTCAATTCCTGTGACTGCATCAAGTCTCGAAGATGACTGAGGGCTTTCCAGACATCACTGTAGGTGGTCAGATGTTGTGGAAGCTTCTCCGCCACAAGGTAGAACAGGTGTCGTGTCCCATCCGTGATTTGGAGCGACTTCCCCACCTCTGGCTTTTGTCGTCGCGGATGGTCCAATCGTCCGAATTTTCGTTTCAAAGCTGCAGCAAGTCCACTCCTCATACTGAGGTCTTCAGTGACTCAGTGAACCAACGAGTATTCGGCCGTGGCTCCGAACAAATCCAGCTGCCTTTCTTGGACAACGCCATTCGGGACTTTCTGGCCATTGGTGTATAGAGACATGAAAGTCTCCAGTGACATGTCTTCCTCGGGTGACCTGATATGCCTCACTTCGGCGTCCTGATCGTGGTGGTTCCCAGTATACTGAGCTAAACGGTTGAAGTGAACAACCATCGGTTTTCCTCGTGGACCTGGAACCCTCCTTCTTCGGCCTTCACGTCGTACGCCTCCTTCATCCTGCCGCTGTCACTTTGGATGTTTAGCCGGACTCGTTGATGGATATCGTCCATCTTTTTACGAAGATCACTTGCGTAGTTTCCTCACCTCACCAGGTGGACAGCCAAACTTCAAGTCGCAGGACAGCCGGAGTTCACGACCCATGATGAAATTGGCAGGTGTTTCGCCCGTCGATTCATGAACTGATGACCTGTACGCCATAAGAAACCGGTGAAGATGTTGATCCCAGTCTCTTTGAAGGCCAGAGGCAACTTTGGCCAAGTGTTGATTGATGGTTTGGTTCATTCGCTCCACCATGCCATCCGATTGTGGATGCAACGCCGTTGTCCTTGTCTTATTGATTTTCAAGACATCGCAGACGTTCTGGAATAGCGTCTATTCGAAGTTCCTGTCCTGGTCTGAATGCTGCTCCACCGGGACACCAAAACGGCAAAACCATTCCCTAATCAAGATATCGTGGACTTCCCTCATCACTTTTGTCTATCTGCTTATGGGGACGGTCCCCTCGCGATATAAAAGGATAGACTTATAAATATACAGTACAGCGGGATCATCTATCCCCTCCTGGCATCAAGCGTCGCTCGTTGTTCAAATGAGACGGTTCCAATATAGAGTTGATAGATATACAGTGCGGCTCTAAATGGTCGCAACCCCTTTTTTTTTAATGTGTGCACCAAAAATTTTGAAACTTGGCATACTTCAATTGCTGTCGAAATACTACTTTTTTATGTTACTGACGTACATGTAGTATTCAAGATGGCGGCTGGGCGTCATTTTAAAACATTTTTTTTATATGGAAAGGGTGGTCGTGTGACACCTCATATTGATGATCCTGATGAGTACTTTATAACCCTAGAATATTGAGTCGATATCTTCAAGTACTACAAAATGGCGGTACATTTAATTACTACATTGATACATACACTTTTTGAAAAAATTCGTCAAGTTCAATTCAAAAGATGCTTTTTTGACATTTTTGTCATTTATTTTTAACCCAAACTTTATGTCAAGAATATTTCCAGCATCTTTTGAATTGGATTTGACGATTTTTTTTTAAAGTGTATGTATATCAATGTAGTAATTAAATGTACCGCCATTTTGTAGTACTGAAAGATATCGACTCAATATTCAAGAGTTATAAAGTACTCATCAGGATCATCAAAATGAGATGTCACACGACCCCCCTTTCCATTTAAAAAAATGTTTCAAAATGGCGCCCAGCCGCCATCTTGAATACTAAAAGTACGTCAGTAACATCAAAAAGTAGTATTTCGACAGCAATTGAAGTATGCCAAGTTTCAAAATTTTTTGTGCACACATTAAAAAAAAAGGAGGGGAACCTTTTCGAGCCGTACTGTATGTCATGACGTATTTTCAAAATACATTGGCACTTGGCTAAAGTTCGCTCCCCAATCTCACGTCGCCTTCTTTTCTCAAACAAATCACGCAAATAGGTCTCAAATTGCGCTTCATTTTCACTTTTAATAGCTTCGAAAAACTTCTCGCACGATTGTACTATACTTCAAGTCTCACAATGCGAAAGCAAAAAGGTACATTCATAATGACGTTCGTTGCTTGACGTTCTTTGGGAGACTGTTTGTTAGATATACAAACTGGCCATAGTTGTCAGGGAATCTAGCTGACTGACTCGGGGGTATTGATAATATGATCTAAACATGACCTTTTGTCAAAATTTCAGCTTTAATAAAACTGTTACACATTTCGTCCCTCATCTCTCCGACTATATTGAAGTGTCACAGCCAAGTGGTACCATAATGCCATTCGACGACATTGCCGCTAAAGATACCCCAGCCGGTTGCTTAAACACTGGCAAAGTCTCAAAATGCAAAACCAACCAAGTGCCCCGTGGTATCTTTAATCAATGCTTGCAAACGCATCAATAACTTTTGAATGGTCAAAGCGAATTGCAAAAACAAAATGAATTGGAGATGCCAGAAAAGGTACGAATTCAAATTTCTAAAGATATACCGGAGTTGATATTCAAAAAAACTATGATGAAGCCTGCTCTGTAGAAATGATACACCTGTGAGTTTTTGTTGATGTACACTGTTTGACTGCCTCCCACAAGCTGTTGAAAAGAAAAACATTTCACAGACTGCACTGGAGAATCCCTTATTCAAATACATTTTGTTTATTTCGATATCTCTAACGGCGGTATTGGACATTTTTCTTGTTTTTCTCGGGGTTCCGCAGTGGGCAAGCCCGCTCATAAGTATCCTCGATAGAGTCAGTTACTAGCTCATTGAGTGGTACGAGCTCAAAGGTGTTTTAACCTGTTTTGGGCACCTCTGTAGGCTAATTTCATTCGATACATGCCACTGTTGAACGAGGTCACTAATGCGTCCTCTCGAAAGTGTTGGATCGATGGATTCTCTTCTTTTTACGGTAAGGGTCAAGATCCCCAGGCCGTTGATAACTCACGGTGCAATGGTTTGGTATGAAAAGGGTAATCAAAGCACACCTTGAGCCAAACTAACAAGTCTACGGCGTCAAGCCATCTGGTGGCTCCACAGATCGCCATGTGGAGCGACCAGCAACACACTGTCCGCAGCGCTTGAAAGCCTGCCGAATCTCCCCCCTCTTCACATTGTGCTGGAAAAGGAGGCGAGAAGGGCAACGTTAGGGCTTCGCGAGACCACAAGACTAGTCTTGGTCTTGTCTTGGTCTTGGTGACAAGACCGAGACCAAAACCAAGACCAAGACCTAAATATCTTCACAAGACCAAGACCAAGACTTGACGTTCAAGACCAAGACCAAGACTCTACCACAAGAGTCTCGTCTTGGTCTTGGTCCTGAAAAGAAAAATCGACACAATGTTCAATGAAATCTGCAAAAATGTTTCTATCTACTTCTAATAAGTAAATCAATCCTTCAAAAAATGTATCATTGTGATTTTCCAATTCACAATAGTTATAGACCAGTGATGCCAAATCATTGAAACGAATATCCCCAAATTGATCAAGAAATGTACTAACCTACATGGAAAATAAATAATGTGTAATGGGTTACTGAATATTGAACCAACGCTATGATGAATATACAAGTATAAAGGACATTTTTAGGAGGAATGACCTAATCCCTAAATTGATAGAATGTGGCAAAATCGGTTGATCGGAAGGCATGGTAGCGCCGTCAAGTTACACAAACCCCGCATCTCACACAAACAAATCAAAATCTACTCACTGTGAATAGGCGAATAAAATGCAAAATGAGCTACCTATCTGATGCTTTTTGGAAACCTTTGTTTGACATGGATGCCCAGATAGGTTTGTTCTTATGGTTGATATGAAGTAGATCTCGTATAATTTGTCCAATAGGCAATGAAATATGCGAATCATCCACAATGGAGAAAAACGCTTTAAAAATGCGAAAGACTTGTCAAAGTCGTACCGCCATCCCAGGTAATGATAAAATGTCTTACACATTTTTAAGGCGTTTTTTTTCATTGACAATAGTTTCGCGTATTTTATTGCCTATTAGGCCAAACAATACGGGTACAATATAAATTCATTTTTTTTCTTTCAGAATCGTGATTTGAAAAAAAATCCACTGAGTGACGTTTTATAGAAAACATCTATTCTATGATTGTTATGCTATACCTCTGAGAGGTCCTTCCTACTTCTAACTTTTGAACCGTTTGATATATGTGAACGAAATTTGAACACACCATATGTGAGGACGTTCTGCATTTCTTGATATGTGACAGCTAAAAATGTCAAGATGACAGCTGGGCGCCATTTTAAATAAAAAAAATCAAATGGAAAGGGGGGTCGAGTGATACCCTATTTTGAAGGCCCTTCGACCCTGATTATAACTTCCAAGTTTCAAGCATCTGCTATCATTCCTGTTGATAAATGAGCTATTACTCAATCTTCCTGACGAGGATTTTTTTTTCATCCCAATTCTTTTTTTTTCTGAAATTCATCCTCCTCAAATAGATTAAATAAAAGCTCATTTTGAAGATCTTCTGTACCTCATCATATCCTCTTAGTTCGGAGAAGTCAACTCTTGCATGCGAGTGGGTATATATTAATAAAGTGACAAAAGAAAATCTGACACGATATCATAATATCAACATGGATGATAACAGAGGCTTGCGACTCGGCTATTGTAATCAGGGTCAAAGGGCCTTGAAAATTAGGTATCACTCGACCCCCCTTTCCATTTGATTTTTTTATTCAAAATGTCATTTTGACATTTTCAGCTGTCACAACTATGTCAAAAAATGCAGAACGTTCTCACATGGAGTGTCCAAATTTCGCTAGCATATATCAAACAGTTCAAAAGTTTTTGAGCCGCACTGTATATTGTTATGTGTGTTTTGAAAATTCGGTATATATTTTTTTCAAGACCATCAAGACCAAGACTGACCCAGTCTTGTCTTGGTCTTGATATATCGAGACCAATACCAAGACCAAGACCAAATTTATTTTTCGAGACCAAGACCAAGACCAGCCAGTCTTGGTCTTGGTCTTGCGAAGCCCTAAACGTATAGAATCATAGCTAACCACAGAGGTAGCAGGGCAGACACAGTAACATCCAACAGACTAATCAGAGAATTAGAGGATCATCGTACTATAGGTGCCTTCTCTGATGTCATGCCCACCAAGACCCTCAGCAGGAAAAACTATGACATACTTATCCCTCTCCGGGAAGAGTAGACACAGGACCTTTTCAGCCTAACAAGAGCTGACACCTGCTGGCGCCTTTTGGCGCTGGATCTGGAGCCTGTTGAAGCCAGGAGGAAGTTGAAAGATCACTCAGCCTGGGAAAATTAGCTTCAATGTTCCAACCTGAACTATCAGCTATTGAACTTAGCGCCCAATGGATGCTTGGACGACTACCACAATAAAAATATAAATACAGTCAATCGGCGCTAAAGGCCCTTGAATCCTACAAGAACTCTTCGAGGCTTTTAGTGAGCGGCCAGAATGCACTAAACAAGCTCGGCGTAGCTAACAATGTAAAACTGGTATTGATACCTGGCCACTCTGGTCACGAAGAAAATGAAGTTGCAGACCCACTTGCGCACGAATCGGCGACCAGAGACTTCATTGGACCAGCCGGCCCTAGATATCGCATATAATAATGACGCGGCAGCCGAGATATCCCTATGGATGGATTACCAATTTCTACAATACTGGAGGAACCTGCCAGGCATGCGACACTCGAAAGAATTAAACTTTGAACCACAAAAGAAACGCGCCAGAGAGATTCTGCGACTCATCAGACAGGAAATCCGAGTAGCGGTGGGTTTATACACCGGTTAGGTACTGCCTGTTAAGAATGCTCATGCACAGGATGGGGCTCACTGAGGACAATGAATGCAGACTGTGCTTGGAGAAGGAAGAGACAGCCAGACACATTCTCTGTGATTGCCCGGTGATTGCTCACCTCCGAAGAAATGTCTTTGGTAGCCCTCGGATCACTGCAAATGATCTGAACAATGGCTCACCCAGGGCGGCAATAAGTCTGATTATAAAGTACTGGGCCTCATGGGTGAAAAGCCTGGCAATCATGTGAGCCACAATAGACCCACTAGTGGTCGCAGAGGAATGGAGCCATGGCCCACTCACAAATCGAAATCACGAAAAAAAAAATGACCTCCACTTGTGCACACGAATCTACACTTTTCCACTCTTCGGCGTTTGCTATGCTGTAAGTGCAGACAGTCTGAAGTGTTTGTTATATCAGTGTAGGTTACCCATTACTACTGCAATCGATACCCCAGGTCAAGAGGTGTGACAAGTGTAGCATTGTGAAGAATAGAATAGAGTGGGGAGCTTATTTCGTGTATTTTGTAAACAAACCATCCAACCTATAATAAAGTTAAATCAAGAAAGAAAATCTGTATGAAAGAATCAGTATTGGATCTTATCAAATTAATTAGAGTGGGTAATGTTAATTTGCCGGTTATTCTGAGCTTACGCAGATGTCTGGAAATAACCGAATCGGTTAATAGATAGTTGAAGTGCTTTCATTCACGTAGACGTAAACGTGGTGATTGAGTGATTGACATCTGGGCAAGCGCACTTCGTTTTTTCTCACGTTTGCGTTTACGGACATACGTAACCTTGCGTGTCTTCACGTAGGTATTGCACGTTATCCCTTATACGTGATCCAAGGTTTGCCGATCGAGTCTCCAATCTTGGATAATCTGCCAACGAGTCAATTTTGGACATTACACGTCATATTTTTATTTGGCCTCAAAATTCAATAACCATAAATTGTCACAGACATCACTTTTTTGTCTATATACCTTGAGAGGTCGAAAAACTATATTATGTAAACACAACAAATTAGGTTAAGTCAACTCGTCACGTTCCACGTACGTCAAATGCCACACTTCAACTAGCTTTTGGATCATTATGTAGACGTGAACATTATGCGTTAACGTATCACGTTAACATCTACGTCTTGGCTCAACTTCAACTGTCCGTGTTACGTTATCTACGGTCTCTTAACGTTGGCTTAATAACCGTCGGTTATTTTCTCATGTTGTCATATTGCCATTGACTTTAAATACTAATTGCCAAAGGTACGTACATGCAGTACTATTCAATTAGGTATCACATAAAAATCGTGAATCATACAAAGTACAATTTAAATTGTTAAAAATGACTAA